>VBSM01001118.1:35470818-35507106 GCA_008086735.1 Cheirogaleus medius | reverse complement strand
CCTTGGCCTCCCAAAGTGCTGGGATTACAGGCGTGAGCCACTGTGCCTGGCCTAAAGCCTCTTCTTTTAAAACAAACAAAAAAAGAAAAAGAGGCAAGAGGTAACAGAAGCTTCCCAAAATAGATCATATGGCTTGGTCTAACAGTCTATACTAATAACCCAGCATCAACCATGCCCAGAGCAAAAAGAGATTTGAGCTGCAGTCCCACAAAGCCAAACTTACCTTCAGCCTCTTCAACAGCCACTGCAGAAGACCCTGCTGGGCACCGTCTGTACACATCTCAGGCCGGAACTCAGCCATGTTTTCTATAATAGCTGAAGGGAGACAGACACCAGTCATTTGGGAGGGCAACTTTGTTTCCATCTGCAACAAGCTTGCTTCTCATGACAGGCATTTTATTCTTCTTCCCACTTCTCTGTATTCCTCCCAGCCAGATGCTGTGTTGTCATTTTTAGATTAACCAGGGAGTTGCTGTGGTTTTTTTCTTCAAGTTATACTATTACAAGTAAAAGTCATAACTGAAAACGATGAAATTCACAAAAGGGATAAGTGGTAGATTTTCTGTTCTGTTAGGGAACAACACTAGAGCAGAACACACAAAAGGTGTGCCTACGACTCACTAATTCCCTATCGGAGCAGGGCCCCAGAAACCTGTAACCGAACAGACATGGAGGCAGGCAGAAGCCTGAGGGAAAAATCAGGGGAGGATAAATTCAGAGTCTCTTCCTTCCCTGGTCCATTTTCAGTTCCCTTTCTCTGAATCATGTGGAAACAAGGATATTACAAGGGAGGAAAGATCCTCTTAATTGAACAAAATAACGTGCACAGAGGGGAAAGGCCATGTTGGCAGAGGTAAGTACCAGGTATTGGAAAGCAAATATAATTGGTCCTGCTATTGCCTACAATAGCCAAAGTGTTGCTTAATAGAAAAATTAAAAATTAGGAGACAAAAAACAGGTTATTGCATGACTATGATATTAAAAAGGAGGGCTTTTTTTTTAAATCAGCTAGAGTCCTTAATACATCAAAAGCTTTCATTTTCTTCAGGCCCCCTCCTGCTCCACACCCTGGAATATGTCACTGTCATAAAGCAGATACAGCTCTGCATTCCCTAAGCATGATGCCCAAACACACTGGGTGTGAATTTTAGAAAAGGGGCTGAAGAAATCACCACACCTCCTCTCTTCTTCCTCACTCCTTTGCCCACGTCAGCCTCATGATGGCAAATTAAAGAATGACTGGGCAGCAGAAATACAAAGCTGTGGCAGCAGAATGGCAATGAAGCCCTGAGAGACAAAGATTATTATAATACCCTCAGTTACTTTCTCACATCTTCTAAGAAAATTAACTCATTCATTTTAATCTCCTATGTCTTTTCTTATCCTTCTGCTTATAGTTTAGATGGCTTCCTATTGTCCACTAGAACAAAATCCAAACTTCTTGCCATGGGTTCCAAGGTCTTCTATGATCCTGACAAACTTACTCCTCCAGTCTCATCTCCCAACACTCCCACCTGCCACTGTCACAGACATTTCTAATCTTTCCCCAAAGTCCACACCCATTCATGATTTTACAAATGATACTCCCTGCCTGGCAGCCCTTTCCCCGCTCCTCCACCTGACAAAATGCACCTATCTTCATATCCAGCCCCAGTGGGCTACCTGCGCCTGCAATGTGGAGACCCTTCCTCTTCACTCCCACAGTGCTTTTCACTGACTCCTATTATACCATGTGTCACCCTGTATTGTCTTTCCTTTCTGTTCAAGCCTTTCCCAACAGTATGCCCGTAAGGAGCAGAACCATGTCTAATTCATCATAATCTACCCCAGCCCAGCACAGTGTCTGACAGACATCAGGCACTCGATAAGGGTGAGTGAGATGAGTCTCCTGAGCTGTTGGTAGCTGACCAAGCTGACACTAGACAGATCTCTGCAGACTGCCAGGCTGGCACTTCTTCCATTATACTAGGCCCTTTTTATTAATAGTCAGGTAAGACTTTTGATAAGCTTTTGTTTTGAGACAAAGTCTCTCTCTGTTGTTCCAGGTAGAGCAGTGACGTCATCATAGTTCACTGCAACCTCTAATTCCTGGGCTCAAGCAATCCTCCTGCCTCAGCCTCCCAAGTAGCTGGGACTACAGGCATATGCCATGACGCCCAGCGAGTATTTCTATTTTTAGTAGAGATGGGGTCTCACTCTTGCTCAGGCTGGTCTCAAACTCCTGACCTCAAGCAATTCTCTCACCTCAGCCTCCCGGAGTGCCAGGATTACAGGCGTGAGCCACCAAGCCTGGCCTCTATAAGCTTTTGATTCTGCAAAATCCAGCATTACACTAACAAACAGCAATGCCAAATCCTGGCTCTAGACTAGAGCCAAACCCCAAATTACAGAGTGCTGTGGTCTCTCCTCTTACCCCCTAGGTGCCCATCTTCCCCCTTCTTTATGATAATCCTCACTGAAGAAAATCTAGAACTATAAGAGAAATCTGTGGTAAACACAAAGGAGCTGAGAGAAAATCTAATCTCATCAAAGTTTCTGCTTCTGCTGGGCCTCATTCATTCCTCAAGCTGTGCTTACAGATACGTCACTTCTGGTTTTATAAGACAGTAACCAGTGACAAACACGACTACCCCAAAGCACAATTTTAAATAGGCTATTGGTTCAGCAATTTTGCAAAGGGAAAGACTGGGGAGATTCGAGGAGGAGAAGGAAGAGAAGAAATACTACAGAGAAATCCACTTAAATGAACATATGATGTAAGGGCAGCCAAGTTAGTAGCAATATTTCAACTCACAGTTTACACAGCAATCTATACATAAGAAGAAAAAGAAACACTCTTTTTCAGATAAAATGCCCTATAAAGGTACACAGTGGTCTGAAAGTTTGTAGTTCCACTGAAGTTAAGTAATAAAAATAAAAATGATTAAAAATGTTTAAATATATACTTTCCAAAGCAAAAAAAAAAAAAAAAAAAAAAAAAAAAAATCACCCTGCATAGATTTTGTCCTAAATTTTGGAGGCCTACTAAAAGGAGCCAGCAGCTCTTATCTAATAAGGCTACCTACTTAGTGGATTTCTGTTTTTATTACCAGCAAGCCAAACTAAAGCTGCTGTTTTATGAAATTTACACAAAGGTCTTCATTTCTGAAAAGTTTGGGAGCACAAGGAAGGAAAACACTCCTGCTGCTGACTCTATTATGAAAGAGGAAGGGAAATGAGCACCAAGCCCTAAAACCAACACAAAGAAACTCAGGCGATGGCGGCAGGCGCCTTCCCCTCACCCAGAGTATTATGGACACCGTCTGCCTCCTCTTTCACAGACTCATCCAGGCGCTCCAGATTCTGCACCAGCAGTGCTACCACCTGCCCGTCCACCTGCAGGAACAGGGAAGCAAAAGGAGAGAGGATGCATGTCACAAACAGTCCCCGAAATGTTCCCATTCCCATGCTCACTTCTCTATTTGGATGAATAAAGTAAATAAAAATCCGCAATTTATGGTTTAAAACGTGGTCTCCCGCCCCATTATCTCTTTTGAGTCTTAAAGTGGCCCCGGAGGGAAGAAAGGGGGAAGCATCATTGTCCTTAACTTAAGATGAGTAAACTGAAGCTTAAGGAGACAATGTGAAATTCAAGGTTAAAAAGTTAATGAGTGACAATTCAGCTAGCACTTGGACATAGACCATCTGAAACCAAGTCTGGTGCTTTTTCTCCTTCTCTGTGGTACTTAAACACCTTACAAGAATGCCATTTTAAGTCAGGTCAACAGTTCCTTCAAGCCAAAACACATTTCTAGACCACAGCACCAGGAGATGTTTACTTGGACTGTTTATTAGGCACATTTCACACTGACCTCAAAATTTTGGGTTAAACTCAAAACATTCCTAACTTTCCATGTTAAACCTTTATGAAACTATTACTTATGAAAAAGTTCTAGTTCCCACTTAATAAAATACTTCATATCTGTATTACGTTTAATGCATAAGAAGCATTTCTTATTTGATTCACATACTTTGAGATAAATAGGAAACTTTCAGCAGCCACATCATACAGCTGATGATATTCAAGAGGTTAATGACTTAGCCAAGACCACACAGCTACTGAGCAGTGGCAGCAAAGGCAAAAACCAGGTTTGCTTCTTAGATGAAATAACACTTTCACTACTTCATGCTACCTTCTGTGCACAATTTGTGTTCTAGGGAGACTGCCCTTAGGTAACCCTGAGGCACACGGAGGAGGAGAACTAAGGAAATACCTACTTTTCTATTATCAAGAAGTGATTATCCATTTGGTAATACATACCTAAGCAGACAGCCAACAAGCAAAGCTATATCTGAAGTTAAGGTCTACTGCATAACTGTGGTGTTATCTTCCCTCTCAGCGTCTCAGTTTCCTCACTTATGCAATGGGGATAAATTATAAAGATTAAATGAAAACATGCGACATCTCTTACCTTGGGTCTGGTTCATTCATGGTAGCTGCTCAAAGAATCAAGTAGAGAGTCTGCATCTATCCCTTTACCCCTTTTGATACCTGATTATTCACTGTTCATATCGCCCACTGCCTAAGAAAAAGCCAAGTTCCTTGAAGGTAGGCACCTTACCTCATTCAACTTAGTATACCCTTCAAAGTCTCATACAAATGCTATATAGAGCAGATATTCAGTAAATTTTGCTAAATTTAAATAACCTGATGGAACACTTACTTTATGCACTGTAATTGGCTTGTTATATATACTGCCCCATTTATCTTCATGCAATCCTCACAACTTTTATAGGTGAGAAAACAAAGGCTCAGCGAAATTAACTAGCCTGACCAAAGTCCCAAAGCTGGTGACATAAGTGATCAACTTCCAAACTTTACTTTTTCGGTTAGAGATGGGGTCTTGCTCTGTTGCCCAGGCTGGAGTGCAGTGGTGTATGACCATAGCTCACTGCAGCCTTGAATTCCTGGGCTCAAACAATCCTCCGACCTCAGCCTCCTGAGTAGCTAAGGACTATAGGCACACACCATCAGGACTGGGTAATTTTTTATTTTTTGTAGAGTTGGGGTCTTGCTATGTTGCCCAGGCTGGTCTCAAACTCCTGGCCTCAAGCAATCCTCCTGCCCCAGCCTCCCAAAGTGCTGTGATTATAAGTATGAGCCACCATGCTCCACCCCAAACTCTATTTCTCTCCATAATGGTCTATTACTTCAGTGAGGGGAGAGAAAGGAAAGAGAAGAAAATGATCTCATTCAACTGACACTTCCTGAGCACTTATGTGTAAGGCATTCTATAGATACAACTCAAACTGAGCCAGAGGATGGAAGTGATGGCAAGAGAGACCAATCTTGAAATACTGACATTTAATCTCTGGGTGAGATTTAAGGGAAATATTTGGATAAGTGGAAAAGCTGAAATTATTAACTGATTTATAATACCTGAATCACAAATGATTTAGATTTTTCAGGCTCTCCTTTATGCCCTGATGTGAGAAACAATGAGGTGCTACTATTTGAGGGGATACTGATGTCAGAATTGAGAGCCCCTGTAAGTACAAGAAACTGCTGTTTTCCCCTCTTATGCCGGGAGATGTACAATCTTGTTCTCAAATCTCATAGCCAGCAAAAGCGTCACCAAAGAAATCCACTGTAATGTTTTCCTTAATTAATTAGACAATTTGGGTATGTGAGAGAAAACAGAAAAACATCTGGGGGAAAAATATGAACCATGTCACAGTATGTTTTTCCCTAAATCACCCTGATTGACTTATAATCTCCCTGAATCCTAAAGCGGCAGACACTGCAACTCCACTGGGTATCACACTGCTTGTCAGTTCTGCGAACTGCTTCACCAGTTTCAATTGCTTATTGCTGCTTTATCTGCATTATTTTTTCCCCTTTTCCTTGATTCTTAGTTATGTTTCCCATCTCTGCTGTCTGGAGAGTGGTGGGGGCAGCGGCAGTGAGCAATGCGCTTGAATCCTGGAGCTGAATGGTTATGGATAATGGGTGTCTGGCTGGAGGAAAATCTTTTTTCTTGCTACGGAAATCTAACTTCTAACAGGCAGCCTTTTTAAGCTTGCAAAGTGTGAAACTTTATGTTTAGCTCGGTTAAACGCGATTTTATCTGATTGCAGGAAGGCCAAAAGCAGTCAAAATACATTTAACTCAGAAAGCCTTGGAAAAATATTTATATTATGCATAGCTCTGATATCGTTTAGTAAGAAGTACAAATTAGCATTCTGTCCCACTGCCTCTAACCCCTTGGGTCTACCTTCAATTTTTCGGACCTGTGATGAAGTCTGAAACTAAAAACAAATTCTGCTTAAGGATTAAATCATCAGTGAGAGCAGCAACCCTGGCCTTGGAAATCAGGACTGTCTTAGGCCTGATGTCTTCCGATAAGTCACTGGTTATTTCTGCTTATTAGCAGGCCTCCCAAACAATATTCCGGCAGGTCCTACTGAGATAAAGTTCAAGGGCATGATCAGACATCTTTTCCACTTGACCAGAGAGGATGGATATAAGAGAAGAAAAGGAAATAAAGACAGATGAGAGAGTTTGAAAGGAGGATTCTTTTTCTATCCGGTACAATCTGCCGATAAGCTTTCTCAAGAATTAGAATGGAGTTTTTCTACCTACTAGGAGTTTCAGAAATTTCATATATAAAAAACAAAAATAATCCCCCCCATCCATTGAATCCTGATCAAACAAGTTTTGAGAATACATATGGTAATATGATCATAATGCAAAACTCAGGCCTACTGCAGCCAACTGAGTAATTTTTTAGCTTCCACTCTTGCCCTTCCAATCCATTATCCACACAGCTGCCAGAGTGGTCTGTTTAAAACGTTTGGTCAGACTGTGTTACCACTTCCCTGCTTACAATCCTGCAGTTACTCTCTTGACACTGGCAATTCCACCCAAACTTCTTATCAAGGCCTACAGAGCCCAGCACGGTCTGGCCCTAACTCTACTCTCTGCCCTCCTCCCACTTGTACTCTAACAGGACTGGCCCTTTCTCTGCTCCTTTTTCTGTTCCTTGACTACGTCAAGCTCAGCCTTGCCTTATTGCCCTTGTCCTATCTTGCTCTTGATCATTCTGAATGGTTGGTTTCTTCTTGTCATACAGAACTCAGGCCTTGCCCAAATATTTAATCTAACCTGATTTCCCAGCCACTCTACATCACATCAACTCTATTTTAAATCTCTATGTAACAGAGAATCACTATCTGATAGTTTTCTAGTTTACTGTTTCTCCCTACACCAGAATATGAGTTCCACCAAAGCAGAGGCTTTGTCAGTCGTGCTCACAGCTATAGACCAGGTTCCCAGAATCATGAACATACCAAGTACTCAATAAACATTTACTGATAGAAAGAAGAAAAGAATTTTGCTTAGGAACAAATACAGATGAAGGCAAGAACGTTAATGGAAATGGAAAGAACGGGATAGGATCCAGAAATTTACATAGTAAGTACCCTTCCAGCAACATAAAACCTGCCAACCTCAGCCTCACCTGAGCAGCACAAATACATTGCCAACCACGTCTAAGCCAAACCAATATGGGACTTCAAAGTTTAACATTTAAGTAGGGTTAATTGAGGGCAAGAATGCGTATGGAGGGTATTCACCCAGCTCTTTACATCAAAGGCACTTTTGTGAAACTCTTTATAGCAAATCATGGCTCCTAGCCACTCTGGTCAGCTTCATGACCCAGTGACACATCCACCTCCTCTGGTTGTGACACCTCCATACACACTTGTATTAAAGCCTCCCTTCTGAGGCCATAGCCAAAACCTGCAGCTTCGCAGCCATTCCTGATTATTCCCCATCAGACGTGATCGCTCCTCCCTCTTCATTTCCATGGAAGCTTGCCTCACAGCTGTTGTCAACATTAGGCCTTGTATTAGTAGTACTTATTTGTTCCTTTTTAAAACCAAACCTCTATCCTTGCATGTCTAACTTAGGCCAACACCATCCAAATGTGGGTTTTTTTGTTTTTTGGGTTTCTTTAGTATTTGTTCAAAATTATTTTGCAACATTTTTTGAACTGAAAAATGTTGAACTCAACATTCACAAACATCTCACTGTGTGGCAGATGATACATATGATTTTAACTTGACATGTAATAAGCCTTTAATATCTGTCAGGCATATCTTTACAATGATAATGGCCAATATTTATTGGGTGTTTACAGTGCCAGACTATTCTAAAAATTCATTAAATATCTCACTTTTTCCTCACTTCAGTACTCTGTGACAGGTACTACTATCATCTCCATTTTACAGAAGAAACAGTATGGAGAGACCAGTAATTTTCCTAGGGACACAGAGTTGGTAAGTGACAAAGCCACCAGTCTGACCACTCCCCTGGTGGGGATCACAACTCAGGAAAGAAAAACTTATAAAGAGATGCCTATAATCCAAGTGACAAGTGCCAGGATGTACAAAGTGCTAAGGGAACACAAATTCTGCTGAGGTGATGAGTCTCAAAAATACTCAAATGAGAAGAGATAAGGTTTAAGTTAGGCTTTAAAGGACAAAGAGTATTCCAGGTAGCCCCAGAGAAGCAAGGCATGCCCAGGTGAAGGCAGAGTGTGAGCCAGGGGCCTGGGACTACCAAGCACATGGCAAGTTTTGGGACAAGTAGATAAATGACTGCAATCTAATCACTATTCTCAAGGAGTCCACAGTCGTCTTCGGAGAGGTAAGCCAGAGAATTGCCAACAAAGCAATATACCCTCCTCATGTTTACTACTCTTCAGAAAAGAGTCCATTTTCTAGGCTACCAAATCAACTTGTTACAAAGCACAAACACTCACCTTTTACATAAGTAACAACAATGGATATGAACAAAATGTGAAAACCCCCAAGATCCCTGAGAATACCAAGACAGCACTCCTTCCCCACAAATGTGCTATTCTATTGCTCAAGATCTCCAACTGGGAAAAAGACCAAAGCAATAACTGCAAACTGCACACCACAATAAATTCTGCCACATGCCCTCTAGCCTCTGCTCATGCAATTCCAGGCCTCTGATATTGGCCCCAAATTAAAACTATAAAGACAACTCAACCCTTATAATATGAGAATACTTATAAAACTTCTTCCCAAATGCAGCATAAGGGTAGAAAAAGATAAATGGAAGACCACCCACCAGTTCTGCTCTCTGGTATTTACTAATGGCTTCTGACTGGTTGCAGACAAGCAAATAATATATTGGAATTCAGGAATGTTCAATGTTTGTGATTCACACCAGCCCCAACAGGATAAAGCTATAAGAGTCAAAATCTTAAGATAATAATAAACACCTAAACAAAACAAACAGAAAACCCTGTATAGCAGCTACCTAATGGCTCCCCAGACTGAGGACGAACTGTTTCTTTCCAAATAAACAATAAAATCTGCAAGACCCAGCTTTTGTTGGTGGGCTTGGCAACACAGAAAACACAAAGAGCTTTTGTGTGAATTGCTGTTTCTGAGTGCATTTTACACGCAACAGCTAGGCTAGCTGTTCCTCTCTCATCTTTTCTATTCACACAGGCAAAGGATGGTAATTAAAATCAGCCCAGGGACCAGGCAGGAAGGCTCATACAGGGCCACTGTAATTAACCTCTGGAAGGTAGACTGCACAAATGACACTGTGGGGACACAGTGCAGGAGCAAGTGCCACAGCCTTTCTTCAGATGATCCTCAAAACAAAGGACACCCCAACATCATCCTTTTCTTTCTGCACAACGGTTCAAAGGAAAAATAAAGGCCCTGAATTCTACAAAAGTGGCAGTGTGCTCCAGGAAAGAGCTTAGAAGAAAAATAGCCATAGAAATTTTCATCATACTCAGTCACAAATGGCCCCGCTGGACTCCAGCCTCACTCTCTGTAAGAAACAGTTCATAGACAGTGGGTTCACAACCCCTTCATTCACACCAAATGCCAGCAGTGAACACGGCACATGGGAAATTTCTAGTGTTGAAAACATTAAGAGAAAGGATGAGGAGGGGGTGGGCAGTGTAGCAGTGGGGTTTCAGAATCATTTGGGGCCCCAGTCCCAGCCATTCTGACTCAGTAGGTCTTAGGCAGGGCCAGAAAGCAGCCTAACAAGCAGCCCAGGTGCTTCTAATACAAGTGGCTGCAGTATTTTTGCAGTTTATCTTTGATAAACTCTGCAACCTGGATCAAAACCAGTACTTACTAACATTCTTACCAGAGAGAAAAGATAGAGAAGGCAATAAAAGGGAAAGGAAATCAACAGAGGCTTGAGGAGAGAGAGAGCTTAGCAGGTGAACAGAGCTCCACAGGCAGTATCAGGGTAAGAAGTTGGACTAGACCCACTTCGGCCACTGGCCAGCTGTGATGCCTTTTCAGCTTTGTTGCTCTCTCTGATCACCAGTGAGTGAGGGAAGCTGGTGTGGTGGGAACAGAATTGTGGTGGGAATTGGAACATGTAGGCTCTTATCTCAGCTGTCACAGGACTGGCTGAGTGACTCAGGAGAAGGCTTCACTTCTGCATCTAAGTTTCCTTACTTGTAAGGTGATTAGACTAGATGGGACCTGGCCAGTAGGCTTCACCTCCTTTGGATTGGCTGCTACCTGGAATAATAGCTGAGGGAGATTCTGAGGCCTTTCCTAAGCTCTGCAAAAAGAAATGCAGAAATCAAGTGGCTCTGTCTTCTACAGGCAAAGGATATAACTCTGGCCTAGATGTTCTCATTTTTAGCATTCTCCGATTCCTCTCTGATGGTCTATCTGTAAAATAAGTAATAATAATACCTGTCCTCACTGGCACTTGGGATTATAACCCAGAAGAGAAAACAAGTACGTGTGAAAGCTCTTTGGAAAAAGATCAGTAACAACAAAACAGACAGGGAAAGGGGAAGAGAACAAGAACATGGAGTCAGAGAGAACACAAGGTCAAATCCCAGCTATGTGACTATGGGCAAGTTGTTTTACCTCTCTGAGCCTCAGCTTCATAGCTATAAATGGGAATAACAGTAGCAACAAGTAGACAGGAAAGGAGAAGAGAACAAGAACAATGGTGGTGGCTGGGTGTGGTGGCTCACGCCTGTAATCTAGCACTTTGGGAGGCTGAGCCAGGAGGATCACTTGAGGCCAGGAGTTTGAAACCAGCCTGGGCAATAGCGAGACTTCGTCTTTATAAAAAGAGGAAAGAAAGAAAGAAAGAAAGAAAAAAAAGAAAAGAAAAGAAAAGAAAGAAAAAGAAAGAAAAGAAAGGGAGGAAAGGGAGGGAAGGGAGGGAAGAAGGAAGGAAGGAAGGAAGGAAGGAAGGAAGGAAGGAAGGAAGGAAGGAAGGAAGGAAGGAAGGAAGGAAGGAAGACCGACCGACCATGGTGGTCATGCTAATGCCTTACACAAAGCTGCAAAACCCCGGGAGAACGTGCACTTACCAGAGCATCGATGAGTACTTCTGCTCCCTCTTCACTCTCATGGAGGGTGTCTATATCTGTTAATTCCTGAAGCAAATCAACCACAGCTATGGACACATGTGAAAAATGTTAAGGGTATCACATACATGCTGAAATCCTACCAACATTTTGTTAAAATCTTTGGTTCCCTTCTGTTTCCTCATCAACAATTGTTTTATTGTCATTTACCTTTAAGAGACTCTGGTTTTCTTAACATCTCTTCAAGAAGGTTCCACCCACAGTGGGTATTCAATAAATGTTGTTAAATGACTCAACTCAGTCTCTTTCCTTATGCTGCCTTCCTGGCAACTTATTCCATAAGTTCACTACATTTTCACAGATTTCAAAACTTCAAAAAAATCACTTGGGAGGTCGCTTTCCCAGTGAGAAATAGGCCAACAGCCTCAACTTTATCTCATAATTTAAATTCTTGGAACTCAGTGCAATCTTTACTACCTTGTACAGTTCACCTTCAAAGGCAGTAATGATTTCTGAGAGGAGGTAGCTGATGTTCATCAGGGAGTCTTCAGAGATCAGGGCATGACAAAATAGGTTGAAAATGTAGAGAGAAAGAGTGACATGGAAGTGGGCTAGGCCCCACCAACCTCCATCCCTTCCAATGTCACATTGCTTTGAACATAAAAGGCAGGCAAATGATGAGAATTAAACACTGAGCAAAAATAGAAGAGGGAGAAGAGGGAAAGGAGACATAAAATTAAAAAATCATACACCACAGGCAATAGCCAACCTGTAACAAACGAGGAATACAGACAACATGACCTGCAGATTCCTAAAAAGGAGCAATCAAATCGAGCTGAGAAATTAGGAATGACTTGCTAGAAGAATGGTCAGAAAACAGGCAACTAAAAAGTTGAGGACAGATAGACTAGCAAGCAAAATCACAAGGATAAAAGCAGAGAGATTGGAATGTACAAAGGCATTTGATAAGGAGAGGAAAGAGGACTGCGAGAGGGGAAGGATAGAGAGGAGAGAGAAAATTATAACTATATGAAGAAAATAATATTTTGAAAACAAAATGTTAACACTTCTCCCTCATCCAAGAAACTCCCATATTTACTCTCTTGAAAAGTTCTTACATATGAAAAATCCTATAATCCATTCAAATGCTTATTTGATATGCATGGTAACATTTCATCTATCATCCATCCATCCATCTATCCATCCATCTGCTGTAGAGTCAGATGTCTATAGGACAAGGAGCTGAGTCAGGCACGCACTAAGTGGTATTAGCATTACATCTCTTGCACAGTACCATGCATGACTGAATACTTATTAACTAGTATGTACTGATTATTAATTAAACAACTGTCATAAAAGACAAGTGGGGTATATTTGAAAGAGCAACAAATGAAGAGTCACAGCAAGCTTAAGGACAGGGGTCACGTCATATTCATCTTTGCTTCACATCTTTAGTGAGGCGAATGGTCCCCAAATTATCACTAGCCATGTAATCTTGTACAAGCCCCTTTATTTCCTTACGTTTAGTTTCCTAATCTGTAAAATTGGGATAACAGTCTCTGCCCAGCCTATCTCACTGAATAGTTATAAGAATAAATGAGGTCAGGTAAGGTCAAGTAAGTGAAAATAATCAGAAAACATGAAAGCCCACTGTATAATGCAGATTCCTAGTCAAGTCTTCCCACAGAATGCCCAAAGTCTTCAATATTGCCTTCACTTTTTCAAAAGCTTCTAAAATCTAAAATGTAAGCTAATAATTGCCTGGTCCTCCCTTTATGGGTCACAGTATGTTAGAAGATCTAATTTTATATTTCAGATATGCCACAGAGATTCAGATTGATGAAGTCCTTTTTCAGCCTGTAGGGTCTTATGAGCCAGATATCACATTTTTCTTTGATTAGTCTTATACCATGCTATAAATGTGTCACATTAAACCTAGGAACTTTTAAAAAAAGGGGGGGGGGAATTTTGACAATGGTGATTTTATATAGGAACAGCACAAATGTCTAACTTATACCAAGAAAAGTTGTTTCTTTTAATGTTCCAGTAGTTACCTCCCTTGCCTACTTTCCTGCCTCAGTTGAGAAGTCAGAAGAGAAATCAGCAACCTACCAGGTCTGATAAGCATCTCATCAATCCTACCACTAACTGATTTTACATAAATTCTCAACTTTCAAAAAACAGCATTTCAGCAAGGCAGTAATGACTCCATAATTGTAATCATCAACTCCTGAGTAACGTAATATGACCCAGAAGACAAAAGGTCATTTGAAGACCAGAAAGAAGAATGAGAACCAAAACCAAAGACAGATGAACTCTCAATCTTCATGAGAAATTCAGCACGGTCTGCCACCCCTCCAGCATTTCTTCACAAGCAGACTCTGGGCATGGGTGATGGGTTTTTTCACTGTAGTTACAATTTCATTTCACAAAGTAAAAGGCTCTCCTGTCCAAGTATAATAGGAAAACTGAGAGCATGTCTCTCTGCGAATTACTAACACACAGTTTTTGATAGCCTATTTTGTCACATCGAGTAGAAAAGCAACCCCACACACTCCCTCTGTACCTGTCCGCTACTGGGACAATAAGTTAGTGTAATAATAGGTGAAGTAGAAAAGACCAGCTGGGCACAAAATGGCCCATAACACAATGGCTCTTGGAAAAAGAGTGGTGTTTACTTCTTTTGTTTGGCTCTAGATATTTGTTTTTTGGCCTGATCCCACTTAGAGTCTTGTGTAAAGATTCTGAGTCTTGGTAAAGAAACTGAGCATTAATCTAATTAATCTCCAATGAGATGTGTCCACAAGGAACGAAGTTATTAAAGAAAAAAAAAGCCCAACAGAGAAAGAATAAGATGCATTAAGCAGATGGCTTTTTAAAAAAGTCATTTCAAAAAGACTTTCCTAAGACAAATGAACCAGTATAGATTCAGAGGAATTAACTGATTTAATGCAACAAATGTGGGCTTTAAAAAAAAACTCTTCTTTAATTCTTAGACTAGGACAATGATTAGACATAGCTCAGTTGATGCAGATGAATTTCAAAACACAGAAAATATGGCCTTTTTCTCCTTTTGAAATAGCTGACATAAAGCTACCTAGAATGAACCTGGACACTTAATTTTATACCAATCCTAGATAAAACTAATATTAAAGAGAAAAATGCACTCAGTTCAACATTTATTAAATACTTACTAAATGCCAGTGGGCATTATTATGCCGTAGGGGAAATGTCTAAAGAAGGCTACAATCACCCTAACCTTTCAAGGACATGAACTTCATCTAAAACCCATGAACAAGATCAAAAGTTACATTAAGAGGTCCTTCTGTTACACTGCCATTTTGGCACTTTTTACCTAATCAGCCTTTCTCCAGAGATTATTTAACTGGCTCCAAAAAATGGGTGTCTCATCAGTACATATTGTCAAGGAAGTCAGATGACAGAAGAGAAAGGAAATAAATTATTTTAAATGTAATTTTGATTCTGGAAGTATAAAGACAAGATTAGCCCCTAGCAAAACAACAGCTCAAGATACGTAAGTCTTGTTAGACAGTGCTTGCAGAGAAGCAATGGAGCAATAACCAACTCCCTCCCAGTCCAATTAGAAAAAAAGCCCCTTAGGAGGCCCAAACCCTCCCCAGCTCTATTCTTGCTCATTAACACTGGGTCTGTAACACAAGGCACCCTTTACTATTGTACACACCCTCTGGGATAATATGGTATTTCTCAGTCAGTTTGTTCCACTTTAGCATTCTCAGACCCAAACTGCTCAAGTTCAATTGATCTCTGTTGGTCTAAAAAAACTGCTCATTATTTTCCAAATTCCCACAGTAATTCTTCACAAAAACCAAATGGACAACTCTGCAAGTCCTCCTGAGTTTCTAGAGTCTGAGGAAAACTAAACAGTAAGATAAAAGCACTAATGACCACTCCCTAAAATTATTCCACACACACACACAAAGCTCTCCCATCAGCACCAACGATCTACTCTGTAACTGACAAATTTTTCCTTTCTTGCGTATTAGTATGCAACCTACTGTACTGACGCTTTAAGTTAACATTACCATGAGAACTTAGTTTTCTAAATCACAAATGGGTGAAGAGAAAGCAGATTTTGAATAAACAAGGTTTAGATTACTTGATAATTTTTTATTAAAGAATAGTGTACTTAGCTGGGAAGTAGTCATGATTTTTTGAAAAAATAAAGCCATGGACCTGATATCCTAGTAAGTTTGTAGTGACTACTTGAACAGCCAGCAAGACCACGTCAGCTTTCATCCAGCATATGAGGAATGGCAATTTCCATTGGGAAGAGATAGAACATGAAAATAAACCTGCAATGCAATCTAATCTCTACATCTATCAAAAGATTACCCACCTCCAATCCACAATTCCCTGACCATCCCCAAGCCAGAGATGGCCCACACCTCCTCAGAGCTCCACTGGCATCTCCTAAGCATGACATTCCACACACATCATGGGGAGTGTTTTTGTTCTTGGCTGGAGTTATCATTTCTTGTTTCCCTAATAGCATCCAATACGCTCATCATACAAAGGAAGAACCCAGTAAATAACAGTGATTTACCAAAAATACTTTAGAAAGGGCTCCATTGACTTGTCACACAAATTGAAAACATGAGAATGACATACAAAACAGGGTAAGTATGAATTTGGTGTCATGTGATTTTTTTTTCCTCTTAGCAGAAGGGGTGATCAGCCACTATCTAAGGTTTTATCTTCCTCTTGTTTTATTCTTCCTCATTCCTTTAGGCAGACTGAATAAACGTGGCTTAAACCAGGCCAAAAAAACTAGTTTGTTTTTAAGCAATATCTTTAAAAAAATATCTTTAAATGTACCTGTGGTCTTATTTTTCTGTAAAAACACTCCAAAAGGTTCACATAAAGGGGCTCTAAACATGTTTAAGTGATTTACTTTAAACGAAAAACTGTTTTAAAAAGCATTACTCTGAAAAGGCAGCAGCTGCTGGATCCCACCTTCTGCTCCGTCCTAACGCATTTAGAGCATCCCTTCAACACTGCCGGAGGTGTGTGCCCCTCCTCTCCTGTCCCCACCGCCCAGAGGTGCTCTTCACAGCCCAGAACTCCGGGCTGGGCTCCAGCTCTCAGGGGGCAGAGGAGGCGCAGAAGCGCTGACAAGCCCTCACCAGTGGCAGCGATGCAGAGCGCCAGAATACACTGGGAAGCCGCTTCTCACGCTTGAAAGGATGAGGCACAAGCTGTTTTCTCACATCCTCTGCCTCTTAAGGTTACAACAAACCAGCCTCTGCTCCAATTAAAATCCCTATAGTTTATGTTTTCTCAGAGAAGGACAAAGCAAAGATGACCTGTGCTTGCTGCGAACATAACCAGCCATGTATGGTCTTGGTTGATAAATGAAGAGTTAAAAAAGATTAAAAATTTAAGTCATGACTGCCATGAAATTGTTTATTCATGGTAAGGTGTTTTGGGCAGTTACAGCAGTACAACAGTAAATTGTTAACAACCGTTTCCTGAAGAAAAATTTCCAGTATAGATCACAGATAAGACAAGAGGCAGAGTGCAACGTTGCAGGGAGATCAACGTTCCAACCGATGGAGGATATGTCAGATGCAAGTCAAGAGGGCCTACCCTTTCCTGAAATCACTTTCAAGAAAAATTGTACTTTGAGGAAGATGACATTTATCCTAATTGCTTCATCTAATTAAAATTAAGGTAATTAAAAAAATTTCAAATGCACTTTAAATTTGATGTAGGATATAATTAAAAATCAGATTTTAAAAAATATCATTAGGGCAGTTGGGTGAAGGTTGGCAGACAAGAGGGGGAAAAAAACAGTTTAGCTCTCAGAAAACAGGAGGGAAATGGCAGTCTGTCAAAGTTATTATAGGGGGACGTGTTTTTTTCCTTTTTAAAGACCAGAACTTAACAACTTGGAACATCTGTGCCCTTGCCTTTCCCAAGTATGCTGATGTCGAACAGCACTTCTTGTGTCAGTCTTCTCCCCAGCAGGAACCAGCCTGGTGAATCAGCAAAATGTCAGTATCTTTGGAAAGCTGCTACTATTATTTTGAGTTAGCAGGAATAGAAAAAAGAATGAGAGTGGTATTTACAGAAACAAAATAGGCAACTTCTGTATTAATACACAGGGTAACCGGTGACTATGCAACTGTCAGCGATGTAGCAAATCCCATAGAGAAGACTCAAGGCGCACGAAAATGAGCATTGGACTACAAATCAGGAACCTGAAGTGTCAGCCTCAACCTCAACAGTCCAATATCTGAACCTCAGACTTGTCGTTAAATCAATAAACAAATAAGGCACTGGGTTACATCATCTCTAAGGTTTGATCAGATTCTGAAATCTCCCATTCTAGAGGTGAACTAAAATGTAAAGTCACAACTAGAACTCTTAGTCACTAAATCTGCAAAGACCATTTAGTGGCTTGAACAGGGCTAGTCATATGACAGATACCTGCTAAAGACTGAATGTTTATAATACCCCCCCAAATTCATATGTTGAAACCTAATCCCTAGTGTGATGGTACTTGGAGGTGGGCCTTTGGGAGGCAGAGCCCTCATGAATGGATTAGTGGCCTTATAAAAGAAACCCAGTGAGCTCCCTCACTCCTTCTGCCATGTGAGGACACAGTGAGCAAATGGCTGTCGATGAACCAGGAAGCAGACCCTCACTAGACACTGAAACTGCTAGCTAGCACCCTGATCTCAGACATCCCAGCCTCCAGAACTGTGAGAAATAAATTTCTGTTGTTTATCAGCCACCCAATTTATGGTATTTTGTTAAAGCATCCCAAGCAGACTAAGGCAATACCCAATATATGCTTACTGACAGATGCTTAAGCCTCCAGTACAGCTTATGGCTCCTCAGGGCCTAGCACAGTGCCTGGTACAGAACAAGTACTAAAGCGCATGTACTGAATGAATTCATGAGACCATATATTGAGCTCGCCCAGAAATAAGCTAACTGACTAGGGTTCTCATACAACCCAGAACCCCATGGTGAGCCCTGGCAAACACAGTCATCAATCTGGGGACTGGCAGATCGATTCTTAATACTGTCTAACATTCACACTGTCTAACATCAGAAATGTCTTAAGATTGCCCTTCAAGAAGCCTGCATTAAAATTATTCACTGATTTATTTCTATGAGAATTATCAGGTAGGAAAGAACCTAGTCAGACATGCTCTCAGGAGAGAGATTACCAGAAAGATGAAAATAACATGAAGCAGCAGCAGATTCCCCATGAATATCACTCAAGCAGACTAACTACATTTGTCTCTTACCTTTGGAAATCTGGATTCAAACAGAACAACTAGTGGAAGTGAATCTGGTTTAATGAACATAATACTGTCCACAGGCACATCAAAAACCCTTTGCAATAAAGCTATTGCACATCTGATAGCAAAGACAAAGTATAAAATGGTTTTGGAAGTCATGATTCAGATTCAGTTACAAGTAACATTTACTAAGTGCCTACTATATATCAGAGACTGTGCTTAGCACTTATACGACACATTTGATCCTCTCAATAACACTGAAAGGCAAAAGTTATTAACTCTGCTCTTGCAGATAAGAATACCAAGCCACGGTATTGGTTTGGGCAATACCATGGGGCACCACATTTCACACAAGTAACGAAGCTGAGAGTCAAACCTAGATTGTCTGCTTAGGTCTAATGCTCATTCAACAAATATTAAATGTTAAGCATTATGCATCCAGCCCTTTTTAGGAATTGGGAATACAGCAATAGACAAAACAGATAAACTCCCCTGTCCTCCTGGACATCCCAATGTGCTTTCTACCACGGTTCACTGCCTCCTCTAGTCTCACTCCACTGGGCCATCTGTTAACAGAAAGATGTCTGACCAAGAGATTCAAAATTGTCTGGCCTTGCCCCTAATAAAGGGCCTCCAAATCTAAATCCTGAAAATTAATTCTATTAGTGTATAAACAGATACATCACAATTAATTCTAGTACTAATAAGAATTAGGACAACTAAGGATTGTCCAAATAGGACAATTAAGGATTGCTCAAGATTGTTAACAGATAAAAACCAGATTTTCGAATGAATAAAGAGCACCCTGTGTTTCAAGACGGAAGATAATTAGAATGGAAATAGAACACCAGACGTGACAGCACACATCAACAGAGACAGACAGGAGAGAGAGTAAACAGTATTTCTCCACCATGTCAGCCTTCCTACCGAGGACAGATCTGAAAGGATATCTGTATTATCGTGTCCAAGCAACCCAAGAAGCGACTGCACAGCATTCAGCTCCACCAGAAGGTGGTACAGGTCTGGCATGGTGGCCACCACGTGCATCTCCTGAATGATGTCATTTAGGTCCAGCTCAGATTCCATGAACCTAGAAGGGGAAAATAAGATAGCATCATTGAAAGGAAAGGGGCATTATCTGCACTAAGAAGCAAATAGCAACACAATCCAGACAAAGAGACAATCTGTCAAAGTGTCTACAACAGACCAACCAAGAAGTACACTCATCTAAACATCATACTGTCACACAATTTCCTTGGGAAATCGATTTCCTCATTACAAAAATCAATCTTGGATTCAGATCTCATTACAGGGTTCCCCTTACTCTTGCAGTCACAAGCTGCCTTTTAGAGAGGCTCCCAAAGCATTTTGCAGCATTAAATGATCTGCCCACCAGTCCTATGGATTAGGTACCATTACCCCTTGGTCTGGCAATTCACTCTGTTGTCCTCAACATAGTTATGCCAGTAATCCAAAAAGGGTTTCTCTTACTTCCCACTTCAGATCAAGGGCCAATTTTTCCCTTCACCCAAAGGAACCGTGAGATTCTGCGGCTATCCAAAATTATCCTCCCCATTCCTGTAACCCCCTCCAGTGAGCTAATTAAGAGGCAGGTCCGAAAGTAAAGCAGACCTAGTCTCTAGCATCCCATAATCACCACCACACCTTACACAGCATGATACTTCACCCACATTTCACATCTGAACCTTCTGACAAACCCATGCCCAGGCACTAAGGACAGAACCGCTTTGCATTCACTCTGCATGCCCTCCCCCAGTGTTTGACATATAAGAAATGCTCATTAAGCCCTGAATAAACAAGACAGGAAGGTTTGTTCTGAGAAGGAAATGAGCTAATCCATGTAACGCAATTGAACAATATCAATACCTGACTGAGAGCGTTTGAGAGGAAGCAGTGGTTAAACAGACTCTGGAGCCAGACTAGCTGGGTTTGAACCTTGCTTAACCACCTACTTAGCCTATCTATGCCTCAGTTTCTTCATCCATAAATGGGGACAACAATGTTACCTGTCTCATAGGGCTACTGTAAAGAGTAAATGAATAAAAACATACAAAGCACTTAGAACAATGTCTAGCATATATATTTAGCACTATATAAGTACTTGTTACTACTACCACTACTGCTATTATTACTGTATCTATCTTCTCTTCTAGAATATAAGCTTCTTAAAGGCAGAAACTATAGCTTTGTCTCTTATATCCACAGATGTCTACTCAGTTGAAATAAGGGCACCAAGAAAAGGAGCATAAGCAGGGACTCTTGGAGTCATACAGGACTCATCAACTTCCAGACGCTGAGGTGCTGGGCAAATGTCACCTCTCCAGAAATCTGGATTCTGTAAGAAACAAAATCTAGAGACTATAATTCTTTAAAACACGCCCATATCTTAGACAACATCCCTTATTATTATTTTTCCTCATACTGTTTTTAATTATAACACTTATGTTTTTTCTGATTACAAAATACTACTCTTTGTAGAAAAAAGAAAAATCAGTCCTCAAAAAAGTAAACAGACATCATCTATAATCCTATTAACCAGAAATAGCAATTACTCTGGTATGTTTAAGTCATTTTTCGCAACTCATAGACTTCTCCCCAAAAATTCTATGAGTTGAGTAAAATGAATATAGTATATAGTTCTAAATTCAATTTTTGCTGTTGTTGCTAATATAGATTGAACAATTTCCCTCACCATTAAATATTCCTCTACAACAGGAATAGCCAACACCTGACAAACTGCTATCAGTCATTCTCCTTCTCCTCCTCCCGTGGCAAAATCCCTCACTGACAACAGCACTCTTGCCTGCTGAGCCCAGACAAGGCTTCAGAATCCTTCTCCACATAGTGTTCCAAGAAGAGATTACCAATCAATCAGAGAGTAGGCGTGGCAGATTAAGTTTATCTGCAGTTCCTGTTCTGAATCATAAATTTTAAATAGCTACATAGTATTCCCTTGTGTAGATGTAATTCATTTAATCCATCCCCCTAAGACATTCAGATGGTTTCTAATTTTTTCCCCTATAACAAATGACAGTTAGATGTATGCATTCATAATTACTGTGTTGGAATAAATTCCCAGGAAGGAAAACGCCAAGTCAAAGAGTACGTATGACTTAATGCAGCAATCCCCAATCTTTTTACCTTTTTGGCACCCAGGGACCAGGTTCATAGAAGACAGTTTTTCCACGGGACCAGGGGATGGGGGTGGTGCTCAGGTGATGATACGATTGGAGTGGCTGTAAACATAGATGAAGCTTTGCTTGCTCACCTGCCACTCACCTCCTGCTTCCACCACCCTTTCCTAAGTTTCATGGAAGATAATTTTTTCCACGGATGGGGGTGGGAGAAGCACAGCTATTCTGCCAGAAAGGTACCAATAGTATATGAAGTGCCTATTTCCCCTTACTCTCTTCACAAACAGTACTATCTATTTAAAAATCTCCTCTATTTCAACATGGAAAATAAGACATTTTTTATTTTGCATTTCTAATACTAAGATGGTTAAAATTTTTTTAATGTTTACTATTTGTATTTCTTCTTTGTTCATTTTTATATCAAGGTACTCACTTTATTTATTGATTTTTAAACACTGTTTATTAAGGCAATTAATCTCTATCATATGTTACAAAAAAAAACCAGGGAATGTACATCATGCCTTTTGACATAAAAGTTTTTATTTATTATTTTTTAGACAAATGTTTTTAAAAGTTCAAGTAGTCAAATCTTTGCCTTTATGAACTCTATTTTACATGTATCCTGAGCAAAGTCATATCTATGCTAAGATCAGATATATTTTATGGTGTACTTTTCTATTTACATATATTTAAATGTTTAAACCATCTGAAATTTATTTTAGCATATGATATAGGGCAAAGATCTAACTTTATTTTCTGTAAATGTTTGGCCAACAAGTCCAATATGATAATCTATCCTTTCCCTACAGATTTAAAGAAATGTCATCTATCATACACTAAATTTTAATGTGCACTTTAATCTGTTTCTGGGCTTTTCACTCTACTTAATTGATTTATCTGCAAATTCCTGAGCCAGGACCACACTTCCACATTGTTATGGCTTTATAGTATGCTCTACATCTGTTATTGCAAAACACTCCCTAGTTATTATTCTTTTTCAGTGCTTCCTTGCCTATTTTCACCTGTTTATTATTCAAAGTAAATTTAATAATTATTCTTTCAAGATTCTCCCTTAATACCACTATTTTTTAAGGCTCAGTGCTTACAAATAGACTACTTTTTTAGATCCCTAGTTCTCTATCACCTGAAGTGTGGAAACCAATTCAGAATCATGACTCAGAGGGCTGGTGGAGAAGGATTCAGATATTCCATAGGGCAGCAGATCTATGTAATCCCTGAACCCAATAGGCTCAGCAAACCTCTAAGGCTTATTTGCTTCACATGGGTACTTTTTTAAAAAAAAAATCAGACTTCTGGTGAATAACTTGGCAAAAGATTTTTACAGTTCACCTGGAAGAACTGGGAAGGGAGACTGGCCACTAAACAGTAATAGACAAAGGCATGCTGAGTACAAGGATAAGATTTGGGGATTTGGGTGACAATCGGGGAGTGAATGTCAGCCTGGAGAGAAGCCTCAGAAAGTATCCTGCAGGGCTCTGTCCTTATGCCTGCTTAGATCAACTATTTTATTTTATTATTATTTTTGATCAATAACTTGGGTGAAGATATATAAAAGGTAAACTTAACAAATGTCATATAACACAAAGCTTAAAGACACAGTGTCACAGCAGCTAACAGAATCAATTCAAAAGTTCCTGACAGGCAATAATGATGTGCCAAATCTAATCAGAGGAAAATTACCTGGGATCCACATAGAAAACTGCATTGAACCAAAAAGACAACTACAAATATGTGGAGTGGCAAAGACACAGTTTCATAAGAGCGCATGTGTAGAAAGGACTAGATAGTTTTAGTCAACTGTAACTGCAATACAAATCAGAACCATGAGATAGTTCTACCAGGACAGAGACTATTTCTTATTCCTTTCTGGACACACAGTACCCTGCACACTCCTTGGTACTGCCTACAGTACCCTGCACACTCCTTGGTCCACCACAGAAACTCGGCATATGCCTGCGAATGAAGGAGCAAACAAAAGTAGCCGCCACAAATGCTACTGCAGCTTTAGGCTGCTTAAAAGAAGGCAATACAGAGTTATCATGCTGATTAGATGACCCTAAAACTTTCTGAGATCTGTTATAGGAACCATCTTTTAGGGGGTTATGGAAACTAATTCAAGGAAGCAACCTAGATTCTAAGGAGTCTAGATATCATCTCGTATTAGAATTTGTTGAAACTCTTTCTCATTCTGAATTGAAATCTTAAGAGTCAAAGCTGCCAAATGATGAAATAGGTTTCTTTGGAAAGTTAGATCCTTATCACTGGGGGTAATTAAAAAAAACGTGACATTAAAAAAATACCAAGAATTAGATGGTAGAATGGACTATACCTCTCAGTTCCTTCCAACTTTGAGATTCTTCTTCCAAATATATGGTCTTAACCCAATATTTTTAAATTTAAAAAGCGAAAATTACAAAATAAGCAGAGAATCACACTGTGAGCAGGGAAGTATCACAAAAATATATTGAGTCCACTGTTACATGAGCAATAAGGTATAGTGGGAAATGCCTGGACTTGGGAATAAGATTGACCTAGGTCATACTCCCAGCTGCACTATTTACCATGTGACTATGAGAGATGTGTCAACAAGTATTAATATTTATAGGTGCCAGTCACTATGCTAGGTACTGAGGCTATAAAAGATAAAAAATATTCTAGTTTCTGGCCTCATGGAGCTCCCAGGCTAGCAAAAGTATAAATAATCTATTATACACAATTAATTGTATATACTGCCCAAGAGAAGCGTCACCAGAACACAGAGCATGGGGTCCCAAATTGGTCAAGGAAGAAAGAGAATATTAACCAACTTATCTCTCAACTTTGATCTTCTTATCTCCCTAGCTGAACTGTAGTAAGGATTAAAAGAGACAACATACACAAAGTACCTAATAATAGTTGGCACACAGTAGGTGCTCAATGAATTTAGGTACCCTCAAGTTTGCTACGCTATAACAAAGGTAACTGTCTTCTGTTTTTGCTGACAAAGTACAGCCTACTCATTTAAAGCACACACTGCTATTTGCAGATGGCTGTCTGTAGGGATTAAGCATACCTTCAGCAATAGATGACTCACAGTTGGGGGAAAGGATCAAGTTAGAGGTGATGGGAAAGCAATAGAGCAACATATTAAAACAGTAACCCAGGCTGAGATGGGGTCATCGATTCCATTTGATATGACAGAGAATATTTAACTAGCCTGCCCATGTACATTTGCTTCAGACCAGCAGGATATTCTCCTTCAACCACAAGAGTGAATATTAGCAAGTAACCATAAAAGTTCAAAAACACTGGAAAAGCAACAGAAGCTGGTGAGTCCTAAATGCAACCACAAAATCAACAATCATTGCTAGGGGAACATGATGCTTCTTCTACTGAACTAAATCAGTTCTCAAGGTGTGGTCCTAGGCTCCAGGATGGGGGTAGAGGGTGGCTGGAGATCCCTTTGGGGGTCTATAAGATCAAAACTATTTTATAATTCTAAGAATTATTTGCCTTTTTCAATCTCACTCTTCAGACATGTACAATGGAGTTTTCCAGAGTGCTACACAACGTGTGATGATATCACTGCCCTGAAGACTAATGGAACATGTATGTGCTTGTGTACTGTATTTTCTGGAATTTTCTTTGAGGCATTTAATAGTTTAAGAGTACAGGGGGATCCTGAGACCAAAAAGGTTGAGAATCACTAAACTAAATAATTCAGTCCCTGCAAAAATGAAAAGAAGAACTATTAAAGGACTTACTAGGGAAACAGCACACTCTACTCAACGTGATGTTTGGGAGAAAGATCACAGTGCAAAGTGGAGGTTGCATAAGGAGAATTGTCAATTGAATCTGAAATGCAGCCAAATGAAGAGAGGCATTTCTGGGTATGCGATCAAAATGACAACTGCATATGTGGGAAAATAAATTTGAATGTTTCTGATCTCAACCGGAAAGTTTCATTCAAATATGCTCTAGCAATTTTCATCTTAATTGCACCTTGCTGGTGTAGAGAATTATGAAAGACACTGCAAGAATGAAAGAATTCTTGAAAGAATTCAAGAACTCAAGGTTAAAACACAATGTAGTTTCCTAACTGCTTCTGACGTGAAAAAAAGTTCTTTATGCATAATTTCAATTTTCATATGTTCAGATTTTAAAACTAAAATAGTATATAAATTTTGTCGGAACGGAAAACACTGTTGATTTTTTGTAATAAAATAAAATTTTCTTAAAACTAGTTTATGAACTGTAACACGAAGGTACCTAGGCTGTAGTTGGTGAACATAACCTGCAAGACACTCAGTGCTCTAAACTGAGAGACGTTTGCTTACCAAGTGGGCAAAGGCAATGCTGGTATTCCAAGAAGTAAACTAAATTTCTTAAATTTCCAGTGTTATCAACCTACAGCATAGCTTTCTCGTGATGCATCTTTAGGTTCCAAGCAATGGGGATGTAATAAGGATGACATGGACAATATAAGATCTCTCATGTGTACTATGCACCCACAGCATGGCAGGTACTGTGGTACGCACTACAGAGACAAACAAGACACTGTCCACCTCCTAAAAGGAACAGAGCCTAATACAGAAACAGTTGGTAGAGAAATAACAATAAAACAAATGGCAAAGATGTTAAAGACTGATCACATCCGCTGTGGGCAAGAACATAGGAAAGGAGATGCTGCTGGAGGGAGAAAAAAAGGATATAGTGGGAAAATTGGCAGTAGCTATTAAAGTATAAAAATGTACATACCCATCAAGCTGGGAATTCAGCATTTAGGTATCTATCCCATAGAAAAACATGTACACAAAGACACATGTACAAGGAGGTTCACTGCAGCATTGCTCACAAAAGCCAATATTTAAAGCAACAAAATGCCCATCAATAGAAAAATAATTAAATAAATCATGGTAGTTCCAAACCAAGAAATGCTATGCACCAAGTTAAAAAAAAGAAAAAAAAGGGTAGATATACACACACTAACATGGAAAGATCTCCTGTTATGTAACCCCAAAAAACCAAAGTGCAGAATAAGTACAGTACAATTTACATAGAAAAAAATATATAATTGCATAATTAACTGCTCACAGAGTTCTCTCTAGGTAGAGGAATGGAAAAGGGGGTCAACGCTGTGAAGGAAAACTTTCATTTTCTACTCATGTACCACTGGTACTTTTTATAATGACAATCTCTTCGTGTATGACTTGTGTGATTTAATACACACAAACACAGAGTACAATGTGATAAATGCTACTGAATGGTGGAGGTCAGTATAAAACCTCATAGGATTCTGGTGTTGGGCAAGTTGAGCTCCGACCTAGCTACTCCTACCGTCAAAGACGGCGGTTGCCCTAGGTCCAGTCGCCAGGTCCTCCCCGCTCCGCTTCCTCATCCACAGTACAAGGAGAACACAGTGGACCACACTGGCCTCACTAGGTTGCGTGAAGACTCTGTACCCTCTGACACCTGTGTCTTTGTTCATGCTCCTCATATTGCCCAGATCAAATACCACCTTTTCTGTGAAGCCCTCATACCTTCAACCTGGTATTTACTGTTTCTTCTCCTATGCTCCCACAGCACTCTGCTTATATATCTCTTAAAGTGTGTATTTCCTTTTACCATGCTTGCATTTATAGTCGGTCTCCCTAGTAACCTATTATATAAACTTGAGTGCAAAGATTGTACTACTCAATTCTTAATTGCCTAGGGGCCTTGGGCATATTAAGATTCATTAAAAGAATATGTCCTGGGAGGGAGAAAGACAGGGAGGGAAAGAGATTTAGAACATTAAAATCTGTATACATATGAAAATCCCTTTCGTTAGGATTCAAGACTGACAGAAAGTTACCAGATTTCTCACCATAGCACTTCACAGTGCACTGAGGTGCCAGTAACCATTTCATGACCACCTACTATGTGCCGGGTACTGAGCTAAACACTTGCCATTATTCTCATTTAAACTCCACAACAACCCTGTGAGGGATGTATTATTTCCTTATACAGATGCAATACCTGAGGCTAAGAACGGGGAAATGACTTATTCAAGGTCATGTGAGAGTCACACCCATATTTGTCTGACCCCAAAGCTTTTGACATTATCTGAGCAGTAAAGCCATTACTAATGGCAGCCATGGTCAGTTTTCTTTGGGCATTGAGAAGAATAATGCAGGAAAGAGTTAACACAGCAGGCTTGGTCTTTAGAAGGGCCTGCTCACAAGGCTGGCCCTAGGCTGGCAGCTGGGAACCTGGCTTTCAAAATGTTTCCTAAGTAAGAAGGTTGCTTTGCCAGCCTGAGGCACGAACAGATGCTTTTCTTCTGGGAGTCTAGAATTCTGGTAGCTGTTACTGGCAAAGAATGCATACATGACCAGTCCCCAATAAAAACCCTGGACTCAGAGTCTCAAATGGAATTCCCTGGCCAAAAACACTGCATATCTGTTGATGCATTTCACTACTGGAGAAAAGAGCATGTATGTCTGACCCCTCCCAGTAAGAAGGAGAAAACATAGGAAGCCTATACATGAATTTCTCCCGATACTGCCTGACGTCTTTTTCCCTTGCTGACCCTGTTGTGTACCCTTCCACCGTAAGAAATCATACCCATTATTACCACTGACTCTGAGTCCTATGAGTCCTTCTAGTGATTTCCAGAACATGCGGGTCATCCTGGGACTCCTGACCCAAATCACAAAAGTCAAAGCAAACAAAAAACAAAACAAAATTTGCAAACAAAACACCACAGAGGACAAAGGATATCAGCAAAACAGAGACTTACTTCTCTGGATTGTCTGGAAACTTAATCCGCAACTCTTGGTTTTTGTATGATCTCTTTTCAAATGTCAGGATCATTTTCTTCACTGAGCTTTCATCCAGTGGCTCCTCCTGGTACAAAGGGACAAATGTAACAACTTCAGTCCACAGGGATTTCACATTCACTGTCACTACTCCTTTCCTGTGGCTCTCACACTCCACCTCACTTTGTCATTGACCTTTCTGGGTTGAATGTACACATTTTATCTTCCCCACTACAATCAATGAGGGTTAAGGGTCCATATCACATGCTTCTGTGTATCACTCTGGTGTCTCACATCATGCCCAATATCTATAATACAGGAAATTCAGTTTAATGCATTAAAGACTTACTCAACAAATATTTCTTGAGCACACTATATGGCACAAAGTTGGTATCAATATTAGATAATATTATTTAATATATATATTTTATCCTTCTCTTCTATTGTACAAGTAAGACTCAGAGGTTTAAAAAAGAACGTTTAAGATCAAACCCTGAGTATATACAAACATAATGAGTGAGATGTGCAACGTTTGGGGGATGGTCATGCTTGAGGCTCTGCCTCAAGGGGCGAGGGGGGCATGGGCAATATACATAACCATAATATTTGTACCCCCATAATATGCTGAAATTTAAAAAAAAAAAAAAAAAGATCAAACCCTGAGTCAGTGACAGTGAGCCTTAATCTTTTCCCTATACCAGGGGTTGACAAACTGTAGTCCACAGGCCAAATCCAACCTACTGCCTATTTTTTATTTTTGCAAAGCCCATAAACTAAGAATGATTGCTAATTAGCTATAGTCACTGCTTTGCATTTCTTACACATTACTTTGCCTGGTTCTCAGAATTTAGTAATCTTGCCCAGAGGAAGCATAAAAAAACTAGTAGACTATACAGAATTTTCTTACTTCATATACTAGAATAATACTTACAAAGGTAAATAAAATGAATATTTGAAAATTGAATCATTTTTCTCCAAAAAATCTATACTAAAAATTCAGAATTGTTTTATCTTCTGTTTACTTTCCAGTTTAAATTAATGTGCTGCAATGCACCATGCCTTTCTAACACTCTCCCAACTCCCAGCTTTGTTGGTTTGTAGTCATTGACCATAACTCACACCTAAAAGCAATAAAGAAACTGCTATTAAGAGAACTTGAAATAGACCCTTTTGGAAAGCACTGAATCATCCCATAATTTTGTAAGTACTCAAAAATGTTAGCTATTATTTTATTATTAAATTTCTATTTCCATATACTGGCTTTTAAGTGGGAGATACTTATAAATTCATTTTGGGTATGAGACATTTCTTGGATTATATCAGTGACTCCTGGATCCTGAGGGACTCTATTGGACCCCTATCTCCTTTCCCAGCGTCCAGAGCTTACAGAAACATGGCAACTGAAGCCAGTGTCCTAGCTCAGTCAGGACTCAGAGCCTAGTTTCACTACTTACCAGCCATGTGGCAAATGCTATTTTGCTGAATATATTCCCTAGACCCTCACCAAGTCCAGCTGATTCTACCTCATAAGTCTTTCCTGAACTCATCTATTTTGCACTTAGAATAAAATCCCAAATCCTTCACATGACCTATAAAAGGAAGGTCTGGCAGGATCTGGCCTAGATAATCTCTCCAACCCCAAAGCAGGACAAACATCCCTGTTGCTGGCCCATGTCTACTTGTTCATTGCTGATTCTCCAGTGCCTGGCACACAGCAGCTACTCAGTGGAGAGCTGCTGGAAGAAGAAATGAAGGGAGGGTGGAAGGAGAGGAGGGATGAATGAAAATGTTACCTGTATCTTTCAAGGTCATAGAGATGACCTAAAGAAGTAATATACACAAAACTGCTTTGTAAGCTATATTAATGCAAGCTGTTATTGTTATTATTAGCAGTTGGCACAATGTACCCAACATACCTTTAGAATTTAACTAAAATAATCAAAATTTCTAGAAAAGGGTTAAATCACTTTCAAGCAACCTCAACATCCACTGCTTTTCTTTCCCTTAGCTAACATCTTGCCCACCCTGTAGAAAAATCGTATTAGTGGTAATAAAGCACTCATAGGATTTCCAAAGTTCTGGCCTCTCCAAGGTTTGGCCTTCCCTCCTTTAATTTCTCTCCAACACAGGGGGAAAACGGAATTATCAGTCTTAGTCATCGGCCACAGCAGTATCTCCAATAGCTCAACGTCAGAAACCAGAGGGAGATTTCAGAAAGATGAATGCCGGTGATGTAGCACAAAAAGGACAATAATATTTTACAAGTTCACGTGACTTTACAGGGGCAAACATCACTTGTTTTTCATCAAATGGGACTTCGGTGGCAGTGAGAAAATAACTCCTGGACTTGTAGCGTTCCATGTGTCATTTTTACAAAGCGATCTCTTTTTCCCTGTCCCTTAACAGAAGGGCTGGTCCCACATTACATTTCTGTCTCCCAGGCTAGAAACCACTTACCCATGACAGCTACTATCCTAATCCTCCAGTACCAGCCTTGCCCTACATGGGAATTATACCTGCCAATTAACTGCTGCTGCAGGGCTAACAGATTGAGCAGAAGCTGCTGAGGAGGGAAGGAGGGAGGATATGCTATACACGCTGTTTGTCTAAGCCCTGGCAAGGCTGCTGCTCTCAGAGAGGAAATTCAGAAATTCGGGACTGACTCCCATCACAGATTTACAAAGTGTCATCCTCTTTTAGGGGAAGACCCCCAAATTGGCACTGGTACAAATCCTATTAAGGAGAGAGCTATTGTCATAACACAGTAAAGACCTTTTTGGAATATGAATCGATTTTTCATTCTTCTCAGATTCACATTCCAGCCTCATTTTTAAAAATACAAACTTAGCATCATGTCTTTGAGGGAACTGAAAAACAGCTGGCTCTTAAGAATCTATTTCCATAATTCATCATATTGAACAAAATGCCACAGTTAAAGAACATGCAAGTTAACACGTAAAGATTTAAAGAGACACAAAGGTAAGGTCATTTTGTTTTTAATCACTGATATTTTACCTCTACTCTTCTCAGCTTCATTCGTCTATTCATTCGATAAATATTTATTAAGGGCCTACCAAGAGCAGGTATTGCTCTGAGTGCCAGAGATACAGCTGTGAACAAAACAGAGCCATTTCCTGTTTTCATGAGAGGTTGGGGGAAGGACACCAATGAGTAAAATAAACAAGAATTTCAAATCATGATACGTGCTGTGCTGACAATATACAGAATAAAGAGATAAGAGAACAAGAGAGTTGCAGAGCTACCTAAGAGATAGGAAAGACTTCGTGGAGGAGGGAATACCTGTACTGAGACCTGAATGAGAAGAAACCAGCTGTGCAAAGCATTCAGGAAGAAGAGCATTCCCAAAGAGGGTATGGAAGTCAAAAGGTCCAGAGGTCCAGGGTGCAAAGGCCCTAAGACATCTTGAGGAACAGCAAACAGAAAGGCCCCAAGGCATCTCCTTCCTTAAACTGTACCTTTTCAGTCACATCTAAATACCTGATATCATAGCACCCTCTTGAATTTCTCCACCTTTGTTGCTTTGCTAAGGTTATTTCTTCTGCCCCAAAAGCCCTTCCATTTGTTAGATAAAATTCGACTCTTTCAAAAGCTATTAACTATATTCAAAAATGCAAGTGCCTTCTATGTGTCCTTGGCATGATCTAGGAAGCCTTCCCTAATCCTTGACACACAACACCAATAGCCCCTTCCTCTCTGTTTCCACAGCTCAGTGCCTAGGCCTTGATTATAACACATAATGCAGAATAATTTAAAAACTCTATCTGTAATATCCTTTACACTTCGCAAAATGCTTTCCCAACTCCATTATCCCACTTAACCTTTACATCAACACTGTGAAATAACAATTCTTAACCCTGTTTTATAGACGAAGATGGTAAGCTCAGAGAAGCTAAGTCTTTGGCCCAAAATGATACTCTATAGATACTGTGCCAGGGCCAGACACCTCACCTCCCACCCAGCTCTGCCACATTACCTCTTCCTCTTCCTCCTCTCCCTCTCTGTCAATAATCTGAAGCAGCCTTTTCTTGTCATCATCTGCTTCTTCCACCACATTCATTTCCTCTTCCCGGTAGCGGCCACGTTCTCGAGTACCAGTTTGTTTCCGACGCATTTTCAGCTCTTCCTCTTCATCATCCCGGGGACGTTTTGTGCCCCTGTTGGGCTGAGAAAGAGAAAAAAAAAAACGCAGGATTTTAGGGCTGGAAAAGATGTGCAAAGGCATAGACAGCAAATATTCTAAAAGCCTTCAAGAATTCCCTGACTGAAAAGCACCACAGCATACAATTTCTCCCACAACACGGAGTAAAGCCCTGCATGGTCATTTTTCAGACCTTTAATGACTCTGTAAATACACCATGAAAATCAGAAGCTTTTTTCTTTTAACAGATTTTTAACATGCAGTTTTACCACTTCACAAAATCTGTGTATACAGAAATATTAGGGAACAAAGGCCACACTGAGATGGGGACACTGGGTCTCACTTACTAGTAAAGACAACCCTCACGCCAACCCCTCAGTACATGGCTTCAATTCAAGTGTAAGAGAGATCACAAAGCTTTTTATACAGTCACTCACAAGCAGTCCAAACAGAGAATATTACATAGGTAACTTCCTAGAATCAACTCTATTTTACAGAAGAGCTGAATAAGGCCCAGAGGCTGGGCAAAGGACCTAAATAGACACCTCTTAAAAGAAGATATACAAATGGCCAAAATAGAAAAATTGTTCATCAGCACTGATCATCAGGAAAATGCAAATGAAAACCATAATGAAATACCATGTCACACCTGTTAGAATGTCTATTATCAAAAAGATGAACGATAACAAGTATTGGTGAGGGTGTGGAGAAAAGGGAACCCTGTGCACTATTGATGGGACTGTAAATTAATATAGCCATCATACAAAATAGTATGGAAGTGCCTCAAAAAATTAAAAACTAGAATTACCATATGATCCAGCAATCTCACTTGTGGATATATGTCCAGAGGAATGCTGAAGACATACCTGCCCTCCCATATTCACTGCAGCATTATTCAAATAGCTAAGATATGGAAGTGACCTAGGTGTCCAACATTAGATGAATGGATAAAGCAAATGTGGTACATATACACAGTAATATACTATTCAGCCTTAAAAAGGGGGGAATCACTTGCGACAACATGGATAACGTGGAGGACATCAAGCTAAGTGAAATAAGCCAGGCACAAAAAGACAAATAACACATGATCTCATTTACATGAGGAATCTAAAAAACTTAAACTCATAGTAGAGGGTAGAATGATGGTGTTACCAGAGACCAGGGGAAGGGAGTACATGAGGAAAGGGGAGATGTCATTCAATGGGTATAAAGTTTCAATTAAATAGGAAAAATAAGTTTTAGTGATTCATTGTACCAAATGCTGGCTACAAAAAAATAATAATGCACTGTATATTTCAAAATTGCTAAAAGAATAGATTGTAAATGTTCTCACCACAAAAAAATAAAGTACGTAAGGTGAATCTGTTAATTAGTCTGATTTAATCATCCCACGCTATAAACATATATTAAAACATTACATTGTACCCCATAAATACATACGACTATTATTTGTCAGTTAAAAATAAAAGTTCAAAATTTGTTTTTAAAAAGGCCCAGAGGCCAAGTATTATCCAAGGTTACAAAATAATTAGCATCACTGAAAATATTATAGAATTGGTACTTCCTGACTCCTAGTCCAAGGCTCTTTCCATCATACTGTTAGAACCTCATTTTGCCTTTCTTTTTTAATTAATTAATTTTTTAAGAGATGGGGTCTCACCATGTTGCCCAGGCTGGACTCAAATCCCTGGGCTCAAGTAATCCTCCCACCTCAGCCTCTTAAGCAGCTGTGACTACAGGCATATGCCATGGCGCCCTTTTGCTACATTTGCGCTCGTTTTGCCTTTTACGATGCAATCCATGAAGGAGTTCTTACTGTTGCTTTCTATTAAATTAGAATAAAACAGGGCAGTACTGAAGTGGGCTTCAGAGCTGAGGAGAAACAGCACTGCAACAAACATCAAACGGCCTAATGTCTCCATTCAGCTCAACTTACCACTGGTTTACGTAATTCTGGGCCCTTCATCTGCCTCGCTAAACCTTAGTTTCCTTATCTGCAAATGAAAATTATAATCTTTTTCCCTGTGAACTTCAAAAGGTTGCTTTTAAAGTAAGAGAACTCTAAACTATAACAGCACTAAACAACTACACAAAATCATCACTATGAGGTAATACACATGATTCTGTCTTCTCCAACAAAACATTTATGTTAGTTTCTTCAATGAGCTTTTCTTTATCTGATATAACTGCACCCAGCAATAGTGTGCTAGGTGTGATGTGGTATGTTACTACTAAACAGAAGAAAATGCCACATTCGCTGCCAGACTGCTAAGTTGTTTGGTAATAACAGATAAATTTCAATTATACATATCACACACCTCACCTTTTGACTTTTACTGAATTGCACTATGCCAGTGGTGGAAAAGTCATTCCCCTCTACAATCACGTTTCCTGCTCATTCCACACACCAGGTGCTTCAGTAAGTCTGAGCACATGACATTGCTCAGAAACTCACATTAGACAATTTAGTTTGTGGGGTACCACCTGTTATTTTTCACTTTCTTCCTAGTCTCCCTAGGATAGATTATAATTTCATATGAACACACCCTACTTCCATAAGGACAAAAATTAATATAATTACTGCTCCATGAAAGAAAGAAAAGAAAAGAGAAAGAGAGAGAAAGAAAGGGAAAAGAAAATCAACATGCCAGTAACTACAGACTACAAGAAAAAGGAGGTGGCAGCTTCCATGTGAGAAGAAGAAGGGAAGAGAGTTCCATCCTGAAGGAGAGGAGGCTTTGAGCCTGAAATCTGTAGCTCCCCAGCAGGTAAGGAACTTCAGCCCCCTGGGAACACTAATTCTTTCAAGCTCATAAAACAAGCCCTGCTGTGATTCTGATTAGCGTGAGCCTATTGCAGCAGCCAAGTCAAGGCATGAGCTCCATAGCTCTCCACGGAAAGGAGATTTCTAGATTGTTTATCTCTGAGAGTAGAGAGAAAAGGCAGTGGACCACAATTAAAAGGAGAAAGCTAAATACTGCCACAGCTAAGAAATGTGAAATAGAAATAATTCCGGCAATATCTCTTTTGAACACATCTTCCAATCCACTTCTTTAAAACAAACATTTCAGAAGTCAGGAGAGGAGTTTAATTTTTACCTTTAATAATTTGCACTGAAACAGCACTTTCCTTCTGCAGAATTTTAATTTTCACCACATCTCTGGGGACAAGTAGGTAACAGTTCTATTTTATAAGTAGGAAGACAGGATGCCTGAGATCTTTCAATAAACTCTTGCAAAGACAACCTAGTCCCTTCTAAAAGTTGAATGTGATCTCTGGAAAGCTTGTTAATCTACCATGATTCTAGGACCCTAACGGAGACAGATCTGAGAACTTTCAGGCAAGAACATATACCCATGTCATATAAGACCTTGTTTAAGCTGGCCAGGCACGGTGGCTCACGCCTGTAATCCTAGCACTCTGGGAGGCTGAGGGTGGATTGCTCAAGGTCAGGAGTTTGAAACCAGCCTGAGAAAGAGCGAGACCCCGTCTCTA
>VBSM01001118.1:35426946-35470718 GCA_008086735.1 Cheirogaleus medius | reverse complement strand
CCCGGGCAACAGAGTGAGACTCTGTCTCAAAAAAACAAAACAAAACAAAAAAAACCTTGTTTAAGCTAAAACAATATTTGTTAAATTATTAATTCAACAAATAATTTATTAAAGAATTCCAAGGCATGAAGCATCCTCAAGTAATCATCTGGTCCAACAGCAGTCCCAGGCTTCTGGTAAGGTTATGTCTAAGTGAAAACACAGGGATAGGCCGGGTGCGGTGGCTCACACCTGTAATCCTAGCACTCTGAGAGGCTGAGGCAGGCGGATCGCTTGAGGTCAGGAGTTCGAAACCAGCCTGAGCAAGATTGCGAGACCCCATCTCTACTAAAAACAGAAAGAAATTAATTGACCAACTGAAAATATATATATAGAAAAAATTAGCCGGGCATGGTGGCGCATGCCTGTAGTCTCAGCTACTCGGGAGGCTGAGGCAGTAGGATCGCTTGAGCCCAGGAGTTTGAGGTTGCTATGAGCTAGGCTGACGCCACAGCACTCACTCTAACCTGGACAACAAAGTGAGATTCTGTCTCAAAAAACAAACAAACAAAAAAACACAGGGATAACTAGGGCCAGCCAGTGTGAATCCTTTAAACAAGAATAGCTTTAGTAACTTTTATGAATAGTCTAAGTATACTCTCCCTAAGAGAGCAAACTTCAGATTCACCAACTGTTTCTCCAAGCTTCCACCTCACACACAGTATTCAGCTTTAGCTCCTCTTATGACAACTCTGTGGCAGAGCAGAGCAGAGCGGAACCCACTAAAGGTACTCTGATATGGCTCCTTTACCAACACAGCAGCTCCCATCTTCCTCTCCAACAGATGGGAAAGCTGTGCAAAGGCCCAGAATATTTTATTTCTGCACTTTTCCCACCCAAGGCACAATTTTTAAGAACTTCTCTTCTTAACCCTCTATTGTATCTCTTTAAAACACTAACACTACACATAGAGAGGTTTCCACCCATTCCTGAGATTTGACCACTCTGAATAATAAAGGCTAAGATTCATTTCTTCAACATTTATTAAGTGCCAACTCTGTATAAGGCACTGTGCTGAGTACTGGGCACATAAGTATGAACAAGACAAACACTGCCTTGCTACCACAGCTTAACAATCTAGGGCAGTATCAGATTGAAATATAATGCAAGCCACAGAGTAGTCACATCTTTAAAAAGTAAAAAGAAACAGTTCAAGTAATTTTAATAATATACTTATTTAATCCAATATATCCAAAATATCACTTTAATATGTAATCAAATATTAAAACATTACTGATTTGATATTTTACATTCTTTTTTTTATACTAGGTGTTAGGCATCTGATATGTATAATACTTCACATTTACGGTACATCTCGATACAGACTGGCCCCATTTCATGTGCTCAACAGCCATATGCGGCTAGTGGCTATAGTATGGAACTGCACAGGTCTAGGGCATTTCCATCTGAGAGATTCCTGTTCCCAGATAAAGCCAAAATGGAACTGTCTTTCCAGCAACATTGAATGAAATATGGACTCTTATAAAGCTGAAGTCCTGACTGTTTGTTATAAAGGTCCACTCTAAAAATTATGAAGCTAACTCAACAACCTGACACAGAAATAAACTTCTTGATTATATTTAACCCAATATTCACCACTGAGAGAGCGCCATTGCTTATATAAAACAAAAGAAGAATTGTAAGCAGGGAAGAAGCTCAGAGCTGTCAAACTGATTTCATGACAGGGGAGCCAAAGGGCTTTTGATCCAGAAAGAGAATATAACACTCTTAGCCTGTCAGAGAGGTCAGCAGCTCAGGCCAAGCTCTCCTTGTGTCTTACACAACCAATCCCAAGAGGCTTAAGCCATTCTTACCAGTCACCTTTGGAGATTAATTTGTTTTGGTATCTGAAAGGTATTTGAAATCCCTCAAGATGAAGGAATGACAAAAGCAACTGTGCTTAATAAAGTCATTTCTCTGCTTCTGCTGCCCACAGAACTAGAGGAAAAAATGATTAACTCTTAACTTTTGATGTACCAGAACATCTGCCTTTAAGGGTTTTTACAATCTTCTACGTTCCCTGCTTTACTCCCAATAGGTGGTGAGAGGTATAAAAGCTCACTAAGCATTTGCCACCATCCAACCACACAGCTGATAGCCTTTCTAGGATACATAAAGGATTCCTACTTACCCAAAGCTTACAGTAGGCTTCAAGATAATATATATGGTGCCTTTACTTGCCAATAATCTTGAAGTCTGTTGCGTATGGGTGTGTGTGTATATGAGTGTGTGTGTCTCCATCCATCCCCCTGGAAATTGAAATGAAGACGTCTTCATGAAAGCTTTGAAAGAGTTAAAAAATTAAGTAAGCAATCTGCCTAGGATACTCCCTGTGTACCCAGACAATATCCAACCTAAGCTTTAGGTTTCATTTTTCCCTCTATTTTTTTTTTAATTAAAAAGCAGTGAGAAGCTGTAGCTATAATGAGGGGCTGTGGGAACATGCAGTTATATTGGGCTCAAAGTAATGTACCATAGGAAGAGGCTACATCACCAGAACGAATCCTAAATTAAAACTCCACTATGAAACCAACTCCATTTCCTCTGAGCATGCAATCTATATTATTGCATTTATGGTCTGTCTCGACCTCAATTAGACTCAGGGGCTGGGGGAGAAAGAGAACTTCTATAATAAGCAATAATGGTATCATTATGATAAATTATGAAAACACACAGTACAATTATTAATGTGAAGAGCACATTTGTATCAGAATGTAACAATGTAATATTAACAATGTAAATGTCTGTGTATCTAAATATAGCTCAATATTCCAAGTTACCTGGCTAAGGGGATAATTCATAAAAGGCACTTTCACATTAATAGATGAAAAAAGATGTCCAATTCTATTAAGGAAATGAAAAAAGTAAAAGGAAACCTCTACAACCTTGTAACAAACCAGAATTCTTCACCTAGCACTAAGGGGCTCAGCTAACTTCAGAAAAGGGTCTTCCAAATAGGGCATGAAGTGCTATTTCCTAAATATCAAACAATAGGAAAGACTCAGAAATTTGAGCTGGAAGAAAGAAATAATCTAGTTTATTTCTCTCTTTATAGAATAGGGAAATCTGAGCTCAATGGGTTTAAGCAACTTATCTGTAATGAACAAAAATATAAGGCTTCTAATTCCCAGTCAAGTGTTTTTCCTTTTTCTCCATACTAACTCAAGATCAGTTGGAAAGAAAGAGGATACTGAAGACATAATCTGTAAATAAATAAACGGAGCTGTTAAAATATTTGAATACAGACTAGTCCCTGTGTTAGACAGGAGAGTTATAACTAGAAGCCATCAACAGGAAAAGGCTCCTAACCTGCTTGAATGTGACATCCTGTACGCACAACGAGTTTTGAATACAGATTTTCCACCTTTGGATCAAATCCTGGCCCCTCTATTCAGCAGCCCTGAAAAGTAGCTTACTCTCTCTTGGCTTGAGTTTTCTCAGTTTAAAAACTGGGAACAATAACCATTGTCACACAGTTATTTATGTATATATGTATGCGTGCACATAAAGGCTTTTGTTTCTAAAGTACAAAGCACAGTTTGGCCCATAGAAAACAACACATGGAGCTCCAAGAGACATACTTGATCAAAAATCAAAGAGGCTCAAGGCTGGAACGGGCTTTGATCATTAATAGTTAGCTTTTAGGCCAGGCACGGTGGCTCATGCCTGTAATCCTAGCACTTTGGGAGGTCAAGGCAAGAGGATTGCTTGAGGCCAGGAGTTGAGACCAGCCTGGGCAACATAATAAGACTCCATCTCTACAAAAAAATTAAAAATTAGCCAGGCATGGTGGCGTATGCCTATATTCCCAGCTGTCCGACGGGAGGCTGAGGCAAGAGGATCACTTGAGCCCAGGAATTCAGTGCTGCAGTGAGCTACAATCATGTTACTGTACTCCAGCTTGGGCAACAAAGCAAGATCCTGTCTCAAAAAAAATTTTTTTTAAAAAAACAGTTGGATTTTAAAATGTGGTGGATCTCTTTTTAATATCAAGATATTTGACAGCACCCCCCTCTCCCCACCGCCGCCACTTGTACTCTTTAGTACACGTGATTGAGAAAAGACACAATGACAACGAACAAATAAATTACTATTTATTTTCAGTAATACTTTTCACTGAATTTGTGTTTTTAATGTTCAAGTTTATGAGAAACAGAGGGAGAGAGATAATGTACTCATTCCTCAGAAATAATTCCTTGCAATAATTCCAAGGCACTAGAGACAGTCCAGACTTTGGGTACCCTTGTTCTAACAAAATCATCTATTTGAGGTTTAAATCTTCTTTAAAATATCTCTGGCCAGGCACACATTAGGGCTTTCCTAATACCACCAGTGACCAGATACTCACCTCCTCCCTAAACTGTGCCCCCTCCACCTTTGGATCATTCAGTTAGAGAGTTTATTAAATTGAGGAGAAACCTGTAAACTTACAATTTCCTAATCTTTCTCCTTAAAGAGATATAAAATAGGTTTAGTCTTGCTCTCACACTTAAAAAAAAATTAGATTATTTCAAGACAGCAATCCTATTTATTTCTTCCTTCCCTATCTATCACTTTTTCTTTTTCAGTATAAACACTTTCAATGGGAAAGTAGGGTGAAGGGTGTGCAACACAGGGCAGAAAGGGAAGTATACATATAATTAAATTCCTTCCTACCATTATTTTGGGATTTCATAATTTTATAGCTTTCTAATACCTTTTGAGATAATTAGACATATGGAATGTCACAAATCCAAGCTTGTGAATGGACTGGTCTAACCAATTTGAAAAGCTCAGAACTCATCTGCTGTTAACCTCTTCTGATTACTTTCTCTCAGAATAAAAGGGAGTTTTCAAACATTCATTTTTACCAGATGGTAGTGAGTGGCCTGACCCAGAAGTTACAGATGAGCTGCAGTAATGAGTTTTCCCTTGCCTTTACTGGCTGCACATTCACTGGTGACATTTTACAACCAGAACTTCTGGCTCAATCAATATTTGCAGGCATGAAACCTGCCAAAGTTAACATCAGGGCTCCCCTGCAAATTTGCTTAAGGCACCACAACTGAAAAAGCTCACAATCTCTAATGCTGCAACTACCATCAGCCAAAGTTCATAACCAGAGATCAAAGTAATCAGAGACAGAAAATGCTACCTACCTCAAAGGATTGTTGTGATAACTAAACAAAACACCTTACAAAGGGGCCCTATGTAAACTATAAAAAACTATACCAATGTAAGGGATTATCACCCTCATATTTTTAGGAGATATCTGAGTAAAATTTCCAGATATTCACATATAATTTTACATTATGCCTTTGCAAATTTGTAAGACTTAGCAGGTGTCCTCAAACTACGGCCCACGGGCCACATGCGGGTGTTTTTGCCCGTTTTTTTTTTTTTTTTTTTACTTCAAAATAAGATATTTGCAGTGTGCATAGGAATTGGTTCATAGTTTTTTTAAAACTATGGTCCAGCCCTCCAACGGTCTGAGGGACAGTAAACTGGCCCCCTGTTTAAAAAGTTTGAGGACCCCTGACTTAAAGCTTCAAAAAAAAAAAAAAAATCAATGAATCATGGCAATCTACTATCTTTTTTTCTGGAGGGAAAAATAGGGACCAAGAACTCAAAATCCCAAAGCAAAATCATTGCAAAATATAAAACAGGACCCCCATTTATTCCCAATAAAAAAAATTACAAGTATTGAGACCACGGTATTTACTGGAGAATGTTTTTTATCAATGTCTACAATGAGGAGGAAAAATGTCAATGAATCAAGAATCAAAATTACCAACAGTCCCACTTATGATCTGTAATCTGATTGGCTGACAAGATGGATGTGATTTATGATTCAAATTACTAGTCACTCTACTTAATCAATTTTTCCTACCAAAAAAAAATTCTTATTCCTTGTTAATTCTGAAGATATATTCATCTCATCTTCAAAGGGTGTATAGATGTCTTTTTTAGAAGTACAAACTATAATGTCCATAATTTACTTTGACATCTTCTGACTGATTCTGCAGCTACATCAGAAAGCTAAATGTTGATTCAGTTTCTTTATTTATCAAAACTAACATAGGCAGATACTTATAAAATTACTGGAAGGTAAAGTATCTTCATTTTAGCAGACTTATTATAAATATGTTCTGTCAGCTACACCAGAACCATCATCATTCATTGATTCATTAAGGAAGTATTCACTGAGCTAATAGAACCTAAACAGCACTCTATTAGAGGTACTGGAGGGAATATTAGGTATCAATTCAACAACAACAGAATAGCACTGATCTAAAAGAAATAACATGATACAATGCAAAGAGCAGTAAACCAATATCAGAAAAATCTGGGTTCTAGTGAATCACTTAACAGTCATGCGACCTTAGATAAGTCATTTGACTTATCAGTGCTGCATTTACAAAAATGCTCTGCCCTTGCTCTGATACCTCACAGTAAGATAAGGGATAGGAAGATTAAATAAGATAAAGACACAGGACTTTGAAAAGAAAGCCTAGAATTCAATTTCTCTTAATGACTGCAAACTGAAAAGTCCTGTATATACAACAGACTTTAAAAATTACTTAAAACCAATTTTTGACAAACAATATAAGCATATGATCTCACACACACACAAAATAGTGAGTAGCCCATAAGCATATATAAAGTGGCCCAACCTCATTACAAATCAAGAATATGCACATTAAAACTATGAGATAACATAAGATTAACAAAAATAAAAATAAGGCAATACCAAGTGTTGGCGAGGATGTGGAGAAACAGGAACCATTAAAACTTGCTTATAGGAGTATAAATGAGTACAGAGCTAATTAGTGATGCCTAATAACACTGAAGATGCATATATTCTATGATTATCCCAGAAGTTCTTAGATATATATATATATATATTAGAAAAATTCTCACACATATATACAATGAGATATTTGAAGAATGTTCACTGGAGCATATTTGTAATAAGAAAAAAGTTCGATAATCAATGGATGTGTGCATAAGTAGTAACAGTAAAAAAAATGCATGGGAATAATCACTAAATTCAGGATAGATTATTTACCTTCTAAGGAGGGTAAGAGGGAAAGTAGATATGGGGTGGATACAATGAAATGGGATTAGGGAAGGGTATGCAGGAGACTTCAGCTATGTTTATAATAATTTATTTCTTCAAAAGGATCTAAAGCAAATTTGGCAAAATGGTATGGTTAGGCACACACTAAAGGGAATAAAGAGGGAGGGACCACTAGAAGCTAGTAGGGGATCATACAGACCAAGTCATGCCCAACTGTCTGTGATTCTTTGATATTGCTACTGCCTATTAAGATTAAGGGTTTACAATACACATAGGGTACCTTAAGATCAACAAGATCTTCCACAAAGTTATTCAAGTGGACAGATGGAAGAGACGTGGGCAAATGGTAGCACAGATAGATGATAGATCCATAACTGGTTGAACTAAGAGTAGGAGCAGTACAAAGTCATCTGTTTAAATTCAAAATAGCAAACATATAAATAAAGTACCTTGCAGGTGGAATATGCCTCAAAAACAGTTCATTCAAAAAAGAGCTGAGGGTTTTAGTAAATCTCAAATTCAATGAGTCAAAGGATAATCAGCTTCAAATGTTTTTAAAAGCTAATGCATATTAATGGTGCACTTTCGGAAGCATAACATCCAATTCAGCCACAGTCCCACAGCACTGAGTTAGCTATGGCACATTAAAAGAGGCACATTACAAACTTGAGAATGCATGGGTAGGATAGCACAGGGTCTGGAAACCTTGATATAAGAAAAATGGATAAGGGAATCAGAGAAGATTCAAGGAGGGAACCAGGAGTCACTGTCACTTATTTAAACAGCTATCTTGGAATAGGGTAGACGCATAGAGTTCCACAACGAATGGCAGATCACCTTCAACCCCCTCCATTTCAGCTAGAGGAATCCTACTCAGCCTTGTACCCCAGATCAATGTCACCCCCTCCAAGAGTCCTCCTTGTACTCCAGGAAGACTTCTGAGCTTCCTCAGCAGTGTATCAGATCTCTACCAGCACACAACATATGTACTCATATTCATCTCCTCTACTAAATCATAAGCTAGGCTCTCAAGGGTAGGAACCCTGGGATCTGACCCTTGCTCCTAACACACACACACACACACACCTCAGCACCTAACAGTGCCTTGCTCATAGCAGGCACTTAATGCATACTGCTAAATCAATGAGACAGACTTTTGGCTCCATACACATTAGCACATATACACCCACTAAAGTGAATAAGAACAGAAAAAGCTCCCCATTCACTGAAAGTGTCCCAACAGAGCCTGAACTATATGTCATGCTGCTGTCAACAGGCCTCTCTGGCTGGACTTTCCAGACTTCTAAGATTCAATATCTGAGCCTTAAACCAACTTAAATGAAAACTATATTGTCACTGGCTGCTTTTCAAAATGATAATTTATCTCCATCTTTGTTTAGTTAAAAAATAATTTATTTTATCCATCCTGTTGATAGGCTTTAAAGATGTATAAATACCAGCCATGAACAAACGCAGGATGAAAATGAAACAAAATCTTTCTGTCTACAGATTATACCTTATTTCAAGTAGAATAAAATATTTTCTAACATTTTCTAAGGTTATTACATTAAAAAAGAAATCCCACTTGATAAATAAGCCATGAGTGATATGTACATGTGTCCCTGTGAACATGATGGGGAGAAAAGAGAGAAAGGAACTGCCCTCCTGGAGCTTATAGGTGTTTTCAATCTTGTGAGAACCACAACATAAGACACATAAATGGAGGAGTACTGAACCTTCTGGTTAGTGCTGTGGCTGAGTACGCACACCATGGGATGGGCATCTATCTATATCATACTGGTGATCAAGGAATGCAGCACAGCAGCAGAGGACGGCTAAACCAATGAACTAACCAGGAATCATAATTTATTACCAGCAAATGAATGCAAACCCTCAAAGTCCCTTGGATCACTGGGTGACTGCAGCCCAGCAGAATTCATCTGTTCTGCACCTACATGTTTCCTCACTTTACACCCTGGGCTATACTTTATATATAGCTTAGTAAATTCTCCAATGGTGGCACCAAGTAATATTCAGAGAGTAAGCATGATAAAACTCAGATCCAGACAAAGAATATTAGTCCAACACTGATTTTAAGGATGAGTAAACTGAGACTCAAAGTAGTGATAAGACTTAGTCCTGAAGCCATAGAACTGGGCTGGAATCAGCATTATACACAACCTCCAGACTCCTTTCCTCAGTCACCTCCTCAGAAACTATCATCATAAAGGTATACTTTGCATCATCTCTCCCTGCCACCTTTCAGCCAACACTAAAATCCCTTTGCTGCTTTTCTGCCAATGCTTTTAGTTGGGTGAGCTTTATTCCACAGTTGGTCCTTGTCTGTTTGCAATTTTGCTGCCCAGAAGAGCCTAGTGTCACCTGCCTACATGGAAATTTCAGTAAGAACTCCCTTCCCCAGATCATTTGAAGGAACCCACACTGAGCCCCAGGTTACTTGCCATCAACACCAATCCATCTGAATCTTTAAACAGTAAATAATAAATTAATATGGGAAAGCTATTGAAAATTATTTATAGTTTTAAACCAAGGCTCAGATACAATAAATTCACTTTACTATTTAGGATGACACAAAGGCTAGATACTTTACACTTATCTGAGAGAGTGGTAGAGTATGTATTCAGCAACCAGCAGCCCCACAGAGTGGTTACACACTTTACATGACACACCTGTTACATGTAATCATGCTGACGGAGAAGTCTCCAGCCGGTGGAATATTGCCTCTAGCAATGGATTATTTCATTAAGACTAAAGTGGGGCAAGGAAATCTTTAATTACTTTTTCTATAAATTGTCTCTGAGGTCACTACCAACACTCAAAACTGCATCCCTCTTTCAACAGGAGTAGTTGAGGGGAAACAGTGTATCTTACCAAGAGGACAGATACAAAAAAAAAAGAAAAAGAAAAAAAGATGTTTTGAGAAAATGAGAAGGGGAGAATGAATGATCCAGGGCTGAAGGAGTGAGAACTGGATCATATGTGAGAAACTAACGATTTTATTCATTTATAAACATTTGTTCATTCATTCCTTAAGGGTTCTGACATGGTTTTGGTCTCAGAAGCCTAAGACTTTAGATACTGCCATTGTTTCTTTTAAAGCTTAAGACTTAAGTCTGTTATACAATAGCTGCCACATTTATTTCAAGGAAGACAGAACTCACATGGAACTTTACCCTGAGTATCTTGTTAAAAAGAATATTTTTCAATATTATGGGCAATACTTTGGAGTCTGAAAATGTAGCATGATTATATAATATACTTTGCAGCACTTGAGTGCTGATTTACCTGTCCCTCTCTCAGCTTGAATGAAGTAGCTGGTGTTATGGCCTCAATACATGCCTGTTGATGAGTCCATCAAAGACAATGAAAAAAGATGGTTTCATGTCTGCTTTTGTGTAAGGTGCACTTTATTTTCCTCAACTCGAAGGTTTTACTATTTCTAGAAGCTTTACAAACCACTAGAGTTGGCAAAATACCTCTGTCCCCAATAAAGGACAGTGAATGAATTATTCTTAGATGAGACAATTCAGTGTCAGAAATAGTTCCCCTACCTGGAAAACAAAAGGAGAACCCTGACTACCTGGCCATGTGGAATACGATCAAAAGGAATTCTTTGGTATCCCAGGTAAATGCTTCTTGGCCACCTACAAATTCCCCCTACAAGTTCTACCCCCACCATCACAACTCTCTCTCAGGGAGGCTGTAAAATTGATTTCTAAGTGATTTTAAACTAATACCTGCTAACTTCAAGAACATTTTAAGATACTCAATTTCCTAGCAAGAGCATCTATCTAGTAGACCAGATAAGCAAAATGCTTACTTTGCTGGAAAGGAAGAAACTCTACCAAAAGTAAGATAAATAGGTGCCTTATACACAAAAATAAATAAATACCATAATAAAATAATTGTCTCGAATCATCATCCCCTATTTAAAGTTTTCTTTGAAGCTTGGCTGCATAGGGTATCAAAAAACTTTAAAAAGCTATCTAAAAACAGGTTAAAGACAGTATTACACATTACTATAGCTTTACTTCCTCATCAAAGAAAGTAAAGTGAGTTTTCATAAGCAAGTTTCCTCTGTGGGTGAATCTCTAGTCAGTTACAACCAACTCAGAGAGAGCCATCAAGGCAAACTACCCATCAGCTGTCAATTCAGAATGACTTCAGAAAGCTAGCCCCAGAGCACCACTGATATCTTTTCAACAACCTCTTAATCTTGTTTATAACACCTGTGTTAAAGCAGCCTGACATCAATTCTACTCACTTGTCTCAGAATGAAATTACTTAGAAACCTGAGAATTCCAGTAAACATACCAAAAAACACAAAACACCAAAAAACCCTGTACACAAGGGAATTTGGTCGCCTCTTTTAAACAAAGCTGCCTAGGTGAGCCAGTATGGGCCTCAAGAGGCAAAGTCAGACACAAATATCACAAAGAACTTCTTAGGAGGCACTGTGGTCACAGAATCATGGGGTTTAGAGAAATCATAAAGATGATTTCTTTATGATTCCTCCTCCAGATTCCTTACCAAGTGATTATCCAAGCTATATAATAGTTACCATTAACTGTGTGCATACTCTGTACCAGGAATATAATATTTCATTATCTTTTTAGTCTTCTTCACACAACTCTTCTAGGTAGGTAATAAATACCATTCCCCATTTCTATACATGAGGAATCCGAGGCTTAGCGAACTGCCAAAGGCCAAAGAGCTAAAAATTAGTGGAGACGGGATTTAAATATTGCCAAAACCTAAAGTTCTCACTCTTTCTATATCACATTTCTACCATGTGATTGATTAGGAAATCATCCTGCCTTAACTGGTTTCTGTGCTTACTATAAATGTGTTTCCTGAGGCCCCTTAAACTCAAGTGAACTGTTTAGCAGCTCTAGTACTGTTTTGGAAACCCATGTTTGTCCTAGGCCTGTACAAAACATAAAACACATAAGAAATTAATGCTAAACTAGTCCCATTAATAGGGAATGCCATATAGTGAAAAAAGGATGGAATTTGGTAGTCAAGACACCTGGGTAGCCAGGCATGCTGCTGCACACCTGTAATCCCAGCTACTCAGGAGGCTGAGGCAGGAGAATCGCTCTAGCCCAGGACTTTGAGGTTGCTGTAAGCTAGGCTGATGCCATGGCACTCTAGCCCAGGTGTCAGAGTGAGACTCCATCTCAAAAAAAAAACACAAAAAAAAAACAACAAAGACATCTGAGTTTATTGGTACTAGTAGTGTGTGACCTTGAACAAATCATCACCATTTCAGCCTAGTTTCATCACTGCAAAAAGCCCTTCTAGTGTTGTGGGACACTATGTGGAAGTGACTAACCCAGAAAAACTAGTCAATAAATGTTAAAAAAAAAAAAAAAAAAAGAAAGAAAAAGAAAAAATAACAAATGGAAATGAATATGCCGGATCTAACCAACACAAAATAAAAACTCATCTTGTTGTTCTGTATGCTCTCTTATTTTTTGCCTATGAGACCGGGTGGAGAGAAAACAGCAATTATGGCCCACAGTAGACTTGCAGTAAAGCTTTGGCAAATAAATGAAATCAATCAATCTCTTGCTTTAGAGTCAGATACAACACTGGTCTTTAAAACATATGCCAACCAACTCTCGGGTTACTACAATAATAGAATCAGGTTTTTATGAAGATCATGTGTTACTTGAGACAAGATTCACTCAACCCAGAGTTTCCTATGACAAGGGCCACTGTCATTCACAAATACAACTTAACCTACTCCCATCAAGAAAAGGCAAGAAAAAGATAGCAACTGGGGAGGTGCTAAGCCTCAATATAAAAAGATACCTAGAAGAGACACAAATTCAGTCACCTAATCATTGACTCACTCCTTCATTCATTCATCCCTCATTCTTTCCTTTCTTTAGTCAAGAGACATTGAGCATTTACTCTATGGCAAGCACTTATCTGGTCACTGCCTCTGAGGAACTCACAGTCCAATGAGAAGAAAGGCATGTAACCAAGTAATTCCAATAAAGAATGAGAGGCATAGCAGAATGGAGGCAAGTACAAAGTAGAGTAATGGTAGCATTCTACTGCAGTCTATACTCTAAGGCAGGGGTCCTCAAACTTTTTAAACAAGGGGCCAGTTCACTGTCCCTCAGACCATTGGAGAGTGCGCAATGTGGGACTGGGATGAGTCGGCTGCTAAGCAGGACAGGCAGCGGCGGCAAAAACACCCAGCAGGCCGGATAAATGTCCTCGGCGGGCCACATGTGGTCCGTGGGCCGTAGTTTGAGGATGCCTGCTCTAAGGTCTTTTTTTCAAAGCTACCTACATCCACAGGAGCCCAATCTAGGAAGAAGAGTCCACCACCTACTTCTGGGGTGTCTTTGGGCAAGTTACTAAACTTCTGGGTGCTTCTTTCCTCATCTGCAAAACAGGAATAAGAATACTGACTTCCCAGGGTTGCCTTTAGGATGAGATGGGATAACATGCAAAAATCAAATAGCACAAAGCCTGGCTCTCAGTGGGCTTCAATACCTGATAGTCTCCAGGCCTTTGTTTTGTTCTTTTAACTGGGTGGCATGGGGAGGAACAAACATATATTCTTCTGTTTCATTAAAAGTATAAAAATGACCACGTTCCTCTGTGAGCTGCTTTTCATTCCCTTCAATTCAGGAACACACCATCCCAACAAGCGACCCCCTGCTCCCACAAAGTCAACCTGTCAACTGAAGGGCAAATCTGCCAACAATGCAGAGGCAATACTTCAAGGCCAGCTGCACACCCACCTCATGATATTATCCTGTTAGGCTCCGTGTGATGCTCCTGAGAAAAGCTATACTCACTACACTCAGCAATCAGAAAGTTCACATAGTTAGAAGTGCCTCTGCCTCACACAAGGTGAAGTATGGCTAACAATTGCGTTTTTAATTAAAATAAGATTTCCTCAACCTTCTCTGACAATCACAACTAGAACATGGAGCCCAATGTCAGACAGTTAACCAGTCTTCATCCTGCTCCAAATAGTGGTTTGAAGCACTCAGATAAGGGAGAGGGAAAATTACCAATTTAAACAAAATGTTTAATCTTCTAATTATAGGACAGGCTCCAAGAGGACGGGAAGTGATTTGCAATCTTCATTATGGAATCCCCACGCGACCACTGGCACAAGTCACGTCAGCCAGAGGCAGATGCCATCTCTTTATTCCCCCACTGAATCTTCTGCGTCCTTGCAAGTTCGATGGAGATGGAAGAAGAAATCTTTGGCCAAAAAAAGAAACAGGCAGAAGAATAAGGATTTCTGTCTCCAAGTTCATTATGCTGAGTGAGGTGTAAGGATCCCCAGTGAGGAGACAGGGAGATAATATTCAGTGACTTTACACTGGCAGGCTAAGCAGCCTGGGGCCCTTTGATATTCTAAAGTCTTATAAAAACTGCCCAGCTCAGGTGGTGGTTAAGCAATTCTTTTTATTTGCTGAAAAGTCTTGTCATCGGTGGTAAGAGATGCATCGAAAATTAGGGTGGTGCTCACCGATGGCACTTCTGGTCAGAAGGAAATCTGTTCCTCTGCAGATATGCTTGTATCTTTGCTAATTTGTGTTATCTCTGCCTGTTCAGATCTCTATGTGCTAACTCAGGAGAAAAAGTCCCTGCCAAACAACTCTGACAAGTCTGATGGCAGAACTCCCACTGGAGGAGCAGCAGAGACAGCAATAGCAGGCAATTATTCCCTTTCATTAGAGAGAGTTCTTTTTAAGTTTTGTGGGGTTTTTTAATTTTGAAAACAAAAAGTAGCCATTCACAACCACTGCTCACGGCAGTCACTTACACAACTGACAGAAACTGAAATTTTCCCCATGTGGACTGAAAAAGATGTCCTGGAAGTAACCAGAAATGGCTGTGCCCCCTTAATTACCCACTATAACATAAAACCAGATATGGAGAGGATAGCCACAGCAGATCTGGGCAATGCAGCAGTGATATTTAATCATCAGTTCAGACCATCTGCAACTGTTTTGCAGAAGCAATAAAGTCTATGGATTCCAAAGCTTCCCGCAAGTTACCAGGTGCTGAGGGTCAGTTGCATTGTCCTCGGGTCCACCAGGGGCTGCTTTCTTCATTCTCTCTAGGCCAGGGTGCTCAACAAAAGGCACCATGCCCACATTTTCTGAGCCAAGCCTGGCAACAGGAGAGAGCTGCTTCTTGATTAAGCCAGAATGCAGATTAAATGTTTAGAACTAAAGATTCTGAAAACAACCTAGGTGGGAAAGCAATTATCCCCGGGAGAGTATAGCTTCAGCTGCAGCCCTCTGCAGCACAAAGGTGAATTCTACATCCCCTTCAACAATTAAGCTGGCCAGATTGCTCCCCTACAATCTATTCTCCAATCTGCAGATGCAGTGATCTTTTAAAACATAAACCAAATTGTCTCACTCCACAGCTTAAAACACCCAATAGCTTCCTATTGTGCTGAGAATAAAGTCCAAGAATGTTAGGGTTCTGCCTCCTCCTCATAGGTAACCTTTCTGTCCTTATCTCAACCAACCCTCTTCACTCACCAAACTCTAACCATACTGACTCAAACGGTGACAAGTTTGTTCCCACCTCAGGGCTTTTGTATTGGCTTTTCCTTTGGACTAACCTACCCTGCTATTCCCACAGCTCTTCATATGGCTGGATCTTTCTCATCATTTAGTTCTCAGCTCAAATGTCCCTTTTGGAGGGGCATTCTAGAACCTTCTGAAGTAAATAACCACTGCTCCCCCATTACTCTATTATATTAGCCCACTTTTTTTCCCTGCCTATCCCTATTTTAAATTATCTTGTTTTTGTTTATGTTTGCTTCTTTAGACATTCTTATTTATTTGTATTTGTTTTTCTTATTTATTGTCTGTCTCGCCTACCTGGATATAAGTTTCATAAAGGCAAGGACTGTGACTATCTTGTGTATTACTCAATTTCCACTGTCTAGTATAATATCTTACATTTAGTAGGCATTTAATAAATACATGTTGAATGATTAAAGAATAAAAAGGCTCAATATGGAACACTAGTCCAAGTGAAATTTACTAACTTCCAAAAATCTGGATTGGCTCACAGCCTGACTATGAGCATATGTCACAATGCCCTGGAAACAATAGTAAACAGCATCCTATTTCTTCACCAACCCCAGTGAATGACTAGGAAACAACAGCATAGGAAACAAGACCAAGATGGAGAACTCATAGAAAGTCAAAGTTGCAGAATTGGAAAATCTGAAAGTCTCTTGGGTATGGTTTTGCTCAAACTGTCCTTTTATAGGAAGATCAGATGGACTGGACAAAGTAATCACTAATGGGCTAGAGCTAAAGTGTGGTCTTAAAAGTCTGTCTAGGGCAAGATACACCTTATGAAGCACACTATATAAGGCAGCTCCAGTCCCAGCCATCCAGAGTCCTTGATAATGGTGAGTCAGCAGTTGGGAGCCAGAGAGCACATACCAAGTCTAAAAGAAACTGATGTTGTGTTTGGGAGGCGAGGGAAAACGGAGAGACAGGATATGAGAGAGAGAGCCAAGAGTCAAGCACAAGACAGGAACTAGGCAGAAACATAATAGGTTGAGGACAAGCATGCAGGGTCTCAGGTGACTGATAAAATCTAGATTTCATGGGCTAATGAGTGTGTGAATTTGGATATAAGGCTGGCTGAAAGATTCAGAGTGAAGGCAATCAGGTACATGGCTACCCTCCAGTAAGATAAGCAGGCATGAAAGAAAGGGGCACTGCAAGGAAGGCCAGGGCACGCTGCTATTTGTCGAGTGCTAGTTTCTCTTGAAAGATTCATAATTAGTGGGCAACAGTAATTGCTCAGATGTTCTCGAGTTCCCAAGATGGCAGTGGTAGGCTAAGAGGTCTTAGGGGAAATGCTACATGGAAAATAAGACAAGTCAGGTTGATGTGATTTCTAGGATCTTACAGATTTCAGTATCTAGCAGATGAGCTCTAAAGTTTTATAGTTCAACCAAAGATAACCAAGAATACTAATGCCTCATTCATCCAATAACCTCCACTTTCATGAAACCATTAAAAGAATGGGGGGAAAAGGCCTTAGAGGTTAGATATAATTCTATCAAATAAACAATAACAGTAAGGAGTGACAGCTGACACCAAGGAGAAGAATGAAAACTATTAAAAAAGTAGGCACAAGAACTCAAACTCCCTAACATTCCACAGCGCAGAAGTAAAAGCTTTCCACACTTCAAAAGGTCATGAGAGAATTTGGGCACAATTAACATGTATTCATAATGACTATCCTGAGACCACCATGTGACCTACTGAGAATGGTAAGAATGTATGAGTTTTAGAAAGATCTCCATACAATATAATGAAAAATACAAGTCTGTACATGTCAAAGAAGAGGTGGCATCATCATGCACAAAGCACTACTCTGAACTCCATTTTGGCACCAAGTAGTTTGGATCATGAGGCAAGTTACTTTCCCTCTGGGCTCTGGCTTCCCCAACTGTAAAAAAAAAAGGAGGTTGGTATACATCATCTCCAGGTTTCTTCTTGTTTTAGCATTCTCACGCCACTTATAGGCTTCAATTAGCTGGAAAATCTGTTTATGACGAACACCATATTTTCCAAAGACACCAGGTAAATGAGGAGTTATGTACCACGTTTTTTAAAAACGAATCTCATTATGGGTTTCTTTCAGCTACAACTCTCAAGTAATCAATGGTAATGCCTTTTTTTTCTTGTCCTCCTTTATTGATGAGTTTCAGCATCCTGTTAATTCTTTGGCATTTCTACCATCCTCTGTCCAACAGAGTATACTTCTGGCCAGAACCCTGCTCCATGTTGCAACCTCTCTGTAAATAATCATGTAACCTTGAGATGCTCAAAACTTTCTCTCATCATTAGTCTGGTAAGCTATTAGCTATTCCAATGTTCAGAGAGGCTGCTAAAAGATTACATGACAAATTGTAACTACAATTCTTTTATTTTTATCCAAAGCTGCAAAGAAAATAGCATTCCAACATTATACAGCAAAGGACTGATGTACTGTTAATGTTTAAGTCTATCAAAGATCCCAAAAGAAATTTTAAACTCAGATGCTCTTGGGAAGAGTGGGGGGGTCAAATAAAAAATGTAATCAACCCTCAATTTTATGTATTAATAGAATGAGCACATGAATAATGCCAAACTAACTGTTCAATAATCATTCCTACTTGCTTTTGGAATAAAGTCAGATATATTCCGAGAGAAACAACACAACACTCTGCTTGGTTTCTCAGTTCAGTGACTCTGGACATTGCTGGGTAGTTAGCTGAATGGAAGTCCAAGGAGTCAAAGTAGATAATCTGCTTACAAGCGACTGATAATGTAAAACAAGTTAAAAGATGGAAATGCACTGTGGTAGCCTCACTAGATCTTTCACTGAACTTCAGGATGAAGAGAATCCAGTTTCTATTTACCAACCCACAAATTGAGCTGGAGTCCTAAAGTTTAGACCAATACTTTCTGATGAGTCACTCCTGGAACTCTATAGAAAAGAAAATGGTTTTGAACCACAGGCATACCTCATTTTATTGCACTTTACAGACAATGCATTTTTTAGAAATTGAAGGTTTGTGGCAACCCTTCATCAAACAAGTCTATCAGTGCCATTTTTCCAATAGTATGTGCTCTCTTCATGCCTATATATCACACTTTGGTAATTATAACAAGGTTTCAAACATTTTCATTATTATTATATCTGTAATGGTGATCTGTAATCATTGATCTTTGATTTGTAATTGTTTTGGGGCATCATGAACCACATCATATAAGACAGTGACTGCTCCACTGATTGGCCAGTCCCCCATCTCTCTCCCTCTCCTTGGGCCTCCATATGCCCTGGGAAACAACAATTGAAATTAGGCCAATTAATAAGCCTACGATGGCCTCTAAGTGTTCAAGTGAGAGAAAGACTTGCATGTCTCTCATTTTAAATCGAAAGCTAGAAATGAGTTAGCTTTAGTGAGGAAGGCATGTCAAAAGTAAAGACAGACTGAAAGCTAGGCCAAAAGCTAGGCCTTTTGCACCAAACAGTTAGCCAAGTTGTGAATGTAAAAGAAAAGTTCTTAAAGAAAACTCACAGTGCTACTCCAGTAGACATATAATTAACAAGAAAGTAAAACAGCCTTATTGCTGATACGGAGAAAGTTTGAGTGGTCTGGATAAAAGATCAAACTAGCCACAACATTTCCTTAAGCCAAAGCCTAATCCAGAGCAAGGTCCTAACTCTCTTCAATTCTGTGCAAGCTGAGAGAGGTAAGGAAGCCATATAAGAAAGTCTGAAACCAGCAGAGGTTGGTTCATGAGGTTTAAGGAGAGAAGCCATCTCCGTAACATAAAAGTGCAAAGTGAACCAGCAAGTGATCCAGAAGATCTAGCTAAGATCACCGATGAAGGTGGCTACACTAAACAACAGATTTCCAATGTAGACAAAACAACCTTATATTGCAAGGAGATGCTACCTAGGACTTTGATATCTAGAGAGAAGTCAATGCCTAGCTTTGAAATTTCAAAAAACAAACTGACTCTCTTGTTAAGGGCTAATACAGCTGGTTACTTAAGTTGAAGCCAATGTTCATTCACCATTTCAAAAATCCTAGGGCCCTTAACAATGATGCTAAGTCTACTAGGCATGTGCTATATAAATAGAACAAAAAAGCATAGATGACAGTGCATCTGTTCACAGTATGGCTCACTGAATATTTTAAGCCCACTATTGAGACCTACTGCTCAGAAAAAAAGATTCCTTTCAAAATATTACTGCTCATTGAAAATGTACCTGGTCACCCAAAAGCTCTGATGCATACATACAAGATTATTGCTGTTTTCATGCTTGCTAATAACAATATCCAGTCTGTGGATACTCAAGGAGTATTTTGTCTTTCAAGTTTTATTATTTAAGAACACATTTTATTATTTAAACACATTCTTAAGGCTATAGCTGCCATGGATAGTGTTTCCTCTGATGAATCTGGAAAATGTAAATTGAAAAACTTCTGGAAAAGATTCACCACTCTAGATACCAGTAAAAACATTTGTGATTCATGGGAGGAGATCAAGATATCAAAATTAATAGGAGTTTGGAAGAAATTGATTGCAACCCTCACAGATGACTTTGAGGGGTTCAAGACGTTAGTGGATAAAGTAACTGCAGATGTGGTGTAAATAACAAAAGAACTATAATTAGAGGTAGAGTCTGAAGATGTTGACTGAAATGCTGCAATCTCATGACAAAACTTGAACAGATGAGAAGTTGCTTCTTATGGATGAGCAAAGAAAGCGGTTTCTTGAGATGGAATCTATTCCTGGTGTAGATGCTGTGAACATTGTTGAAATGATGACAAAGGATTTAGGATGTTACATAAACTTAGTTGATAAAGCAGCAGCAGGGTTTGAGAGAATTCACTCCAATTCTGAAAGAAGTTCTACTGTGGGTAAAATGCTATCAAATAGCATTACATGCTGCAGAGAAATCTTATGTGAAATGAAGAGTCAATCGATAGGGCAAACTTCATTGTTGTCTTATTTTTAAAAATTGCCACAGCCACCCCAACCTTCAGCAACCACCACCCTGACCCGTCAGCAGCCATCAACATCACCAACAAAATAAGGACAACTCACTGAAGGCTCAAATGATTGTTAGCATTTTTTAGCAATAAAGTATTTTTAATTATGATATGTACATTTTTAGACATGATGCTATTGCACACCTAATAGACTACAGCACAGTATAAACATAAATTTTATATGCACTGGGAAACCAAAAAATTAATGTGACCTGCTTTATTGGGGTGGTCTGGAACTGAACCCTCAGTACTTGGAGGTATGCCTGTATTCAGCTGAAGTACTACTAAAGAACCAAATGGCTGACCTTGGAGAAGGTAAAAGCAGTATCAGAATTCCTGCTATAATTTCTCCTAATTCCAATTCCTCTATAGCTATACAAGACTCAGACCTAACCCAATCACTTCTTTTCAGACACTAAGGGGTGGGGGGACAAAGAGAGGAGAAATTTGTAAATGAGATTCCTGGTACTAGATGAGAGGAAAACGAAGATGTCTTAGCAATATTAAAGAGATCTGGGGAAAAGAATTACTGTGTTGATGGCATAATTCTTGATATCAATGACTGCTAACTGTGGTAGAACAGGGCCGTGCTTCAACCTACTGAGAACATTTCTATACTGTGGCACGTGTGGGTGACAAACTATTCTCATTTCATTGTAGAGCATTCTAAACCCTACTCTCCAAGGGACTAATAACCTTGGGAATACTGAAGCAGCTTTGCAAGATTCAAAAAACCTTTTTTTTTCCTGTAGCATGTGTGTTGTTTGTAATGATATCAATAATGAAAATTAACAGCTAATATTTACTGGGCACTTACTATGTGTCAGGCACTATACTACTTGGCACTACCCATGTTGTCTCATTTAATCCTCTATTTTAACAAAACGTGGTAAAGTGGAAATTTTTTAAAAGATGGTACAGCAAAGATAGATACTTTTATACAATCTTCATTTTAAAGATGAAGACCTGAGGCTTAAAGAGGTTAATTAACTGACCCAAGGTCACAGAGCTAGCACGTAGCAGAGCTGGGATTCAAACGCAGGCAGTCTGAGCCAGAGTTTGTGTTCATCCACTACACTAAACATTAAGAGACCCCTAATAGGCACACTCAGAAGGGCATATGCTTTGAATTATTTTCTCCAACGTGCTGACAAGCCATTTCGAACCATCCATAGTCTCCAGTATAGTCATTTTTATATAGGAAAACTTCTCTATGGGTTAAACCTTATAAGTTCAATCCCCCAATTTAAATAATGACACCTAATGAGAGATCACAGGAAGGTATGGCTGTCTTCCTCAAGTTCACCTCCAAAGTTAGGACGCCAACTCAATAAGACCTAACTCCAAGGAAGCTGGAATGGGTAAGACAGAAGTCTATGACTGGAGAAGTGTTCTGTTAGCCTACAGAGGAAATAAACCCACATTCACCAAGCCTATATGAGATCCACAACAAAAAAAAGTAAGACCTCCTAGGAGGCTACTTATTTGACCAAGTCTTAAGAGTCTCAACTAAGGTGTTGGTGGTTGGAACAGAAGGAAGGGATGGAAAAACAACTCCTGAAGATGTAGCGCCTCCTCCATGAAGCCTTTCCCAACTTCCCACTGGCAGAGCTGCTCATGCCTTTCTGCCATGACATCTTGTTCATGCCTCCATAACAGCACGGACACTCCGAACTTGGATTTCAAATATGCGGTATATCCCCATGATACTAAAAGCTCCACAAGAGCAAGAACTGTAATGTAATCATTGTCCTAACTAGACTGTGAGTTAATCATTTTCACATCCTAACTCCTTGACTCCTGAGAAAAGAGCTGGCCTCTGCTCATGAGCTTGTATGATCCATGAGGAGAGAACCTTGTCTTTCATCTTTGAGCCCTTTCATCTTTGAGAAATAGCTCCAAGGCTTCTTTCAAGTCTGCTGAACATCCCCCCCTAACTAAAATGCAAAGTTGGCCATGGGGACAGGCACAGGAGGAAGCAGAGAATGATGCAATACCAGAACACCTAGCCAGAATGTCCAACAGACACGTGAAACACAAATCAGGGCTAGGGAGCTAAGAGCTGTCTACAAAAAGGTGCTGAAAGGAGAAGAATGAATGAGTTCTTCCAAAAAGATGAGGAATAGGGTTATAGAGTCAATTCTAGTGAAGAGTCAAGAATAAAGAGTCAAATAAAATCTTTGGCAAAAGAACACTGGCAACTCTCAAGAAAGCAGGTTTGGGGCATTCTACAAAATAACTGACCAGTACTCTTCAAAAATGAAAGACAAGGGGAGAATAAGGAAATATGACAATTAAATGCAATGAGGGATTCCAGAACAGAAAAAGACCATTATTGCAAACACTGGTGACATCTGAATTAAGTAAGTCTGCAGTTTAGTCACTAATATTATATGAACGTTAATCTCCTGGTTGTGATCTTTATACAATGGTTATGTAAGATGTTAACTTTAGGGGAAGCTGGATGAGGAATATATAGAAACTGTATTATTTTTGTAAATTTTCCCTAAGCTTAAAATTAATTAAAAATAAAAAGTTAAAAAAAAGTATATAGGTTTTGTAGCATGAGTAGCAACATATAAGAAAGAAGAGGAAAACAATTCAGAAACTGAAGTAACAGGGTGCGATTCAAATTTTCTTGAAGTCTAACACAAAAGCAGAGATATAGGCCAACAAACAAACAAGGTAACAGCGCAAAGGCTTTCCAAAAGATGAAACAACACAACATATTTGAAGGCACGTACTGGTTCATTCACTCAATCACTGAACAACCACTTAATTAGACATCGACTGTGGCTGACACTCTGCTAGGTGCTGGTCCCTGCCTCTAAGGCTACAGTCTAGTAAAGAACATGTACAAGGAGGCATATAAATACAATGTGCTTTGTGAGTGTGAGAAGAATGAGCCAGAGGCAAGAGAGAGGATGAGAAGGATGTGAAGGGAGGAAATGAACTTAAGAAAAAATCAGTCAGGAGGTGAAATGGAAAACACTCTGAAATGGAAGCATCAATGAGAATAGCTCTTTATTATTTATAGTCACACTTCTAACAAAAAGTAACTTTGAAAAGTATTAAACTCATGCAAAAAGAGCCTACTTCATGATGCTATAAAATGACATTATGATTAGAACAACATTCGTAGGGTTATAGGTAAGATGAGACTACCACAGAATGAAAGATATATTTGAGCACCAGTACTCAGGCTTTCAATAATGTTTCTTATCCACACAACGACAAAAAGCATAACAGAAAAGCTCAATTACAAAACAACTACTACCTTAAGAGCCAGATAAGAAATACAAATGATAAACACACACAAGAAAAAAAAATGGCTATTAAAGCAATCTTGAACTAGCATTTTATATTCCTACTAGATTAACAGGAAAAAAATTACAACTAGTATATCAAGATAGCAATTACAATGGAATACACACAGTTTACAATTAGCACTAAACTGATAAAGGATTAACTCCACATAAGCACTATGGATCACTTAACATTTCTGCAGCTAAGAGGACCCCATCCTCTCCTGGCTCTCCCCTCCATTTACCCAATGCTCTGAACATTTCACTCCCCTGCTTTTGCTCTTAATCCTAGCCAAGAAGGACCATCCCCAGCCTACTTCACCACCCACAGAAATTCCTATCCATTCATCAAGGCTGGGATTCTAGTGTCATCTCCCTTTTCTTCAATGACCAAACCAAATCCACCCCCACTAATACATGCCTCTCCAGGCATATCCAATCTTTCCTTCCATTGTGCTCCCATAATGCTTTTACTCATATAGTTAGTTGTTTAAATGTCTATCTCGCTCCTCAAATTATGAATTCTTTAAGGCCCAGGACCGTGTCTTAATAATTTTAGTATATGCAATACTTAGCACAGGAGATGGCACATGGTAATTACTAACGATTATGAGAGGGAAAAAAAATGCCACATGAACAAAGAAGTTCACTACAATATCATCTCCAAGAACAAAAACCTGGAAACCACCTAAATATCCAATTATAGAGGAATACTTTAGGGAAAAGTGGTCTATCATGCAAGCAAAAAGTATGCAAATATTAAAAATAACATGAAGGCTATGTTATATTTAATAACACAGAAAATATTTCTGGCAATGTTAAATTAAAAACATAGAACACAACAGTATCTATACAATGGTTACAGCCACACAAAATACATAAGGACTATGGGAATATAAAAAATATTTATTGGTGGCCAGGCATGGTGGCTCACGCCTATAATCCTAGCACTCTGGGAGGCCGAGGTGGGGGGGGGATCGCTCAAGGTCAGGAGTTCGAAACCAGCCTGAACAAGAGCGAGACCCCATCTCTCTACTAAAAAAAATAGAAAGAAATTAATTGGCCAACTAAAAATATATAGAAAAAATTAGCCGGGCATGGTGGCACATGCCTGTAGTCCCAGCTGCTCGAGAGGCTGAGGCAGAAGGATTGCTTGAGCCCAGGAGTTTGAGGTTGCTGTGAGCTAGGCTGACGCCACAGCATTCTAGCCCAGGCAACAAAGTGAGACTCTGTCTCAAAAAAAAAAAAAAAAATATATATATATATATATATATTGGATTAGGGTAGTAATTTTCCTCCTCTCAAATATTTTAATACTATTCCTGTCAGTTTATTATCATTAAAAAACTTCATTTCAAAAGAAAGAAATAGAGGGAAAGGAGCAAGTTTAGAGACTCCTCTAAGCCCCTGCAACCCAAGGGAAATGCTAAGATATTACTGATAAGTGACAAGAGGAGTGGGAGTCACCAAAACCTAGGGTCCCTGACCCCAATCTGCCTCAAAGAGAATTCCTCTCATGTCACAAGCTGCATTAAATGTGAATTCTTTATTGCAAAACTTCGGAGGCAAGAACTTTTTCCAGACATCTGTGGAATTAGTATTAATGAGAGTGCCCTGGAGTTCATATACGTGCCTATGCAGCAGAAATTTCTCAGCCAAAGCACTGCTGGGCATACTTCTTGATGAGATGTCTAAGCCTAAAGGCATCAAAAAAGTAAATTTCCATATTGGGAACATAACTAGTTTCCTCTTGAAGACTTTTTCCATCACCTCCTGTCCACATTGTAATTCTCCAGTCTTCTCAAATGAATAGTTAACATATGTCAAGGATATAAGGCATATACTGAGGCGCTTCGTGCCTAACTCTATTATTCATAGAAGAACCAATCTCAGCAGAAAATTGGAATCTTCCCAACAAGTTGCCCCAAAAATGAAAAAAAAAAAATGTTTTTTTTCTTTTTTTTTAAAAACAGGGTCTCACTCCGTTGCCCAGGCTAGAATGCCATGGTGTCATCATAGTTCACTGCAATCTCAAACTCCTGGGCTCAAGCAATCCTCCTGCCTCAGTGTCCTGAGTAGTTGGGACTACAGGCACACTCTCCACCACACCCAGCTAATTTTTCTATTTTTTGTAAAGACAGGGTCTCACTATGTTGTTCAGGCTGGTCTTGAACTCCTGGCCTTTAAGTGATCCTCTTGCCTTGGCCTCCCAAAGTGCTAGGATTATAGGCATGAATCACTGTACCTGGCCCCAAGATGAAATTTAATAGACACCCAAAAAGAAAAACTTCATTTCTTTCTTTCCTTTACTAAAAACATTAAATAATTTTAATAAACATTTTCTGACAATGCATGATATTTTTCCTTGCTTAGTCTCTGAATTTTAGAAATGGAATTCATCTTAGTCTCTCTCTACATTTTAGGAATGGAAAGAACCTGCAGCCATATAGTCCAGTCTCCTCATTTTGAAAGTGATTTAAAAAAAAAAAATGATGTACAGAGAAGGAAAAAGACTTGCCCTGAGTCACCCAGATAAGTAATGACAAAAGTAGGATTACAACCCAAATCTCCCAGAAATGCAAAATCTAAAGTACCACTGGCGACTTACTAAATCAAATTCTGAGGGTGGAGATATTCAAATCAGACAACTTCATATCCATATGTCCCCATGAAGTGAACTTCAGTGGTCCCACTGAGTCTACGTTGTAAATAGTAACTACAACCAATGGCTCTTAAGATTTATGCATTCCTCTACATGTGTACTATACTTCAATTTTTAAAGTTTTTTAAAATCTGAAAACAAAATGTAAAACTGCATGTGGGTGTTCAGTTGGTTTCAGTTCTGGCCCTGCTCCTTACTGGCTGTTTGACTTTAGGCAGGTAACTTGACCTCTCTAGCTTGAATTTCCTTTTCTACAAGACAGGCATGCCGATTTTATACAAAATAAATCCTTCCATGCCAGCAAGGAAGGCCTACATAGTGTGTCATCTGCCTACATCTCCAGCTTCAGCACCTACCATTCTCCTGCTCACTCCCCATGTTCCAGCTACATCAATCCTCCTCCTGGTCCTCTAATAGGCTGTCCCCTCCGCCTCCATCACTGTGCCCCCTTCACAGGACTGGCTCCTTCTCAACCTTAACATGAGAACTTTTCTGAAAGCACCTTGGCTCAGCTTCTGGCACACAGTAGGCAGGCAATACAGCACAGTGGTTAGGAGCGCCAGCTATGGAATAAGACTGCCTGAGAACCCTGGCCATGCCACACTACCTGGCTAGATGCCTTAAGGCAGGGACTTTTTTGTACCTCAGTTTCCTCATCTGTGCAACAAGGATTAAAAACAGTACCTTCCTCATGGGGTTGTTATGAGGATTTAGAGAGATGCTGCAGGTAAGTAAAGCATCTTTCTTGTCTATAAAATGTTACTGTTTTCAAAGAGCTTTTGCATCCAAAAACTCATCTGATCATCATGACTTTCCACAAAGGGATAGGTGCATTTGACTAAGTATGGACTAGATTCCAGACTATACCATCTTTTAGGAAGAGGAAGAGTGGACATGGATCTTCCAGAAAGGAAATCGCATGAATAGCACATGTGAGAAATGAACAGAGCTGGAAATAAAGAGACCGGGACTCTGATTTCAACTCTGCCCACCACTTTGGCCTACAACAGGCAAATCCCTTTATCAGACCACATTCACTTTTCATCTGTAAACAAATGCATTGAATGAAGTTATCTATAACATCTCTCAATATAAAATTCAAACTCTTTATCATGGCCCACAAGGAAGGAAGGCCTACATAGTCTGTCATCTACCTACATCTCCAGCTTTGTCGTCTACCATTCTCCTGCTCACTCTCCATGTTCCAGTTACATCAGTCCTCCTCCTGGTCCTCTAATAGGCTGTTCTCTCCGCCTCCATCACTGTGCCCCCTTCACATGACTGGCTCCTTCTCAACCTTCAGTCCTTTAATATCCATTCCTCAGAGTTCTTCCCCAACCACCTTATCTAAAGTAACAGGTACGTTAACTTTACATTTTCCAGTAGCCACATTAAAAAAGGTTTTTAAAAGGTGACATTAATTTTAATAATATATTTTCTTTAACCCAAGGAATCCTAAGTATTATCAATTCAACATGTAATCAACATAAAAATTAAGATATTTTACATAAATTATTTTCACCTATTATCCCAAATATCTTTTAATCGTTATTACCAATAATCAATGTAACGATTATCGATTAACGATACTGATCATCAGTATGATCATGTAATCGGTATTTTAAAATTTACTTTTTTCATACTAAGTCTTCAAAATTCAGTGAGATTTTACACTTACACTACTTCTCCATTCAGACTAGTCACATTTCAAGCATTCAACAGCCATATGTGGCTAGTAGCTACCATGTTGGGTAGGAGTCAGGACACCTGAGCTCTAATCCCAGCTGTTAGTTTCTGAGTGGCTTTGGACAAGTCCTTTCTGCCCTTTGGGCCACCATTTCCCCACAAGTATCCTGAGCAAGAGGGACAAGAAGATTCCTAGGAACCTATCCCTTGCTAGAGTTCCAAACATCTCCCAAAAGCCACAATTAACAGGAGCACAGCTTTCTACACTTTAAAATCAGCTCTCACATCCATTAGTTGGCACTGCCCTCAAATAACCTTGCCAGGCAGTTACTACTGTCTCCACTGTATAGATACAAAAACTGAGGCTCAAAGAAAGGAAAATGACTTGTCCAAAAGCCACACAGCCAGTCAGTGGAAAGCTGGGGCTCAAACCCAAGAAAGACCAGTGCTCTCCCACCTCCACCTCAATGAGGGGGGCGAAGCGAGCTGAGAGGGGATGGATGGTTGTGAAAATAGAACAACCTGGAGCTCCAGGGGAGTTGAAGGAAACCAGGCCCCAGGGTGGGGAAGTAGAGGTGAAGGGGTTCAGGCCTTGAAAAGGAATGAATCGAAAGAGCCCACGAGGACCTCAGGAAGTGAAGAGAAATGAGAGTCTGGGCCCCCGGGTGGCTTGAGAAGTGAGGGGGCCTGGGAGTGGGGTGAGGGGAGGTCAGATGAAGAGACTCTGGCCCCGCGACCCCTGCCCAGGTAAGGGGCTGGTCCCCCGGCCCTTCTCGCCCCTCATACCTGGTAGCTCAGAAGTTCGCCCACGTCCATGGTCCTGGGCCCAGCCAACACCGGGTACGCTGGTTCCCTCCACCCACACCCACACCGCGGGGACCCTCAGCTGCAGCTCCAGCCACACTGCCGTAAAGAGCCGCGAGCGGGGTCACAGAGCCAATGGGGTAAAAGTGAGCGCGACGAGAGAGCTGGCCACACTGCGGTAAAAGGCAGCGCTACCGTAAAGCGCGCTGCAGTTGTGACAGTACTGCTTCCGCCCGGGCCTGAAGCGGGCGGGGAAAGGGACGGAGACTCGGAGGACGGAGAGGAGTGGAGAGAAAGGCCCAAAGAAACCAACGTTTTATTGCGCGGCGCTTATGTCTAAGGCGGAGTGCTGGGTGCGTGACCTGCGCTCTCACAAGCTTCCAGTGATTCATCCTCATTTCACAGGTGAGGAAACTGAGGCTCAGAACATGGATTAATACATGAACCAATCAGTCTACTGATTGATTGATTCATTCATTCATTCATTCTGGCCATAATACTATAAAATACCTTCAAATTCCCACCCTAAATCCTATAAATACTATACTCACTAGCCATACTATACTAGACTCGCTACTGAGCGCTTGAAATATGGCTAGTCTGAATTGAGATGTGCCGTAAGTGTAAATAAAATACACACTGGATTTCTAAGACTTATATTGATTACATGTTAACATGACATTTTGGATATATTGGGTCAAATGAAATATATTATAAAATCAATTTCACCCGTTTCTTTTTACTTCTTAAATGTGGTTAGTAGAAAATTTTAGATTGCGTGTGTGGCTCTACTTTGTGGTTCCCGTCATATTTCTTACAGACAGTGCTGGCTCAGAAAGTGACTTGTCCGAGGCTGCACAACTATTACTTTCTTAGAGTGGCTTCCTGAACTCACCCTCAGTCCATGTAAGCAACCCCTCTCCCCATTATTCCCTTTCCTACTACCTCCTCCACTAAATGTATGTTTCAGGCTGTAATTTTGTACTTAACGAATGTTGATTTGTTTATTGACAGCATCATTGACTGGACTGCAGGCTCCGTGAGAGCAGGGACTGTGTATGTCATGTTCTCCGCTGCATTATCCATCAAGCCTAGTACAGTGCCTGCTAGAGCGGAAGGTTTCTCAATGAGCCTTGTGGGCCATGGTAAGGAGACTGGATTTTATGCAAACAGCATTGAGAAGATTTTAAGCAGGGTAGTTTTGTGATGGGATTTATGTTTTCTAAGGATCACCTATGCAATCTGCTTCGAACCAAGTTTATTTAGATGTCTTTTCCCCTGTTACTTAGACACGAATATAGACTGTGCCTTGCTCAGGAACACAGGACAGAGTAATGGTGAGAGTGTACCCGTTGGACACAAACAGACCTGTGTTCTATTTCATGGTGTGTGCTGGAGCCAACTTGTATAGACAGGCTTACAAAAGCCCATGGTTAAATTTTCAGAAAGTTTGCAAACTGATTGACATCAAGTTGATTGCTTGAAATCACTATGCCAGTAATATTTACACCCTATAAATAAGCAAATGCTACAAATCAGGGCTGTTACTGTTGCTTTTCCAGGGAGCCAGTTGTTAACCATCTGCCAGCACACCCCTGATTCTGGTTCTAGTCAAAGTTCTACCACATCTGGCTGTGTGCCCCTTGGCAAGCTACTTTCTCTGTCTCTAAATTGCACTTTCTTCATCTGTAACATGACTCATTCATTCATTCAACACGTATTTAGTGAGAGCCTGCTCAAGGCTAGACACAATTCTGGGCTCCGAGGATATAGCAGTTTATAAAACAAAGTTCCTGCCTTCTTAGAACCTACATTCTAGTTTGGGAGAAAACTTCGTGGAAAAAATATTGTTATGAGTCTCATTTTATAGATGTGGAAACAGGTGCAAGCAACTTCAGCCCTGCACCTGATTTCCTCACCTGAAAAGTGGAGGTTCAACCAAATCTACCTCATAAGGTTGTGGAGGGTTTACCTGAGATGCTGCATGCAAAGCATTTAGCATAGTACCTGGCACAGAAAGGTGCTCAACCAATGTTTGATGTTAATATTATGAGGAGTTGAGTGGGATGGGAGCAAGGGCAGGAGGGATCAGAGCATTTCTTACACACTTTCCTTTTCAGGCATTCTGTCTTGCCTATGTGTTTTTAGAAGCAGCCTTAAAACATAGAATTATTGGGCAAAATCCTATGAGAACCAGGTTTGGTGAACAAATGAGGATAATGTGCTCTGCCAGGCAGGTTTCCCAGAGGAGATGCCATTTGGAGTAGGGTATAAAGGATGAGAAGAATTGGCCAAGAGGATGTAGTAGAAGAATAGTGACTCTGGCAGAGGGAATAGCATAAGCAAAGACACAGAGATTGGATTATTTCTTGTAGACAGGGCATAGAATGTGTGGAGGAAATGGTGGGAAGTAGGCAAGGGAAGATTATGGATAGGGTTAACAAATTTAGCAAATAAAATTACAGGACACCTGGTTAAATCTGAATTTCAGATACACAATGAATTTTTTAGTATAAATGTGTCCTATGCAATATTTAATAACCTACTAAAGACTGTGTTGCTTATCTGAAATTCTGATTTAACTGAGTATTCCTTTATTTTATCTGGCAACCCTAATCTTGGAGGATCTTGAATGCCATATTAAGATATTTCAATTTTATCTTGATGAGAAGGTTCATTAATAATTCCTTGGGAACCTCCCCAGGGATAAGGCTTGGGGTATTCATCTGCCAAGTCTCAGCTTAACATCCCACATCACAGGAGCCTTCCCTGGATACAAGATCTGAGACAGTCCCTCCCCACCTTCCAGATTTTCTACCAGAATTCCTCACCATTATCTTCAGAACACTTATGATTTCTGTTTCTATATTTATTTGCATTTAATTCATTTAGGGGTCTGCTTTCCCTTCGGGGTTCTAAGTTCCAAAACTTAGCCAGAGATTGCTGTATTGTGCACCATGACAAACTCAGAACCTAACACAATACTTGGCGCTTAATTGGTACTCACCAAAAGTTGTTGATTTAATACATGAACCAATCAATCTACTGATCGATTCATTCATTCCTGGCCATAATACTATCAAATGTCTTCGAATTCCTACCCTAAACCCAAACAATGTGACTATTTCAATTTTAAAGATAAGGAAATGAATGTTCAGAAAAGCTATGTGCAATGCACCAAACAGACCAAAAACATGTGATGATGATGATTTTGGAGTGACATCCACAAGGGAGCTGGGAGAAGACCACTACCCGGGAGACCAACTGCTGGGCTGTAACCTTTTAAAGAAATATGGAAGACTTATCCCTTCCTGGAATTTTTTAAATAGCTGTGAGCTGCCTAGGTTCCTTAAGCTTTTGATACTATAAGATGTAATCAGAGTTGCCTCCTCCATTTTTCAGTGCCCTAGTAAATTATTTATTGGAACAGCCTATAAGGAAATATCCTCAAAAAATACTCATAAAATATATTTATCACCAATATTGAGCTCCAACCCTGAGAACTTGAGCTGATTTGAAAAATATAACACTGCCAAAGAAATTCTGACTCCTCCATTTAGGCACTGAATAGGTGGGGAAGAGTTACAGAGTGGGCAGTGGGAAGGGGAATATGTTTTCTGGAGAATAGAATGCAATTTCTGGGGCTCAGGAGGAGTCTGTTCCTTCTGCTTCTCCTTCCCAAAGTCCAGGTCCCTGGATCCTCTGTATTCTAATATTTGTAAATAATTGTGAACACTGAAATGTGGGGAGTTTAGTTACTTGCCCACAGTCATAGTTAGTAACTGGCAAGGCTCCAATCCAAATCTGTCTGACTCTGCATTTCACAGTAGGGATTTGGGCTCAGTTAACCTTTCAAATAGTACTGACACTTATGATCCATGCACAGGAGATTATTGACTGCTAAAGAGTAATTATCTCTCCCAGCAGGTCTTGATTAGACACAAGGAGAATTTATGTTCCTAGGTACACTGTGAGCCAAGTACAAACTCAATAGTCATGGATATGCGATGAAAAGGAATTACTTGGCAGAGGAGTGAGAAGGGGTTTGAGGTGTGGTAATGGAATTGTGATGATGTTAAAGGAGTCCTCATCTTTTAAAGATGCATACTTTAATTTATGTAAGAAATAATATGACTAGAATTTGCTTCAAAATAATCAGAGGTGGGGTAAGTATGAATTTGAGTGGAAGAATAGATGAGAGGGAATCATTGTTGAGTTGGTAATTGTTGAAGGCGAATGACAGATAAATTGGAACTCATTCTTCTGGCAGCAGTTCCAGGTACAACAACATCAAGAAGAATAAGGGAGATCATCTTTTCCTGAGGCTCTTTCTTAGGATGAAGGGAGAAGGAAGAAAGGATGCTAGTAGGGACCAGATGTGTCCCTTGCATAAAGAAAGGATGCTGCGGTCAAGTATGTTCGGCTGGAAAAGCCATAAAACCAGCACTCACAATGGCCCGTAAGAATGTAACAAATTTCATAAGCCCCTAATTCTGAGAAGCTCTCCCCATCAATGCCCCACAACAATGACCCTCATGAGTCAGGCCTTCCAGAAATGCTTTAGTAATAAAATATAGAACTATTTGTGCTATCACCATTGGAGGCCAGTAAAAAGGATACTGGCCAAAACCACTTTGCTCTTGGGAAGTAAGCAGATTCCCTAGCAAGTGAGCAGCAGCAGTTGTTTATTACGCAGCCTTAGCACTAAGGATGTATATTAGTTATGTATTGCTGCCTAACAAGTCACCCTAAAACTTAGTGGCTTAAAATAACAATGAACATTTATTATCTCACACAGTTTCAGAGAATCAAGAATTTAGAAGCAGGCCGGGCGCGGTGGCTCACGCCTGTAATCCTAGCACTCTGGGAGGCCGAGGCGGGTGGATAGCTCAAGGTCAGGAGTTCGGAACCAGCCTGACCAAGAGCGAGACCCCGTCTCTACTAAAAAAATAGAAAGAAATTAATTGGCCAACCAAAAATATATAGAAAAAATTAGCCGAGCATGGTGGCGCATGCCTGTAGTCCCAGCTACTTGGGAGGCTGAGGCAGAAGGATTGCTTGAGCCCAGGAGCTTGAGGTTGCTGTGAGCTAGGCTGATGCCACGGCACTCACCCTAGCCTGGGCAACAAAGTAAGACTCTGTCTCAAAAAAAAAAAAAAAAAAAGAATTTAGAAGCAGCTTATCAGGATGGTTCTGACTCGGAGTCTTTCATGAGGTCGCAGTCAAGATGTCGGTCACTTCCAAGATGGCTCACTCACATGGCCAGCACGTTGATACTGGCTGTTGGCTGGAAACCTCAATTCCCTGCCACGTAGATCTCTTTGTCAGGCTGACTAAGTGTTCTCACAACACGCTGACTGACTTCCCCCAGAGCAAGTGACCCAAGAGAAAGCAAGACAAACCACAGTTTCTTTTGTGACCTAGCCTCAGAATTCAGTCCATCATTTCTGCAATATCTATGGATCGCACAGTTCAGACCTATTCACTGTGGGAGAGCATTCCACAGGGCATGAATACCAGGAAGTGAGATTCACTGGGACCCTCTTGGAAGTGGAGCCTCCCACTCCAGTCAAGCCTTCAGATGACTGTAACCTCGTGAGACACAGAGAGCTGGAAGCCATCCCTAAATTCCTAATCCACAGAAACAGTGAAATAATAAATGCTTGTTGTTTCATCCTCCTAAGTTTTTAGGTAATTTGTTTTGCAGCAAGAGATATACAAAGTCCAAGCAGGTTAGGTACCAAAGAATAAGATTCCCATCACTGGTAGTCACTATGACCTATTGATAATGTAAGCATTTGATTAATACCCATTAGACGCCCTGAATCATTCCCAGCAGATTCAATGAAATTAACACCAGCAACAATGAAGGCAAAGAATGTTCCTGCACCCCATATCAACAAAAAAGGAGACTGCTAAATTCACACTTTCTCATAGAGGATCATAGTGCACATTAGTATATTAAAAGCTCTGAGCAATCTTGTAGGGAGAAAACTGTTTAACTTAGTTTCACCCGATGTTTTCCAAGAAGTTCTTTTCGCCACAGAAGCCACTTTTCATGTAACACATCGTATCCTATGGAACCAGTGTTATGAAAGACACACCTTAAGAGAAACTGATCTACTTCAACCTCAGAAGTTTCAGAAAATCCTCTATTCATACTGAAAACACAAATTTTTGCTTAGAAAAAGATATATACATACCCATGTCTATATTTAAAAGATCTAAATTTTTCTAAGCTTGATGTCCTGAGCATATAAACGATGCTACATTGACATTAATTAACTGTCTCTGACTCAGAGCTTCCATCTGCACCAGTACACGAATCTCAGCCCAGCTCTCATGAATGGCTGAGTTATTTCTCAGCGTGCATATGTTCACACATACTCCTGGCTGATCCTCTCAAGGGATCCTCTGCTTTGGCCCTTTTTGGCACATGGTGCCCCCATGTCACATAAAAGGGACGCTCACCCCTGCCACTGCTGCCCTGCCTGGGGCACTGCTCTAGGGCACTCCAGTAGCTGCAGGACCCTGGAGGAACCACGGCCTACTGCTTGCGTCCTCATAGCAACAGAGCCATACTGCACCCTGCAGAAACATGGGGTATAGGCGGCTGTCCTCAGTGCTGGGTTGCCCTTATCTGGGCCCCAAGGCAAGTTCTGCTTGTACCCTGTTTCTCACCTCTTCTGTACATAAGATCTCACCCTATGAGAGTCAGATTTCATCCCTGACTCAGACCAGGCGGCAGACACTGTCTTCTCCTCCCAATTCCCTCAGATGTCCACACCTAGAACCTCAAAGACTCTTTCCTTTCTATAACTCCCTTCTCCTTCTCCTCTTGTCCTCCTCTTCTTCTTTCCCCTTCTCCTCTTCATCATCATCCCCATTACCTGATGTGGGAGGGGCATTAATCCATCAGACTCCAAGCCCTACTTTAGGATCTGCTGGGACATGCTCCCCCCGCCAAACCTTACATAAAGAAGATGAAAAGGCTCTACAACTGCATGTTAGTGGTGATGTTCTCTGAGAAGTGAGATATGGGTGGCTTTAATTTTTCTTTTTGCTTATTTGTATTTTCTCAGTTTCTATCCTGAACAAATATAGCAGAAGTAGATAATAAAATGAATATATAAAATAGATAAGTATAAAGGTAAATAACAAATATAATTTTTTATCTTCATGGCCTTTCTTCAAGTTATTTGTAATACCCATACCTGGGGCTTTGTAAAATTGCCTGCTTCTGTCCCCTTTGGATGCACACTCCCCCCTACACACGTCTAATCACCCTATTTCTCTCCGGATAAACAACCACTGTTGGCATTTTAGGAATAGGCTTTTACAGAGCTTGTTACATTTTATATTTATGTGTTATATGTTGTATGTTTTTATTTATGCCCCTACCTTATTCCAGAAAGGATTTAAGGTGGCTTACAAAGATACATAAAGCACAGCAAGGTGGCATAAATGGAAAGAAAGCAGGAAAAGCTTAGAGAAGAGCATAAAACGGAGACAGAAATGAAGCTAATACAAAACACTTGCACAGAATCCTGTTGGCTTGCTCTGGGGAGGCCACTAGTTGATTTAAAGCTGATAATTAGCAAATATGAAACAGGAATTTGTCCATTAACGGGTCCCTCCTACCCCAACCAGCTCATCTAGTGGTTTTCAAAATATGCACCTGTGGAATACTTCCGCGAATGGGACCCAGCCATTCTACCACTGAAATCCAGTTGTGGAGGCCTGGTGGTCTTAAGCCAATTCATGGTAGGGAGAATTGCCTTCATTTGTAATTATTCCTCCGTGCACTTTCCCCAACTTTGGCCCCGGTTTCCACTTTTTGTGGTAGAGTCTAGTACAAGATGGTATTTGATTTCACACTAAATTATATATTCACTCATTTTAAAATTAATTTGCCCGTATTTCATGGTATTCTGCGAGAGGGACAATGATTTCAAGGTATTTCTCCACCACCATCTGAAAAAGTTGGGGACCCCCCAGTGCATGCTATCTGTGTGAATTCAACTGAGCAGTCGTCTTTGTGCACCCACAGTGCACCAGTACTGTGCCAGCCATAGTGAAGGGCTTAAAAATGAGTACCCAAAAAGCATATGCCTTACAGAAACTTACAATCTAGTGGGGGAGACCAATACACCTTGTTTTTCCCCGCTCCTTGGTCACTCTGTTATTTGCTTTTGAAATGCTTTTCCCTAGGCTCTTCATAGAAAGGTTAAAGGATCAAGACTCTTAATTGAATTCATTCAACAAATGTACTTGGAGGGCCGACAACATGGAAAGCAGCAGCTTTCTGGAGTCACAATCCCAGCTCTGCCGTGCTCTGTGCAAACCTGGGCAAGTCACTGTCTCTCTGAGCCTCTTTTACACCATCTGTAAAATGTAGATAAAAATACTGTGTTAGTTACAGTAGTCTAGTGCAATGAACAACACAATGCGTGTTTATTTCTCGCTTATGCAGTAGTGTTAGGTATTAATAGATGCTTGGCATGTGGCCTTCTCCATGTGGAATCAGGCATCCACGTTCTTCCCACTTTGCAGCTTCACTATCCTCTAGGACCTTGGAGACTTTTGCTTCCAGTCGGTGGGAGGGAAGAGAGGGCATGGAGGATCACGTGAGAGGTATACAGCCTGCAAGCGGTGTGTTCACTCCCACCCTCATCCCGTTGTCCAGAAAGCAGTCCCACGGCCACTCCTACATGCAAGAAAGGTTAGGAAATGGAGTCTCTCCGTGGGCCCACCAAGGAGAGGGAGTGGTGAGGGGGAGCACATTTGTGGAACAGAGAGAAGGCCAGGAAGGCTGGGGCCTGGAAGTGAAGGGGAGGGTCGGGGAGGGAAGGAAGGAGGGGTGGGCAGAAGCTGGCCCACAGGAGTCTGCTAGAATGGAGAAAAGATCTGGGTCTTTACCCCAAAGAGGCATGGGAAGCCACCAGAGGCTGTGTCTGGCAGAGAGATGCTGCCAGCGCCCCACTCTTACCCCTTCTCCCAACGCTTCAGCGTACAACAGGCAGTCTTCCAGCTGCTGGTACCTGTCTCTGACAGCGGGGACACGCTTTCCCTGCCTGTGCAGCAGGGCAGACGTGGCAGAGAATGAGCACCCCTACCCCGATCTGCAAGGGACTTAGCAAATAAACACCCAGCCCCCTCAGTCCTCAGGTGGCTGGCAGGACTCTGAGGGACCTGTGGCTGATGGCATTGATCCCCAAGTGCCCACAGTATAGCCGGCTTGAAACCCCTTTCCTGCCTGCCTTCCCTTCCCTGACTTTCCCACTCTGGGTGTTTCCTGGGATCTCCCTCCAAATAAACTCTGTACATTCAAATCCTCATCTCGGGCTTTTAGGAGATCTCAAATAAGATAGTCTATAACAAAACAATGAGTTTGAAGGCAGCAGGGGAGGATAGGATAGACCAGTTGTCAAGACAGGGATGCCTGGGGTTTGAACTGAGTAGTATCTGGTACGGCAAAGTGAAGGTAAAATCAGGTGGACCGAGAGAGGCGGTGATGTGCAGAGGAAGAGACAGGGCGATGTAAAGGCTGCCTCCCCGGCTTTCGTCCCCCCTAGAAGGGAGGGCGGGGGGGGGAGGTCGAGAATACATATGTTAATATTTGTGTGTGTGTCACAGAAAAGCTTGTAACCACCAGATTTTCTGGAACTCTCTGCTGTCTTCTCACCCTGCCTTGACTCATCAGACTCCAGAACAACCCAGCTGCCATCGTCCGCGGAGGCCGGCGTTTTCTCCTGCAGGGCAGGATCCAATAACAGTGTTCTCATCCAATAAAGGAGGCTGGCGCACAGGGACAAAATATTGAATTAAAAACAATACCGGAGCTGCCGAGCTCATGCCACCCCTGAACTGCCTGTGTGTGCCTTTGCTCTGCAAATTGGTAACTGCAGCCCCAGGGAAATACTGTCCAGGAGAGGGAGGAGGAAGGAAGGTACAGGGAGCGGGGGAAGGAAAGTCAACTCTTAGCCACCGTTGGCTGAGCAAGCACCAGCGGAGTAGAGCAAGGATTCAGCTGCCAGAAACCCAGCCCTCAGCTCTGGGCCCTGGCTTTGGTCCTGGCTCCATGAATCTGCCTTCCAGATTTATTTAATTCTAACAACCTCTCTATTCCTATCTTACAGATGATAGAGCTGAGGCTCAGAGGAGTTAGGTAACTTGCCCAGGGTCACACAGCCAGGTATAGTCAGATTTCAGACCAACGTAGTGTGAACCTTTCACATGCCCTCAGCCCTGGTCTGAATGTTTGTGTCCCCCAAAATTCATATGTTGAAATCTAATCCCCAATGTGATGGTATTACAAGGTGGAGACTTTGGGAGGTGTGGCATTCATTTTCTTTACCTCTTCTCATATCAGTCAGAATGCTTTGAGCTGCAAAAATGAAACCATCACCCTAGCCAGTTAACAATGAGACAAAGGTATCAACTCAAAGATTAAGTTCTGAGGTATGATGGCTGCAAGAGTCATTAATTCAACAGCTTAATGATGTCCTCTGTGTCTTCCCACTGTGTCATCATCAGTGTGTTAGTTCTATCCACGTGGTCACAAGATGGCTGCCACACCACCAGGCATTGTGTACAGATGTCACCATGTCCTGCGAAAGAGGAGGGACTTTTTCTTTCTGAAAACAAACAAAAAAATCGTTTCCAGAAGCCCTTGAGCATACATTCCTGATATCTCAATGGGCAGAATCGTTCCCATTCTTGTTTCCAGACCAATCACTCATAAGGGAATTGAAGCTCCATGAATGGCTTGGTGAAGTCCCTGGCTACGGGTAGAGGAATGGATTCTCCCCCGAAAAAATCGAGGTTCTGTTAAAAAGAAGAAAGGGGGCAGTGACTAGTTTTGGGTAAACAAACAAAAATGTATGCAAGTCCTTTCTTTTCTCTTCTCACTCCCCAATTCTCTCTTTTTCTAAATCATTGCCTTCTGTCTATACCAGTTAACATTTATTCACCTTTCAAGGACCAACTCAATTGTCATCTGTTCTGGGCAGTCTCGCCTGACTTTCTCCTGTCAGATCAATTGCTCTCTTCACTGTGTTTCCAGGGAACTTGGTACATGCTGTTTCTGTGGCCTTTATCGCATGGTTGTGGAAAGCGGTCGGGCTTTGGAGTCACTGGACCCAGGTTCAAATCCCAGGTCTTCCACTTCCTTCTTGGGGACCATGGGTATGTTATTTCCCCTCTTCAAGCGTCGATTTCCTCATCTATAAAAGTATATGCTCTTTTCATGGCAGTTTGGAGAATGAAAGTAGGCAATGTGTCTGGGATTATTACCAATAATCTCCTTGGAAAGAAGGGAGGCAGGGAGGGAGGAAAGAAACTATGGGACTAGGCAAAAGTCAACTCTCGGCAAGAGAAAAGCAAAAGTCATTCCAAGGTGCCGACCACATGGTTCCCTCCCCAGGAAGCTCCCCTCCCCTTGGTTCTCCCAAGAAAGTCATTTTTCATCCCCAAAGTCATTGGCTTAGAGAAAGGGGAGAGAGGCAGTGGCTGGGTCTGTATTGTGCCTGCCCTGCCGCCATCCATCACCCTGCCGACAGGAACTCACCTCCCACAAATAAAGTTATGACAAGCGTCCCCAGCCCATTCTTTCAGCCGTTGCCTCCCTGTTTCCATCATCCCTGACATTATAAGCCATCAGCCAAGCTGTTTGTCACGTCCCTGACAGGGCCTTGGCAACACGGGCAGGAGGGCTGTGCTGAGGTATGGCTGGACTCTAGGATGGGTGTCCCACGGCACCTGCCATTGGAGATCTTGAACTCTGTCACATGTGCCCTCTCCCCTGTGGGGCAAGTGCCCAGAGCTGGGGCAGAACTGGAGGGGGACATTTATTCATTTACTCATTCAGCAAACATTAGCGAGTGTCTCTACCATGCCTGAACCTGCATGAGGCTCAGCTGCCACCACCAAGAGGAGTGCCCTTGACCTTGAGGAGTGCCCAGACCGCTGGGGGAGTAGAGAACAAGCCAGGTCTACAGACGATGCTAGCGCAACTGTGCAGGGGCAGTCCAGTGTACTGCGGGAACACAGGGAAGGCATCTTGGAGGAGGTGGCATTTGAGCTGAGACCTGCAGGACAAGGGGGAAAGACACGTGAGGGGCAGTGAGAGCAAGTCCTTAAAAGGTCCCCTTTCTTCTCTGCAGGTTTGTCTACCTATAAGCACCAAGGCGCAGAGTGGAGAAGATGTCTGGGGAAGAGAAGAGGACCGTGGTCCAGGCACATGGAACAGCATGTACAAAGGCCCTGGATTAGTTTCCTAGGGCTGTTGTAACAAATTACCATAAACTTGGGGACCTAAAGCAACAAAAATATATTCTCTTACAGTGCCAGAGGCCAGAGCCTAAAATCAAGGGGTCGGCAGGGTTGGTTTCTCTGGCGCCTCTGAGGGACAATCTGTTCCATGCTTCTTTCACAGCTTCTGGAGGTCGTGGGCCAGCCTAGGTGTTCCTCGGCTTGTAGGTCCGTCACTGCAATCTCCGCCTCTGCTCTCTGTGTTCACGTGGCCTTTCCCTGTGTCTCTGTCTCAGTTCTCCCTCTCCTTTCCCTTATAAGAACACTTGACATTGCATTTAGAGCCCATCCTAAATCCAGGATGATTTCAACTTGAGACGCTTGACTTAATAACATCATTAAAGACCCTATTTCCAAAAAAGGTCACATTCACAAGTACCCAGGATTAGGACTTTGACCTCTCTGTAATTGGGGATGGAGGCACAATTCAACTCACTGCACACCCAGAGGCAAGAGAACATGGCATCTTCGGGGGACAGAGAGAGCCTAAATGTGGCTGGAATGTGGAGGTTGGGCCATCTTTAGATCTCATCTCTGCCACTAATGAGCTAGATGACCTGTCCTAGACCAAGTTTCTGAATATCTCTGTGCCTCGATTTGCTCACCTGTAACATGGCATTGCCCTCCCAACCTCTCAGGATTCTGGTGAGGGTGAAATGTAGTCATTCCCTTAAAGAGCCAGCTCCTCCATGGGGCTATATGAGTCAGGGACTTCTTGGTTGCAAGAGACAGAAATCAACCCAAATTGGCCTAAGCAAAAAGAGAATTTATTAGTTTATATAGCTGAAAACCCCAGGAATAGAACTGCTGCAGGCTCTGCTGGATTCAGGGGCCCAGATGATGTGCTCAGAATCCAGTTTCTTTCCATCTAACCTCTCTATGTTGTGTCGTGCTGGCTTCATTTTCAGGTTACTTGAGGACAACTCTGAGTGCTACGTATCTTCCTAGGGCCCTGCACTTCTGCTCTCCAGCCTTGTCTACCCTGCTCTGAGGCTTGGAGGCTGACTCACATGGACTGCACCAGCAAGCTGTCTTGGCCTCTGCCTTCCCGTGGGGTTCAGCCAATGGGAAGCAATGGCAGGTGATCAGAGGAGGGAGAAGGTGGGTAGAAGATTTCTCCCTCTGGGTTCTCCCTCCCAGGTTCTCTCCAAAGCTCCTGACAGCACTCCTTCCTGGAGCCACAGCTACTCTCTCTGGGTTCTGGTAACCACACCATTATGGTCCTTACCCTTTAGGCCTAGGGGTGGTAAACGCACCCCACTATTTCTAGCCCAGAGGAACTGCAGCACCCTTTGTTGTATTCCCTAAACTCTGTCGACACCTTTACAGATAGCCCCTTTATCATGCTCTCCTGAAATTACCAACCTGAGTGCGTGTGATTCGGTAAGGACCTTGCCTGATACACCCTGCAGTTCATGGCTCCGCTAGACTCTCCTCTCCTTGTGGTAAGCAAGCACCTTGTAGTACACTGTTGCATTGGTGGCCCTCAACAAACCATGGCTCCCAGTACAGGCACACTTCACTTTATTGCACCGTGCTTTGTTTTACTTCCCAGATATTGAGATGTTTTTTAATTGAAGGTTTGTGGTAACCCTGCACGGAGCACCATGTAGCCAACAGCACGTGCTCACTTGGTGTCACATATTGGTAATTTTAGCAGTGTTGCAAACTGTTTCATTGTCATTTTATCTGGTACGGTGATCTGTGATCAGCAATATTTGACATTACTATAGTAATTGTTTGGGGCACCACAAACCATGCCCAAACACGGTGGTGAACTTGATTGATAAATGTTGTGTGTTCTGACTGCTCCACTAACTGTCACTTTCTCTCTCCTTGGGCCTCCCTATTCTTTGAGATACCACATTATTGAAATATTAATTATCCAATTAACAATAGGTCAATTAACAACCCCATAATGGCCTCTAAATATTCAGGTAAAAAGAAGAATTTCACATCTCTCTCTCTTTTTTTTTTCCCATTTCAGCATATTATGGGAGTACAAATGTTTAGGTTACATGTGTTGCCTTTCCCCCCATTTCTCTCTTTAAATCAAAGGCTAGACATGGTTAAGCTCAGCAAAGAAGGCATGTCAAAAAAGGGACCAAAAGCTAGGCCTCTTGCACCAGTTAGCCAAGTTGTGAATGCAAAGGAAACGTTCTTGAAGGAAATTAAAAGTGCTACTCCAGTAAACATACAAATAATAAAAAGCAAAACAACCTTATTGCTGATGTGGGGAAAGTTTGAGTGGTCTAGATAGAAGATCAAACCAGCCACAACATTCCCTTAAGCCAAAGCCTAATC
>VBSM01001118.1:35387590-35426846 GCA_008086735.1 Cheirogaleus medius | reverse complement strand
AAAAAAAAAAAAAATCCTAGGTCCCTTCAGAATGATGCTACATGTGCTTGGCCTGCACTATATAAATAAAACAACAGAGCCTGAGCGACAGTACATCTGTTTACAGCATGATTTACACACACACACAATTGCTTCTTTTCCCTTCCAGTCCAGCCAAAGCTGAATGCAGCCACATGAATGACCCCAGATGGTACCATATGGAGCAGAAGCCCCACTCTGTCAACCTACAGAATCATGAGAAATAATTAATCATTATTGTTTTAAGCCAGTAAGTTTTAGGGTGGTTTGTTATGCAGAAATGAATAACTAAAACATGCCTAGAGCTCCAGTTCTAATTGGTGCAGGTTCAAGTACAGCTAGAAAAAGCAAGACTCTTTCCTGGCAGCTTCTGCAAGTGTCCTGGAATTCACTCTGATTGGTTCCCCAAGGGTCATGTGCCAGCTATGAACCAATTGCAGAGCCAGGGGAGCATGACACACTGATCGGCTTAGCCTAGGTCACATGCTTTATCCTGGAGCAGGACTTGGAGCCTCCCTTGGACCACGTGGACTGAGGGTGGAGGAGGAATAGATTCCTAAAGGAAGATGAGGCAAAGGGGGACTAGATACTAAGGACACTTTGTGGGGGTGAAGCTCAGGGAAAATTATCCTTAATACTCCCCATCCAGTGACAATTTGCACCTAAAAGAAATGGACAAGGCCAGGCATGGTGGCTCACACCTGTTATCCCAGCACGTTTGGGAGACCAAGGCTGGAGGATTGCCTGAGGCCAGGGGTTCGAGATTAGACTGGGCAACAGAGCAAGACCCCATCTCTACAAAAAATAATAAAAAATTATCTGGGCATGGTGGTGTATGCCTGTAGTCCTAGCTACTGGGAAGGCTGAAACAGGAAGATTGTTAGAGCCCAGAACTTTGAGGCTGCAGTGAGCTTTGATCATGCCACCACACTCCAGCCTGGGCAACAGAGTGAGATCCTTAAAAAATACAAAACAAAAGGAATGGACAAAAATGGATCCCCAGTACAAAGGACCCCAATAGTTTGGCGAAGAGATCATAAAACTTTGGCCATGGACATACCTGGGTTCAAGTTGTGACTCTAACTTCCTTTTTGGAAGCTGCTTTGGACAAGCCACCTAACCTCTGTGTACTTACCTGTAAAATGGGTTTGTTAATTCCTACACCCATGAGTTGTGGTGAGGGTTAATCAGATAATGGCTATTATACTGGCTTCCCAGACGCTCCTTCAAGGAAGGGCTTGATGCCTGGTGTGGGGAATACAGTCAGCCTCCACCTGTCAGCAACTTCAGGTCTGCCTCAGCTGTGGAGAGCCACCTGGCCTGAAGTCACACTCTTCCCAGTGCAGCCTGCATCCGGTGACTGAGCAAACAGGTTCGATCACTTCAGCCCAATGCAGAACAACTCCGCCAGGCAATGCCCATTCCTGAGCTCCCTGCCAGGTTGGCTGAGGCTTCGTAGGGCCTGCATCACTGTGGACCTCTCCCTCTGCCCAATCCTGCTTCTCTCCTTCCTTGCGCAGATGTTGATCTCTAAGAAATATCTTGCACCCCAAACTCTGCTTATGAGATCCCAATCCGTGTTCAACGCCAAATGCTCAACCGGCACTTGGCACTCAGGGCGCAGCTGGTAAAAGTTTGCTGAGTGAAAATTGGCTCCTTGTTCAGGAGAACGAGGAGAGGGAGACAAGAGGGGCGGGTGAGGGAGACTGGTGCGGGGACTGCCAGGTGTTAATCAGCTGTTGCCATGGAAGGGACCTGCAGGCTGGCAGAGCAGCTCCTTCCTCAGAGGGGAGAGGAGGGTCTCTGGGGGCTATCCTCTCTGCCCCACGCACCTGTAGACCCTGCTTGCCAAGCCACTGGATCAATTATGAATGAGAACTCATCCGCCATGGCAGACCTGAAGACAGGGGCAAGTCGGGGCTTTCCTCCAGGCTGGTCCTGGCCCCAGGGGGCCTGTCTGGAGTCCTGAGGCCAGGTGGCTCCCACAGAGGTGGCAGAGACCACTCATGTCCTAAAGCAGAAGCCGTCTCCCCTGTTGGTAGAATCTCAGAGTTCTAGAATCTTGGAAGAGGTGAGTCAACGTCCCAGGGCCAGCCATCATCACAAAATTTTAAACAACTCTAGAGTCTTGGAACAAGGGAGTCTCTGGTTGAATGGATCCTGCTGTTCTCAGGCTAAGAGGGACCAGGCAGTCTCTTCCTTTGAGCTTTTTGTCTCTCTGAACTCTAAGTGCAGACCCTAACCATGTGGCCCAGGTACAATGACCACCCCAACTTCACAAATGGAAAAACAGATAGACTGGGCATATCCATGCAATCTTCACACTTACCTCCTGTTACCAAAATCCCCGAGCCAAGAAGACAAAGGGAGCACCACTATGTCCCGAGCCCCAGTTAGACTCAGGACATATTGAGAGATGTTTTCAAGAGTAAGGGGACAGCCAGGTGCCATGGCTCATGCCTGTAATCCTAGCACTCTAGGAGGCTGAGGCAGGAGGATTGCTTGAGGTCAGGAGTTCGAGAGCAGCCTGAGGAAGAGCGAGATCCCATTTCTACAAAAAATAGAAATAATTAGCCAGGCATCATGGCACATACCTGTAGTCCCAGCTACTTGGGAGGCTGAGGCAAGAGGATCACTTGAGCCCAGGAGTTTGAGGTTGTTGTGAGCTATAATGACACCATTGCACTCCAGCCTTTAGCTGGGGTGATGAAGTGAGACTCTGTCTCAAAAAAAAAGAGTTGGGCCAAAATGAGGAGAATAAGGGAGTTTTTGATAAAGTTAAATTTATTTTACTTAAAGGACAATCTTTTATTCTGGGATCATATTCTTCCTACTTTTGGAATGTTTAAAATGTCCTTTTACTGATGAAATCATGATGATAGTAAATGGTCATTGTTGGTTGGATTCGTTTAATGTTTTTACTTGGCAAAATAAAAAGTTAATAACCCTACATTGGTTCTCAAAATTTTTTTTTTATATTGCATCACTCCCTGAAACCTCAAATTTTCAGAACCATGGAGTGAGTCAGAAGCCATTGGTGGTGGGAGACGTGTGGCCACTCCTTCCCACCACGTGGGCTCTGCTCAGGGGTCACCTACCCAGAGTGACCCTCCCTGGCAGCCCATGCTTTCTCTCTAGTCCATCTTCCTGTTTCTTGCTTTGGGAAAACTTACCACTCTCTGAAAGCATCGTATTTATTTGCACATGCACTTATTTATTGTCTGCCTTCTAAATTTGAATGTAAGCAGTGCGAGGCCAGGGGCCACGTCTATCTTGTTCACATGCCCCAGTGCCTAGTGCAATTCTTGGCATAACGTAGGTGCTCAAGAAGTGTTTGTTGACTGAATGCAGGAAGGAAGGAATGGCCACGGAGCTCGGGGACTCGGGCTGGAGAACATCCGGGGCAGTGTAACGCGATAGATGCTGCAGGCGCCCCCGAGCCACGGCCCCGCATCCCCCTCTGACCTCAGCTGCAGCCGGGCTGCACAGTTTCAGCCACAGTGACGGCATCCCACCTCCAGTGCCTGCCTAGTCTCTCGGCTTTTCCACCTCCGGCTGTCTTGGAAGCCCTGGTCCCTTGCTCAGCCGAGCCATGGGCACAGCCCAAAGGTGTGAGGGAGTTATTGCCCCACTCGGGGCGGTAGGAGATGGGGGATAAATACCCCAGCCTCCTACCCTGTGGGTGAACAGATCCAAGATGCATGGTCCGTAGCACTCAGGGGCTCTTCCAGAACTGATCCCTAATTACTCACCCAAGCAACCAGCTCCTTCCCTGCCCTGCTCTCCTGCCTCCCAAGTCCTTGTTTTAGGCTCTACTTTTCAGGGAACCCAACCTAAGACAGGCTGGGTCAGTCCTTCCCATCTGTAAATTTCCCTTTCACTCATTCTCCTCTCCGAGTCCCACGTTCCTCCCGCAGCCTTCTCACCTTCTCTGGCACACAAGCTGGCGGGCCTTGACTGTCTTCCAACTCAGCCCTAGTTCTGAGGAATTTTAATGAAAGGACTTGGCTGGGCACTGAGGGTCCAGGTGCTTTGGAGGCAGGAAAGGAGGAAAGGGGCCCCTCTAAATGAGCCTTCGTGATTAAATCATCCACTGTGCCCCGTGCTCCTCCCTGCCTTTTGCTCTTGGGCAAAGCCATTGCCTCCAATCTCTGTTTTCTCTTGGCCTCCTGCCCCTTAGCAGAAACGCTGAGCTGGGATGAAACAGGACAGCCCAATGAGAGTACCGAACTTTACAGTTTACAAAGAGCTTAGAGCTATTAATATAAAGCCTTTTCCTATTTGCAAATCATTTCTTTAGTAGTATTATTGTTGTGGGTATTGTCTTAATACAAACGTTTGTTAACCTCAAGGAGCAATTCTTTCCCCTTATGTCTCCTCTCTTTTGCTAAGCAGGAGTAGAGGCTGGCTAGACAAGTCGAGTAATCAAAAGTCTTTCATTCATTCATTCATTCTTTCATTCATTCATTCATTCACCTTTGGGGAGCTTCTCTGTGTCCAGGCCCTGGGGATACCAGCTGGAGGCCTTCCCGCCAGGAGCTCGCAGCCCGGCAGGGAATTGCATTGGTCAGTGTCTAACCAGGGAACACTTGAGAGTTTTCAAAAGAGGAACTTTAATCTAGGGAACGGTGGGTGATGAAAGAGCTGAGAAGCCAACTGGAGGCAGCGAAGGAGCCCAAAGACTAGCAACAGCGAGAGGCTGCCAACACCCCTAGACCCGAGGGCCAGAAGGAGGAGGTGGTGTTGCCAGCCCAGGAGCAAGGTCACTTGGTGGACTGTGGGGCCACAAGGGAGCTCCAGGGGAGCTGGAGACATGGAGGAGACACAGCCACTGCTGCAGATGCTGCCCAGGCTAGAGGAGAAGCTCCTCTCGCCCTGCAGTGCCTCCTCTTGGCCAAACCCAGCCCCTGCACAGAGAGCAGAGCGGCAGAAGGGTGAGAAATGGAGACAGACAATACTCCACGAGAAGGCTGAGGACAGGGAAGGAGCACAGTCCTGGAGAACACAAGGAAAGAGTTGTGGCTTTGCCAGAAGTCAGAAAATTGGACAATTGGGCAATTGGAGCTGGGCTTTGAAGGATGAACAGGAGTTAACTGAGCATAAAGGTAGAAGGGTGCAGTCCAAGTAGTGGGGATAGATCACACCAAGGTGTGTCAGAGGAGGATGCTTTGGCCATAAGTAACAGAAAATCCCCTCTGCCAGGCCTATACTCCTGCTGGTTCCTCTGCTCAGAACGCTCCTCCCCTTCACTCTGGCCCAAATTCTTCTTGCCCCAGATGCCAGCCCTTCAGCCACCTTTGCCTAACCCCTTTCCATCCTTGGCATTTGCCGAGGTGCCTGTGACTTGCCTTCCTGTTTCATCTTTCCTGTCCTCAGAAGCCCCTGGCCTGAGGGAGCTGCATGTCCTTTTCCTCTGCTCCCTCTCTGAGCCCAGCACCAGGCCAGGCACTTGCCTGGGGCTAGTGAATGCATGTTAAATGAATGAACAAATTAATTAATGAGTGAGTTAACAATACATATTCATGCCATTCCCTCTGCCTGGGCTACTACCCACCACATCTGCCATATCAGTAACCCTTTTTATAAAGTTTATGAACTAGTTTCCATGCTAAATTGCATAAGGGACCGCGCTGAGTCCTCCCTAGCAATCCAGTAGGTGACCTCCATTATTATTCCCATCTCACAGAGGAGGAAACTGAGGCTTGGAAAAGTCAAGCAACCCACCAATGTCATCCAACCTCCAAGAAGCAAAGCCAGGACCGAGGCTTGACCTTACTAGCTGTGTGAACTTAGAAGGTCATTTCAAGACTGAATAGAGCACCTTCCAAGCCCAGGCTCCTCTGGGTCTGCCTATGCCTGCCACAGTTAACCCTTCTGTGATCCGACAAAATTAGAAACAACAGTAATAATAATGACAGCATTTTATGTTAACCGGGTGTTTATTCCGTGTGAAGTACTGGGCTCAGCACACTTTGCAGCAAAATCCTCTGAATACGCTTTACGCTGATAATGCCGAGTCCTCCCCGCACCCCTGCAAGATGGGTATTCTTAGCTTTATTTTGCAGATAAGGAAATGAAGTCTAGAGAATCAGTAAGTCAGTCAACGGGTCAACAAATATCTGCTAAGCATCTCCTCTCCTCTGTGCTGGGCATTGCTAGATGCTGGCCAGGAGGACAGCCGTGGGACCTGCCTCCATGGAGCTGGCAGTCTACTGGGAGAAACAGCACCTGAAAAACTAATCAGAAACAATTGCGCGGACAAGGTGCTGTGACCGCGCCCATCCTGTGTGTGATAGTAGGTGTGTAATAGGAGAACCTAACCTAGTCTCCAAAACCTGGAGCGGGTGACAGGTACGCAGAGGGCTGATGGTGAGCAGGCATTATTTAAACACATGTCACAAACTCTCACCTCTATATGGGGACTGATCAAGTGTCTGTCCACGCTGCGTGTCCAGGCTGGGCCAATAACCCAGCATCTCTCCAGTGGCCCACCTCTGGCCGGCCATACTCTTGGCTGGGACAGTGCACCTGGCTCACCACTGGGCCTGGTGACACCTCCTAGGCCACCATCAATGAGAGATTCCTGCCTGGGCCAGAGCACCTGGAACACACTCAACCCGGGCACAAGCAGTTCCTGCAGGAGCTGCCCAGCCGGCACCGCGGCTTGTCCTGCAGGCCCTGCCGGCCGCCTGGAACATTGGCAGACAGTCAGGAGGAGGCGGCGGCGGCGAGAGGAGGACGAACAGAATTCGATTTCCATTTTCCTCTTGGTTCCCTGTTTCCAGTCCAGATGCCTCCAGATCTAATTCCGAATAAATAATTGTACTGAGTAACCCGGGTCCCTTGGTGATTAAGTAAACACGCTGAGGCGGGTGGAAATTGAATTAGTGCGGTGTGCTCAGCCATTATTACCCGCCCCTTCTCATGAATATTAATGAGGGGTTATTAAGAAATGTAAATGCTGCCTCAGGGGGTAGGAAAATGGGGAGGGGGTCAGGGTGAGAGGACAGACCGTTCAGAAGGCAGCATGATTGAAGGCGTTTTAAAAATTATGTCAGATCTTTCTCTTCTGCACCGTGGCAATGTTTCCGGATGCTTCATTTTTATTAAAAGGAGGGTAAGGGAAAAAATTTTAATTCGAGGATCAAATTAGCATTTTCCAAGCAGCCTTGTCGGCAGCAAGGACATATTTTGCCAGAAAATGGACATTCAGGGCGGGGCGGCGCGGGGCTGGGGGAGCTGTGGCTGATGGACGATTAGTTCTCTCCGTTCATCTCCAGGCGAGGGAGTAAACAAATTAATCTCTGCACGGGGAGCACCCTGGAAGATGATGGAAGCCTGTAGGATCTAGAAGTGCCTTTGCTGGGAAGCCAGGAGGAATCACCGAGGCCTACGATCGCCCTACTGCCCAGAGAGGTTAGGCACTTGTCTGAGGTCACACAGTAAGGTGGGGTGCTCTGGCAGGCTTTTGTGGGCAAGGTGAAAGTTGAGAGTGGCGCTGCTTCTACCAGGCAAGCTTTGGGCAGCCTCTGCTCTCCCGCCCGTCTCACCTGACCACCAGGCCGCCTGGGTATCTCACCTCTCTGGCTCCAGCTTCCCAATCTCTGCCGCCAACCTCACTTCCCCACTTTCACCGTACATTATTTCTGCTCTGCAACCTGCAATGGCTGACTATTGCCCTTAGGCTGAAGATCAGGCTCCTTCCCCTGACATTCAAGTCCTTCCAGAATCTGACCCAAATCTACTTTTCCTGTTTACACTCCCGCTGCTTCTTGCAGTCACAGTCAGATGCACCTAGGAAGACAGGAAGGCAAGAAGGAGAATAAAAGAATTGAGGAGACAGGAAAGAAAGGAGGAAGAAAGATAAGGAGGGAGGGAGGAAGGAAGCGTAAATGAATATTAAGTACCAAAATATTCCAGATTTGTTAAATATTTTATGTCACAATGCTGATGGTGATGTGACAATGATGATAATGATAATTGCTATCATCTGTGGAGTGTTCCCTCCATGCCAGCCACTGGCTCAACATGACTTCACCCTCCAGCGCTGTCCCCATAAAGTAGCTATTGTTATCTCTACTTTACAGAGGAGGGAACTGAGACTCACTGAAGCAAAATGATCTGCTCCAGGTCACACACAGCATGAGCGACAGAACCAGCCTGTTAGACATCAATACCTGAATTTCTGGGGGGGGGAGTGTTGGCAGGGGCAATATATGTAACCCCAATAATATCTGTACCCCCAAAATATAATGAAATAAAAAAAATACCTGAATTTCTAACTCCTGTACCTCCCACCTCATGTGAGCAGTTATCATCATGCCCATTTTACAGAGGGAAACAGGAGGCTCTGTGAGGTTAAGTGATGTGTCCTCCAAGTACCTGAAAGAAAGAAACAAGAAAAATCAAAATTCTCCAAACCAGCCTTATTCCGTCTTCATAAGCACCTCTTCCGGAGAGTACAAGCAAGATTCACTGAGCAGCCTGGTCTCTGCTTTCTGCAGTTGATGGTGTCAGGCACCCCAGAGAATCCCAGAGACCCAGCCAAGCCATGCCCCCAACCATGTCCGCCAGACGAAGCCTGCAGGGTAATCCTTCCATAGGCATCCTCGCCCAAGGCCATGAGCCCCATGCCTGCCAGATGAAGTCCAGATGTGGGGCCTGGGGACTTAGCTCTCTATGCTCTGGACAGGAAAGAGTGTATATGATCGAACTCATGCATTTTAACGACTTCTTCAGCACGCCTCGCTCCACCCGCTCGCAGGAATAAAGGCTGACAGGTGCAGCTGAGTTAATCAGGGTGGATAATAGAGGGAAAGACAGGAATTGCTGGCCAAATTGCAGCAGAGAAAAATGGGGCAAAATCATGAGACACAAGTCAAAAGTGTCCAATTAAAGTGCAATGGTGTTTAAAGGGCAAGAGCCACATTCTCAGCCCCTAGGAAGTTCTAATGCAATGCTTACCACGGGGAAGGGGGGGTGTGCACCAGTGGTACATGAGATTATTTCTGGTGGTATGCCGACGATTTCTTTTTACACTGGAATAGATGTTTTTAATGTGTATTAGAAAAAAATATAACTAGTGCATAAAACCTATGATTTGATGTACATTATTACCTAGAATGAATGTGATTGCCACCCAAAGAAGGAATTTAATTTCTAGTCAATTAAGTGAAAAAAATTTTAGAAAATTATATAGATGGAAGAAGAATATGTCAAAAAAAATGAGGTTGGCTCTTATGTGGCCAAAGCTTGGGAAACAATATTCTAGTTCCTTGTTTCTCAAAGTGGGTCCCATGGAAGAGCAGCATCAGCACCACCCAAGAGGTTGTGAGACATGCAGTATCTTGGGACCCTCCCTAGACATACCGAATGAGCATTTACATTTTAACAAGATTCCCTGGTGATCCAGATACATGTTCATGTACACATTGCTTTGAAAGCACTGATCTACCTTACTTATCAACAGGATAAAAAGACATTTTCAGACTTAGTCCCAGGGCAAGAGCACTGGAGTGGGCATCCATTCTAGCCATAAGATGCCATAATCTTGAAGAGTTTACAATCTCATAATTACAGAAGAGGAAGCTGAGGCCCAGAGACTACAAGTTCAAGATTGCACTGTGTGATTTGGTTAACATTGGTTCAGGTTCTGTCCAGGTCTCCCAACATATTGGTCATTGCAAGAGGGAATTGCAGACAACAAACAAAATTGCTATCAACAGCATGCTGTGGCTTTTAAAAAATGATTTTTAAAGACATCTCAAGGAAAGAAAATTACAGAACAATTTCTTTCATGAATATACAGGGGAAAATTCTCAATAAAATACTAGCAAAGCAAAGTTAGTAACATATAAAAAGGATTATACCCTGTGACCAAGTGGGATTTATCCCAGGAATGCAAGGTTGGTTTAATATATGAAGATGTAATACATATAATATATGAAGATATAATACATCACATCAATAGAATAAATGACAAAAAACTCCTAATCATCTCAGCAAATCCTGGAAAAGCATTTGACAAAATCCAACACCCTTTCGTGATAAAAACATTCAATAAACTAGGAATGGAAGGGAATTTTCTCAATGTGATAAAGGACATCTACAAAAACCACACCTAACAAGCATACGTGACTAAATGCATTTTCCTCCTAAGAATAGAAACAAGACAAGGATGTTTGCTCTTACCACTTCTATTCAAGATTGTACTGGAGTTCCTAACCATGGCAATTAGGCAAGAAAAAGAGATAAACGGCATCTGGATTTGAAGGGAAGAAGTAAAACTATATCTATTTTCAGATTACATGATCTTGCATATAAAAATTTCTAAGAAATCTAAAAAAACCTATTAGAACTAATAAATGAGTTCAGCAACATTGCAGGACATAATATCAATATACAAAAGTCAATTGTGTTTCTGTATTATAGCAATGAACAATATAAGAATGAAATTTTTAAAAAATTCCATCTACAATAGCATCAAAAAGAATAAAATCCTTAGGAATAACTTTAACAAAAAAAGTGCAAAACTATAGTGTGGAAACCACAAAATGTTGTTGAAAGAAATGTAAAAAGACCTAAATAAATGGAAAGACATCCCATGTTCATGAATCAAAAGACTTAATATTGTTAAGATGGCAATACTTTCCAAATTGATTTTCAACAAAAGGACCAATGGAGAAAAAAATCAACTTGTCCACAAAGGGTTCTGGAATAATTGGATGCGCACATAAAAAAAAGCAAAGTTGTACCCCTTCCTTGCAAAATGTGCAAAAATTAACTCAAAATGGATCATCACCATAAGTGTAAAAGCTAAAACTGTAAAACTCTTAAAAAAAATCATAAGAGCAAATCTTTAACACCCCAGGTTAGGTAATGATCTCATAGATACAACACCAAAAGCACAAGTGATAAAAGAAAAATAGATACATTCAACATCATCAAAACTAAAAGCATCTGTGTTGCAAATGCCACCATCAAGAAAGTGAAACTACAATCCATAGAATGGGAGAAAATATTTGCATATCCTACTTCTGATAAGGGTCATATCCAGAATATATAAAGAACTCTTACTACTCAGTAAGATAATGAACTCAATCTATTAAATGGGCAAATGGTCTGAATAGACATTTCTCCAAAGAAGATACACAAATGGCTAAAAGCACATGAAAAGATGCTCAACTTTATTAGCTGTCAAGGAAATGCAAATCAAAACCAGGAGAAACCACTTCACACCCACTATGATGGTTATAATAAAAAAAACAGAGAACGAGTGTTGACAAAGATATGAAGAAATTGTAACCCTCATACAGTGTTGATGGGAACGTAAAATGATGTAGCCACTTTGGACAGGGTGATGGACCCTTGAAAATGTTCAACACAGAGTTACCATATGACACAGCGATTCCAATCCCAGGTATATACCTGAGAGAAATGAAAACACATGGTCACACAAAACTTTACCCACAAATGTTTATCAGAGTATTATTTATAATAGTCAAAAAGTGAGAACCACCCATAGGCCCATCAACTGATGAACGGATAAATAAAATGTGGTACATGCACACAGTGGAGTAATATTTGGCAATAAAAAGGAATAAAGTACTGACACAGGCTGCAACATTATGCTAAGTGAAAGAAGCCCATCACAAAGAACTGCATATTATATGATTTCGTTCATGAAATGCCCAGAAGAGGCCAATCTCTAGAGACAGAAAGTAGACTAGTGATTGCCTAGGGCTGGGAGACAGGGAGAGACTGTTGGGAGGGGACTTGAAGGAAAAGGAAATGACTGCTAATGGGTACAGGGTTATTTTGGGGACGATGAAAATGTCATAAGTGGGCCGGGTGCGGTGGCTCACGCCTGTAATCCTAGCACTTTGGGAGGCCAAGGCGGGTGGATCGTTTGAGCTCAGGAGTTGGAGACCAGCCTGAGCAAGAGCGAGACCCCGTCCCTATGAAAAAATAGAAAAAATTAGCCAGGCATGGTCATGCATGCCTGTAGTCCCAGCTACTCGGGAGGCTGAGGCAGCAGGATCACCCGAGCCCAGGAGTTTGAGGTTGCTGTGAGCTAGGCTGACGCTGCGGCACTCTAGCCTGGGCAACAGAGTGAGACTCTGTCTCAAAAAAAAAAAAAAAAATGTCATAAGCGATTGTGGTGATGGTTGCCAATAACCCTGTGAATATACTAAAACCCACTGAACTACACATTTAAATGGGTGCATTGTGCGGTGTGGTAGGCAGAACAACGGCCCCTCGAAGAAGTCTATGTCTTAATTCCCAGGACCTGTGAGTATGTTAGGTTACAAGGCAAAGAAGAATTAAGTTTGCAGATGGGATTAAAGTTGCTCATCAGTTGACTTTAAAACAAGACGGTTACCCTGGATGATCAGGGGGGCCCAATGTGATCACAAGGGACCTTAAAAGTAGAAGAGAGAATCGGAGGGAGAACAGAGAGACAGCAGCATGGGAAGGGCTCCGCCCTGCGCTGCCGGCGTTGAAGACGGAGGAAGGGGCCAGGCGCCCACAGGTGCAGCGCGGCTCTAGGAGCGGAGAAGGCAGGGAACATTCTCCCCTAGAGCCTCCAGAAAGGAGCAGCCCTGCCAACCCCTCGATCTCAGTCCAGTGAGAATAACTGTGCACTTCCGATCTCTAGAACTATGAGATAATAAATTTGTGTTGTTTTAAGCCACTAAGTGTGAGGTCATTTGTTGTAGTGCTAGAAAACAAATATATGTGGTAGGTGAGTTGTACGCAAATAAAGCTGTTTTTAAAGTGATTGCTGTCGCAGGCTACATAAATAGAAGTGTGACGTAAATAGAAGTCTAGAAGGATGGAGGTGATAGTCTCCTTGCAATCTAAGCGAGGCAGACTCCATCTGGAGCTTAGCTCTCAATGCCACACTGTAAGAAGAATGTGAAAAATCCAGGGTGGCTCCAAAGAAAAGTCGCTGTGATGGTGAAAAGATTTGAAATGATGTTGGGTGAGGAACCGTCGAGGGACCTGGAGTGGTCGGCTTGGAGAAAGGAGAGCCTGCCTTCCTAATTCACCATCAGCCTCTTCCTAACGGCCACTGTGGGGCGCCAAAGTGGGGCTGTGTTTTGGGGGGTACAAGAGGGCAGATCTAGGGACAATGGGAGGGTGTTACCTGCAGACAAGGTTCGGCTTGGGATGCAGATGAACTTTCTTCTTTGTTTTAAAAGATATTTTGCCCCAAATACATATTTGTGAAAAATTAGACAATATAGATAAGCAAGAGAAAGAAAAAAACAAATAATCCCTCCCTATTGTGTTGCAAGTTATTGGTTCTAGCTGTCCTGCTCTGAGAAGGTAAAAACCATGTCTGTCTTTTTCATGGCTAAATTCTCCAAGAGTCTGGCTCAAGGTAGGCCACCGTGGGGTGCTTGTTGAATGAATACACAATGTACACACACACAGAGACATTTTTAATTCACGAAAATGGGATCTTACTGTACACATTGGTTGATAACTTGCTTTCCTCCATTACTAATATATTATGATCTTCTTTCCAGTTCAATAAATATACATTTACATCAGGATGTGATAGATACTGCCAGACTGCAAATAGAATTCAGGGGCCCATGAACTCGAATGGGAAAAAATTATATCCTTATTTTCACTAACCTCTAACTGAAATTTCTCATTTCCTTCCACGTGAATGTGAGCAACCAGCCGGAGTAGCAACCGCAGCATCTGTGACTTCACCACTGTAGTGATCGTAGATATTTTAGGAACAAATTCCATTATTGCAGCTATCTCAAAATACTGTTCACGCTCATCGCTGCTTTGAAATTACAGTGGTTATTATACTCGCTGCTACATCTTGTTAGTGAATATGTTACTAAAGAGGCATATGCTACTAAAATTTCTATATCAGAAATTTAAAAATATTTGATAACTGTATTTTAGGATAATTGGTCTTCTTGGAAATCTTCAACATCTTATTTTATGTGTTTAAAACCATTATTTTGAGAAAGGGTCCATGGTCTTCACCCAAAAGGTCCATGGCACAGAGAAGATTAAGAAGTCCTGATCTAGGCTGTGTGTGGTGGCTCATGCCTGTAATCTCAGCACTGTGGGAGGCCGAGGCAGGAGGATCACTTGAGACCAGGAGTTCAAAACCAGCCTGTCTCTTAAAAAAACTGAAAAAGAAAAATTAGCCAGGCTTGGTGGTGACACCTTTAGTCCTAGCTACTCGGAGACGGAGGTGGCAGGATTGCTTGAGCAAGAAATTACACCACTGCACTCTAACCTGGGTGACAGAGCGAGACCCTGTCTCAAAAAAAAAAAAAAAAACAGAAGAAGAAAAAGAAGAGGAAGAAGTCCTGATCTATACCATCATCTTTGCTTTAAACTTTTTATTTTGTAATAATATTTTAATAATAATATTTTGAAATCAATTTGCAGAAAAGCTGCAAAAAATGGTACCGAGAGCTCCCGTGTATTTCTCACCCAGCTCCCCCTAATGTCAACGTGTTACATAACCGAAGAATGTTTACTGAAGCCATAAAAGTAACATTGGCACAATGTCATTAAGTAATCTTCAGATCTCATTCGAATTTTGCTTGTTTCGTCCACCAATGTCCTTTTTCTATTCCAGAGCCAATCGAGGATCCCACATTGCATTTCAGGGTCATGTCTCCTTGGTCTCCTCTAATCTGGTGATAATTCCTCAGACTTCCCTTGTCTTTCATGACCTTGACGCTTTTGAAAAGTATCGGTCAGTTCATCTGTAGACTGCCCATCAATTTGAGGTTTGTCTGATATCTTCTCATGATTAGATTGAGGCTATGCATTTTTGGCAAGAATAACACAAGTGTGACATTGTACCCATCTCAGGGTGTCACATCAGGCGTACATGCTATTAATATGTCTTATTCCTGTGCATAACAACTTCATAGTATCCATTATATATTTAATAGGATGTAACATATGTCACTTACTTAATAAGTCCCCTTCCAATGGACTTCAAGCTTATTTTCAGTTTGCGGCTGTTACAAGCAGCAGCACAGTGAACAAAGAAGCGCTGTGTGGTGGGCAGAGCTGCCTGGAGAAGCAAGCAGCGGCCAGGAGCGGTGATAAGTATCCTGTCCCAGAACGCATGAGACAGCAGAGCGGCACCAGGCACTGTGCCCCACCAAAGAGCATCTGGTGACCTAGAACATGAACAAAATGCACAGGGGCAATAGCAGATGATGCTCCCCTCCCTGGGCCCCCCACTGGGTGCCCTATCTGCAAGACAGGGCCTCAGGCCAGGTGGAAGGTGAAAAATGCACCCCAGAATAGGCCAATCTGGTTAGTATTCTGAGCTCCCTGCTTCACTGAAGGCTAATTGCCCCTAAGAGCTGAGATCATTGGAGGAGAAAATGCAAGGCGGCCTAACCTTTGCTGGGCTCAGCAAGCCTGCCAGCCTCCCCGCAGAAAGGTCCGCACTGCCCCTCGCTTGGCCCCTTCTCCCTGCTACGATTGCTAATGGAGCAGGGTGGCTCAGGGTCCCAGCGCCTGCCCGAACAGCAGCTGTAGTGACTTACTCAATCTCAGCAAGGCTGGGGGCTGCAGGGGAGTCAGTGCCGATGAACCTTCTGGCTGCTGGGTCCCTAAAATGCCGGAAGTACCACCATTTAGGAAGCTAACCACATGCCCACTCAATGACTCACCCATTCCAGCCCTGGGTATGTACCCAACAGAAATCAGTGCGAATGTCTACCAAAAGAATGTTCATAGAAGCTTTATTGACAATTGCCCAAACCTGGAAACAACTCAAACACCCATCAACAGCATGGACATACGCAACCTGTGATATGCCCATACGCCGTAATACCGTATGGCAAGAAAAGAACAAGCTACTGCGGCGCACAGCCTGATGACTGTCCAGATTTTGTGTTGAGTGGGAGAAGTCAGACACAAGAGATCATACTGGATGAGTCCACTTATATCTTCAAAACATATACATTTATATATTCAAAACATTTGTAAGTCCATTTATAAGGTCAAAAACAAGCAATGTTAAGCTATGGTCATAGAAATAAGAGTAATGGTTTGCTTTGGGAGGTGGGTGGAATTGACTAGAAGGATTCCGATATGAGAGGGTTTCTAAGGTGCTAGGAATCTTCTGTGTCTGGACTTAGGTAGGTGTTCTGTGGGTATGTGCCTAAGTAAATACCCACTGAACTGTGCACCCCAGATTTTATGGTATGTAAGTTATACTCCAATAATGACGATGACAGAAAAATGGATGAGAGCCAAAAGCAGGCTCTGCTGGCCTCGGGGGTTTGGAAAGGGGGAAAGCAGTGGGTGACAGGTCCCAGCTCAGCCGGGATTGTTGTGTGACCTGGGCAACCAGATCGTCTCACAAAACTAACCTGTGGTGAGAGATGTCAAAACAGTGGTTAACTTGGAGGGGAGAATGAGGGAGTTAGAAGGTCTGGAAATGTTTCATATTAATACATTGATCCGGGGTGGGATGCACGAGAATGTACGAAGTCGTGCACATAAGATTGGAGCTCTTTACGGTGTAGTAAAGATGCACGCATACGATTAGGGATCTTTACAGTGCAGTATACTATTTGTACATCATACTTCAATAAAAAAACCAAAATAAATTTTAAAATCAGCTAATATTATTTTTTAAAGTAAGGTTTATTGAGGTATAATTTCCATACAATATAATTCACCCTTTTAAAGTATTTAGGTGCGCGAGTTTTGAAAGGCACATACACCAGTATATTCCCCACCACAATCAAGATATCGACACTTCTGTCACCCCAGAAAGCCGCCTTGGGCCCTTTTGCAATCGTTCTCCTCCCCAAGTCCTAGCCCCGGGCAACTGCTGATTTGATTTCTGTGTCTTTCGTGTGACTTTTTCCAGACTGTCATTAAATGGAATCACCTAGTATTTGGCCGTTTAGGTCTGCTTTTTTTCACTTAGCAGAATGTTTTTGAGCTACATCCATGTCATGTGGATGCCCATTGTTTGTTTCTTCCACTGCTGTGTGGTATTCCAACACATCGACGTACCACGATTTATTTATCCGTACCCCAACTGATGGACCCTTGGGTTGTTTCTAGTTTGGGGCAATTATGAATAAAGCTGTTATAAACATTTGCATACAGGTCTTTGGTAGGCATATTTTTAAAATTTCTCTTGAATAAATGATAAGTGCACATTAAACATTAAAAGAGAGTGCCACTCTGTTTTCCAAAGTGATTGCAAGGCACTAAATGCATTATCTCATTTTATTCTCAGCGTAGATGAGGAAAGCAGGGCTAAGAGAGCTTAAGCAACTTGTCCAAGGCACCACAGCTCACAGGGGACCCCAGACCCCCCAGGTGAACCCCTGCCCCAAGCTCCCCTGGAGACCACTCTCATGATCAGGGCTGGTGAGTGAGTGCTGGTTCGCCCAGAGCCGGGCTCAGACAAGTCCCACTCTAAAAATTAGGGTCATGATAGAGGAGACAGTGGTGGTTCATGTTATCCCTCCAAGTAAGAAAAAAAAATGAGAGAAGAAAGAGCCAAGTGACATGAAAGTGGAGAAAATTGCCAGCTACAAGTGAAGTATTAATTCATTTGAAGCCAGCCGTCCTCCTCTGCTCCCGACGCCCCACGGTCCCCTGGCAAGTTTTCAAATTAAAGTGCTGAAGGCCCCTCTCTCCTCTGACCCCCAGGTGGCCAGGGCTTGCTGGGCTAGGCGCTGTGGCCTGAATATTATCTGGAGCCAGCACACCAGTAGCCCTACCCACCCCCAGCCCCAGATAGACCCGGACCCTGGCCCGCTGGGAGGTAGCGCCCCCAGCCCGAGACAGGCCTGACCCCCGCAGGGCCACTGGGAGAATGGAGGTTAATGAGATTTTGATGAACCTGCAGTTTCCATTTTGCAAGGTAAAAGGCTCAGAGTCCCACTCATTAAAGGGAACTGACCTGTAAAATGAGCCTGGGGATGGGTGGTGGGGCAGGAAGGCCAGCTGCACGTGAGGAGGGGAGGGGAGGCGGGACCCCAGCAGCCTTGGCATTGCGTTCTAGCTGCATGGGGAGAGCAGGTCCAGAGACTGGAAGGGCTTTGCCCAAGGACGCAGAGCAAATCAGACCAGACCTCGGTTCTCAAGGCGGTAGGGAGAATGGATGAGAAAATCTGAGAAATGCAGAGATGGAGACAGAGACAGAAAGAGAACTCCATTGATTGCATCGTCCATAGCAACGTCTAGCATTGACGGAAGGCCTGCTCCCCGCCAGCCACTGTGCTCAGTGCTGTCACCTACTGCCTCATTGAATCCTCACAACGCCAGGAACTAGGTATTATTACTACCAGATGGGGAAACTGAGGGTCAGAGAAGTTAAGTGCCCTGCCCAGGCACTAAGCCAGCCAGGTCTACCTGACTCCATGCTCTGAATCACCTGCCCCTATGCTTGGGGCAACCCTAGGGCCCAGTTTACACATGCTGTCCTGGTATCAATAGTGCACCTTTCACCCCCCAAAGTGACTCAATTTAGATGACTGCTCTGAGCTGCATCTGATCAATTGCTTCCTGCGTGGCATGCCTAGCCCAGGATCCGACACACAGCGCGTGCCCAGCAGATAGTCAAACACAGATGCTATTTCTGTCACGTGCCAGGATTGAGGCAGTAGAGCACCGTGGTAAGGTACTTGGGCTCTGGAGTTAGCCAAACCTGGGCTCAACCCCAGTGTGTGACTTTGGATTAGTCATTTGGCCTCTCTGGACCTCAGTTTGCTCATCTGTAAAGTGGGAATACCCATGTCTACTCCCTCTGGTTGTGGGGATTACGTGAAGAGAGGTGCCAGCACGGGCGAGCTATGATTACCTGGCAGACATGGAGTTTCAGCCTGCGTTCTTTCTGTGGCACACCATCAATTTCCACGGCGTGTACCCAGTTCGTGTTTGTCCGGGGGCAAAGCTTGTTCACAGATCTTTCTTCCTGGATTGGCTTTATAGTTCCCTGCCCTGGGGCCTTTGCACATGCTGGGGCTTTTTGTCTGTGTGCTTAGCTAAACATCCGGTGCCAGGCACCATTCTAAACATATTACATATGGAAACCCACCTAATCCTCATAATCATCCTATGTTTGCAAATGTGGAAATCGAGACACAAGAGAGCTTAGTAGCTTGTCCAAGATCACACATCTGGCTCCTGGCAGAACTGGGATTTGAACCCAATCAGCCTGGCTTAAGGGACTGTCCTGTCCAGTACTTCCCTCTGTCTTGAGGGTGCTATCCCACTCCCACCACCCCCACCTCTGCCTTTGCCTGGATAACTCCTACCTACTCTTTGTGTCTTTGCCGAAATAGCACTTCCTCCAGGAGACCCTCCCCGACTGCCCAGCCTGAAGCACATTTCCCACCCCCACTTGTAGAATAATCACTCGTCTCACTCTCCCGTGCCTTCGGAGCTGAATTCAGTTTGTTATTCTCTATTTATTTGATAATTTGTCTTCCCTACTAGACAGTGCATTCCAGGAGGGCAAGGGCTATTTTTATATTCCCAGCATCTGGAACAGTGCTAGGCAGTGCTAGATGGTCAATAAATATTTGTTGAAGGAAGGAATGAATGCAAGAGGAAGCGGGGGGAGGGGAGCAACTAGAAGCACCTTAAGGACAGGAGCTACCTCTGACAGTGTTGAATTGTCCCGGGAGGAGCCAGACCGGCGGCTGGGGGCCTGACTGGTGCACAGCTGAGCTCCCAGGACAGACGACCAACTGCAGCAGCAGCCGAGTAGACCCGCCCCTCCCGCCCTGGGGCTGGGGGCAGCCAGGTGGGGCAGGGCTGGGGCACAGCCAATGCCCAGCTCCCGGCAGGCAGGGACCTGGCCCTCTGCAGCCACGGCCTTTCCTTTCTGGCATCCCCCTTGCCCACCACCACCCGACCCTCCCTCCTCCCTTCTTTTTTCCCTTTCTGAGATGAAGCAGTGAAATGATTTTTCTACTTGAGCGGTTTTCAATTTAGATTAAGAAAAATGTGGTCTGCAGTCACTCGGCAAGAGGCCCGGGCAGCCCTGTCCCTTCAGGGACTGGAGTTTGCTCAGCCATTGACGGAGCAGAGCTGGTTCTGGAGTGGGGGGAGTTTGAAAGGGACTTCTCACCCCCTCTGCCTCCCCCCTTCCCCCAGCCACATAACTTAGCCTCCTCTTGTCTTCCGGGGTGAGGGCCCAGGGTCTGGAATGAGACAGCACTGGGTGGGTTCAGGCTCTAACCCTACTGTGTGACCGTAGGCAGGTCCCGTACCTCTGTGATCCTTCTTTCTGCATCTATAAAGTGAGTCAATTGTAAACCCTCTAAACTGGTCCCTGCCTCCCACCCAGGTGAAAGGACCCTCTCCTAGCCCCCAGACTGTGGAAGAATGAATAGCAAGGACAACACGAGGACATTTAGCTGGGGTATGACAAGGTGGCAGAGCCTCAGAAACCCCACGGCCAGGGCAGGAAGGAGGAGGGAGAGAGTGAGGGAGAGCGAGAGGGAGAGGGAGAGGGAGGCTTGACTGGCACAAGAATAGATGGAAATTTCCAGGGTGACCCTCAAGGGGACAAGGGTCAACTAAAGCCTAAGACAAGGCCATCTGTGTGTCGGGCGGCCGGGGAGCAAGGAGGCAGAGCTCTAGAGCCACGTAATTACCTTCTAAGTCTGAAATCTGTATGGCTGGGCTAGATTTTGTACTGGGTGATAATGTTGCTTTTCGGACTAGAGGCTGCTCGTGGTCATGTGAGTGAATGACAGGCAGGTATTCATCTAGCAAACGCCCCAGCTCTGGAGGCAGGCAGAGCCCGTCTCATGTCCTGCTCCTCCCTCGGTAGCTCTGTGATCTTGGGCAAGTTGCTCAACCTCTCTGAGTCTCTCCAAAATAATGCCTAATTTTTATACTCCTTTCTTTTTATTATTTTTTTGTAAATCAATTTTATTACTCTGTAATTTACATATGATAAAATGCACCCATTTTAAGTGTACATTTCGATGAGTTTTGAAATGTATACACCTATGTAGCCATGGTCAAGAAAGTAGACATTTTTATCATCCTAAAAAATTCTCTCGTGCCCCTTCCCAGTCCTTCTGCTGTTTTTAATATAAAAATAATAGATTCTTCAACCCCCGTGACAATGAAACTTGGGATCAAATAAGCCTTTCAGGAAGGTGTGCAGGGTATACTCTGACTTCGCCTATCTGCTCCCCACCCCCAGGCCCACACAGGACACTGTCATATAGACCCAGGGCCATGCGTGGTCCTTGTTAGGAAACCGAGAAGCACAGGGTGTGAGGTGGCTCGCCCCACGCCGACTGCCATGGGAAGCTACCAGACAGCCAGTCTCTGCCTACACTGACATCTCCAGCTGGCGCTGGGCTCCCTGGGCCACTTGCCACGTGTCTTTCTACTCTGACACCTTCATGAGTCTGGGAGCTGCTCGAGGGAGGGCCTGTGTCTGTGTTATTCACTGCTGCATGCAGCCTCAGTTTCCCGCAGAGGCCTGGCACACCGGTGCTCAACAACTAGGGGTAGGATGAATGAATGAGAAGGGGCTGCCAGCCAGACCTCCCGACGGGGTTTGAGGAACACCAAACACCTCGTCGGGGCCCCAGCCACCTCTCCAAGTCCTACTTCCCCAAATGTCCTACTCGGCTACTGTTACTTAATATTCTTTAAATTAGTTCAACTAGTGTTTAGTCTCTCTACATTTGCCTCACCTTAAGCAGTCAGATCCATGGCATCATGGTTAGATAAGTTATAATATATATATGGAAATTTTTATTGTAACGTTATTTCAAACTCTACAGAAAAGTTGCAGAGAATGTCCACACACTCCTTTACCCAGACTTGCCAGTTGTATACATTTTGCCTCATTTGCTTTATCATTCTCTCTCTCTATATATATTTACATATGCATAGTTATATGTCTTTCTTATTTTATTTTATTTTATTTTATTTTATTTTATTTTATTTTATTTTTTTGAGACAGGATCTTGCTCTGTTGCTAGGACTAGAGTGCAGTGGTGTCATCATAGCTCACAGTAGCCTCAAACTCTTCGGCTCAGGCAATCCTCCTGCTTCAGCCTCTCGAGTAGCTGGGCCTACAGGTGCACACCACCACACCCTCCTAGTTTTTTCTATTTTTTTGTAGAGACAGGGCTTCACTTGTGCTCAGGTTGGTCTTGAATTCCTAGCCTCAAGTGATCCTCCCACCTCAGCCTCCAAAAGTGCTGGGATTACCACTGCACCCGGTCTTATTTTTATAACACACATCAAAATACACACTGCACTGGATTGCATTACTATTCAAACACTCATCGCCCCTCCTTACTGGCTGCTTCCTTGCAAATGATTATACTTCCACCTCATGCACCGCCATCAAGTTTGGTGGTGTGACTTGCTTTGGCCAAGGAAACGTGAGCGCAACTGTCGTATGCCATTCCAGAATGGGAGCTTTAAGAGCTCCCATTGTGGTTCTGCCATTGTTCCTTCTGTTGCCACATAAGTAGCGTGTTCTAGGCAGGTGCTGCCCCTTCAGCTTGGTTCTCAGAGTGATGACACGGGGCAGACTCAAAGCAGACCCCGTGATGGGCATGTAGCACAAGCAGAAGATAAACCCTTATTGTGGAAAGCCACTGGGACTCGAGAGAAGGTCATTTGTTACCACAGCATAACTTTATTTAAGCTGACAGATACAAACGCATCACTGCGGAAGTGAAAACTCTTTATATGCCACCCACAAATACACAGCAAGTTTGAGAAGCAGGGCATTAGCCATGGTGACCCTAGGAGGGATGATTGAGTGTCCCCATTTAATAGAGGAGGAAACTGAGGCTCATAATGGTTAAGTAGTTTGCCCAAGGCCTCTGCGCGGGGGAAGATGGCAGGGGTGATTCAGGACGCTGCTCTCCGGGGGCTCAGTCTAGCAGAAAGGCAATGGAATTTTCCTTTTGCAAAATAGCTGTGTCACAGATGTCTCTCCTGGCTAATCTTTTCTTCTCTCAGAGTCCCCTTCTCCCCTTCATGCCCCAGGACTGCCAGGAGTCCTTCCTGGCTCCATTCCTGAAGGTTCTCGCAGCTGAATGCCAGCTGATTCCTGTTAAGGAGTTAGCTGCTAACTAAAGGTGTTAACTGCTAATGAAAGTGCCAGCACTAAGGTATTAGCTAATACGGATTAACACCTCTCAGAGTGTTGGCATATTAATAAGGGACCTCAGGAAGACCAAAACGATTTCAAGAGCCACAGGAACAGAGCTCAAAAGGTGGCAGAATAATTTGGTTCTACAATTCTTTCTGCGCCTATCGCGAGTGGGGCCCTGAGCTAAGACATGCAGCTAATGTGTTGCATATGACATAGGGCTTTACAGTGTACACAGCGCTCAGCAGTTTACAAAGCACTTAACAGTTTACAAAGCGCTTCCTCGTCTGTCATCTCCCTTGTTCTTCACAACTATCCCCAGTTTACCAACGAGAAAGCTGAGGCTCAGCGAGGAGGAGCGAAGTACTCAAGGTCATGTGCTAGTGCATGGGATGGGGGGTGAGGCTGGGCTTGCTCCCAGGGCTTGTCTGACTCCCAGCCCAGTGCTCCTCCCATGGCCCTCAGCCCCCAACACAAGTGGAGCAGTGACCACTGGGGGCCAGAGCATCTTAGTTCACGTCTTCCCCCTTCTTGGGCCTCTTATGGACTCTGTCCCCAAGGAGTCAGGGCCAAGACCATGCTGGCTCCTGGAATACCCATACCCATGGGCCCCCTTTCCTGGCTAAACTAGTCACCTTTTAAGACTCAATTCAGGTATCACCTCTTCCTGGAAGCCTTCTCCGATGGTTACAGGCTGCCACAGTGCACGGGCCGTGTCCTGGTCTGTGCACTGCATTACGTGATGTCTTCACAGGCCGGAGAGCTCTGCGTCCCCAGTGCCACGCATGCAGCTCCGAATGGAGGGAGCGGCCATAGATGCTTGCTGAGTGAATGAGGGAATGAATGACTCCCATAGTGTGCGGAGAGAACTCATCAAAGTGAACGCCATTGCAAGACAAGATTTACACAAAATGTGGTCATTCTAAAGTGAAACAAGACATGAGCTATTCTCATTTTCTAACAGCTCCATGAATATTTCACTATCTACCAAAAGTAGTTGATATTTGCATCTTTCTGTGTCTCTGTGAGTGTGTGTACAGACTATATCCACCAACCTAGCATTGTAAGGCATCTTCTATGGGCCAATGAATGCGGCAGGTACTGCAGGGGGGCGGGGGAGAGGGAGAGTTCGTGGCCAAGTATGTTTGGAAAGCCCTGGGTTAGAGGTGGCTAAGTGTCGCGGCACTTCTCAGAGCCTCTAAAGGTAGCATTTATTGCGCATTTACTATGTGCCAGGCACTGTGCTGAGCACTTTACGTTCATGAGCTCACTGGGTTCTGTTCCCCTGGAATGTAGGCTTCTTGAGGACGGGCACCATGTCCGTCTCATTCACCTGTGTATCTCCCGAGCCTGACACACGGTGTATACTCAATTGATGAACAAATTAATTAATGAATAAATGTGAAGTACATATTGTTACTATTCCCATTTGGTAGTTGAGAGGCTCTAGTCTGACTACAGAGTCTGGGATTTCAACTACTAAGCTGCTGCTTGTCTGCAACGTGGTAACGTGCCCGGCAGATCTGCAGGAGGGAGTTCTTGCATGTAGCATTTCCAAACTGATTTGCCTAAGAACGTTCCAAGAAGTATCTTGCAGGGCAGTGTCTAGAGGAACATTCTCTGTGGAATGGTGTTCCGGGCTCTGCGCACTGTAAGAGCGGGCCGTGTGGTCTCTGATTTGTCTCCCCAGATGCTAGCTCGTGGAGATTGCAGGGCAGGAAAGAGGGGGAAGCCAGGGTATTTTTTCTGCTCTCTCTACTTAGAGCCCCATCCACAGTAGCTGCATCTCCTCTGTGGTTCCTGGTCCTACAGACGGTCCCTCGCTCTGTGCTTCCAGCTCCTTCTAGGCAGCCCCAGCTCCTGGGCTCTTGTCACATCACTTTCTCTCTTTGTCCCTCAGGTCTTGGTGTTCTTCCCCGTGCAGCCTCCTAGTCTGTAGACGATGCCCTGGGAGTGCTGTGCTGGTGGACGCAGTCTGTCGTGTCTTCCTGCTGTTGCTCAGCTCTCGGCTGCACTTTCAACTCGTCCAAACCACTGTGACTGTTTCCCTGCCCTGACCCTGTCTGGTGAGCTGCCCGGTGCAGCCCTGACTGATATAATCTCCTAAAATATGATAGTCACAGCAACTATTTAACACACACTTACTAAGCACCATGCATGCATTAGCTCATTTAATCCTTGTAGCAATCCTACGAGAGGTTCTGTGATTGCTATCACCATCTTATTGATGAGTAAATTGAGTCGGAAGGAGATGAAGTAACCAGTCCCGGGTCATACGATTAATAACTGGGAAGCTGGGATGTGACACACTAGGTCCAGAGCGCTACCCCACCCCCAGGTAACAGTGATAGACAGTCCCTGGGAGTCAGGAAGACTGAGAAGAGCCCTCTGTGCCTTTAAACTCCTGGAGCACGGAGGAGTTCTCCAGGCCTTTTTCCTTGTCTTGTAATGAGCTTATCAGCCCTGGAGGTATGCAAGCAGGTCATCCAGTGGGACAACCAGCTGGGGTGTTTAAGGCTTCCCAAACTTTTCCTCCTCCCAGTCCCCTGAAACACATAGCCACTTGTGATATCATCAAGATAAGGTCTTTCCAGATCCTAATTAAATACCATCTCCCCTGGGAAGCTGCCCCAGAAGCCCCAGCAGAAAGGAGAATTGTCTTTCTGTCACTGCATGGCGTTTTCTCTCTGCTGAACACAGCCGGCCTTGTGTTGGCTGGTTTGTGTCAGTGTCTTCTCTGGCCTGCTGGACTGGAAGCTCAGGGAAGGTAGAAACTGGAATCAAGGAACATACCCCTTTTTGTAGCCCAACCCAGTACTTTGTATGCAATAGATGTTTAATAAGTGTTGGGTGAATGGATAGATAGATGGATGGATGGATAAGAAAATAAAATGAAGGAGGAAGGAAGGAAGGAAGGAAGGAAGGAAGAAAGGAAGGAAGGAAGGAAAGAAGGAAGGAAGGAAGGAAGGGAGGGAGGGAGGAAAGAGAGGATAGATATCAATAGAGTTTGAAGGGAGGGAGGAGGGATGGACAAATATGAGTGGATGGATAGATGAGTGATGGGAGTATGGATCAATAAGTGGATAAAAATGGATAGATGGAAGAACGGATGGATGAGTGGATGGGTGGGCGATGAGAGAATATATATAGGTGGATAGACAGCAGGTTGATTGACGGATGTGAGGAAGTGAGGGATGGAATAGGTGGGTGGAGGGATGGATGGACGGACGGACTGGGAGGATGGTTAGGTAACTGGATATATAGAGACAGGGAGGTGCTGTGCAGTGGATGCTTGAGAATCTCTATGTGGGGACAGCAAGCTGGCTAGATGGTGGGCTTGATGCTCTATTTGCAGAACACTTTGCATAAGGCTGAGGAACCAGCAGTTATCCACGCGAAAGAAACGGGGGAGCGGGGATGGGGCCATGATGGAGTTACAGCCCTGCTAAGCCACACCTCAGCGCTGCCACTGCAGGTACGACTGTCACCATCTAAAACAGCAAGATCCTCAAAGCCTGTGGCCCTAAGAAGATTCAAGGGTTTTAAGGTTCTATGTCTCTAAGACTTAGAATTTAAGACTCTGGGTCTTTAAGAACTCTATATTTCTACCAGTATGAACAAGAGACTATGTGCCGGGCATTGTTTCAGCTACTTCACAAAGATTAGTCCCCACAGCCACCCAGGATGTAGATATAATTACCATCCTTGTCATGAGGCACAGAGATGTTAAGTTGTTTGCTTTAGATAACACAGCTAGTAAGTGGCAGAACTGGGATTTGAACCCACGCAGCTGGGCAGGATCCAGAGTCCATGTTTTTAACCACTGCAACCATCCTACCCCAAAGAATTGAGGATTCTGCCCAGCTAAGTCTCGAAGATTCAGTGCTCAAGGCTGGAGGAGCCTGCAGTTCTGTGGCTGTGAGCGTCTCCACACCCATGCCCGGCTCCTGGGGAAGGGTGGGGAGGGTGGGAGGGAGGGCCCGGCTCGGCCGGCTCCCTGCGAGCACCAGGCCTGCTGATGTCAGGAGCTGGGCCGTCACTCTTCCTGTTAACCTTGGGGGAAAAACACATTTGTGGCAGATAACAGGCACGAGGGTGTGCCGGCCCTCCGCCCACTCTCGGGCCTGATGGATGGGCTACACGGGCCCCACCTGACCTGTATGTGTACCGTTATCTGCTCAGCCAAGGGAAGCTGTTCATCACGCCGACAGTTTGGCGAGGCATACCTGCTAGGCCTGCATCAGCCGGAGCCGCCAGCATCCCAGGAGGTTATGGGTGGGGGAGACGCAGAGAGAGGCCGAGAACCCAATGGCAGCAGCACTCCTAGACCCAGGGTTGGTCCAGAGGGTGGCACTGAATTCTGAGCCTGATAGCTAGTTTCTGCTCCTAGTGGTGCCACAGATGTGCTGTGTGACCATGGGCTAGTCACTTAACCTCTCTGAACTGTACAATGAGATTAAACTTTGCCAGAAACCTGGGGGTCACATTTTTCTTCTTCTCTTCATGGTCCATATCCAATACCTAGGTTCTATCAGTTCTATCTCCCAGTCTGTCACAATCCTGTCTTTTCCCCACAACATCTCCACTGCAACCACTCTGGTTCAGGCCACCCTCATCTCTGCCTGGATGATGCTACAGCCTCCTCCCTGGGCTCCCTACTTTCTTTCCTGCTCCCTACATGCCGCTCTTCACATTTTACAGCTCAGAGAGGTTAAGTGACTAGCCCATGGTCACACAGCACGTTCATGGTACCACCAGGAGCAGAAGTCAGGCATCATACCCAGAATTCAGTGCCACAGCAGCCAGAAGAGTCTTTATTACAAAACAAGATCACATTGCTCCCCTGCTTAAACCCCTCCGATGGCTTCCTGTCACACTTAGAAATCCACACTCCTTGCCAGAGTCCTGCAAAATCAGGCCTCTCCCGCCCTGTCCATCCGACCTGTCTGCCCACTTGCTCAACAAGTCCCAGCCACACTGCTAAGCCCTTTCCCACCTCTCGGCCTTTGCACATGCTGTTCCCTCTGACGGGAACACTTTTCCCCAGTCCTTTGCGTGACTGTCCAGCTCCCTCTCACCCACGGACCTCGGCTCAGTTGTCGCCTCCTCAGCAAGGTCTTGCCAGCCTGAAATAACACCCTAGGCCCCGATCTCACTGTCACGGCACCCAGCGTGTTCCCTTCCCGGCACGTTACAACCTGAAGTTATGCGGTGCGCTTGTTTGCGTATGTATTTATCGTCTGACTCTCCCACTAGAACGTAAGCTCCGACCATCGGGGGTCTTCATCTTCCTCCCCACTGTGTGTCTGAGTGCTCCCGCAGTGCTAAGCCACACGTTTCTTCCACCCCAGGGCCTTTGCACCAGCTGTCTCTCTGCCTGGAACGCTCTCCTCTCTCTCCTCCCCTGATTTAACTCCTACTCTCCCTGCAGATCTAGGGCAGAAGGTATTTTCCAAAGGTAGTCACAAAAATATCTCTCAGCCTACATGTTCTTCATAAAATAAGACCTTGACACTCCTCCCAGAGAGAGGTGGGGCCCATGTCCCTTCCCCGTGTTTGGGGCGGGCAATGACTTGCTTGCAACCAATAGGCTGCAGCGTCAGTGACACTGGGCCACTTCCGAGGTGAGGTCAAGGACACTGGCTCTGGAGCCCTAAGCCACCACGTAAGCAGCGTCACTGTCCTGAGGGCGCCATCCTCTGCAGGAGGCCACGTGCAGACGCCCAGGGTCACCTGCAGAGAGGGAAAGAGAGCTCCCTGCTGCTCCAGCCCCAGCCACTGTCTGACCGGAACCTTGTGGGAGACCCTGAGTCAGAGCCGCTCACCAGAGCCCTTCCGAATCCTTGATCTGCAGAAATCGTGAGCAATGACAAATTGTTGTAGTGTTAAGCCACTAAGTTCATTTGTTATGAGCAATGGATAATCAGAACAAGATCTCGGTTCATGTGCCACCTCCTCAGGGAAGCCCTCCCTGATTAGTAGCCCTAGTCCCTGTAGTTCCAGGGCCCTGCAGTTCCATTTTATTTTTTCTTTAAAGCATATGTCACAGTTGGTAATGACACAGTTATTTATGGGATGGCTGGTTTCTCTCTCTCTCTGGGAAGAGGAAGAGGGCTCATGGTCTTCTTCACCGCTGTGTCTTCAGCAGTGGGCAGTGCCTGGCACATAGTAAGTGTTCAGTAAATACCACTGAGTGAATAATTCCTCTAAATTATTACGCCCGCCTTGTAAAGCCGGCTTTATTATCCCTATTTTGCAGACAAAGAAACTGAGACTCAGAGGTGTTCAGTCCTTGCCCAAGGCCACACAGCAGGGCAGGATCCTAGCCTGGCTCTCTGACCTGAAAGGCAGAGCCAGTCTCCTCGCAGGCGGAGGGCTGGAGTACTGGCCTGGGATCTTGGCAGTGGGGGCTGAGAGGGACCACGTGTTCTTTATGTAACCTTTTGTTTTACCCTTGGAGGAAGAGAGGCCCAGAGAGGGGAAGAAACTTGCCTAAGTCACACAGCTCATCAATATTCCAACTGGGACAAGACTCAGGCCCCATATTCCTGACACGAAGCTCCTCTAGCTCTATCCTCACGCCTGCCTGGAGCGCCTGCCACGCACAAAGCCCAAGGCTGGACTCGAGACAGGAAAATCAATTGTCCCTTCGGGGAGAGGAGAACCCAAATTTCTGTATGCAAAGCAAAGGGGACAAGAAGAGCAATTATTTATGGAAATCAACTGTGTTCCAGACAGGCCTAGAAGAAATCTCTCATGACAAGCCCGTGAGATCCGATCATCCCTGCCTCTCGCAAGAGGAAACTGAGGCTTGGAGAGGTTCGGGGACTTAGGCAAGGTCACCAGGGCTTGTGATCACCAGGTCAGGATTTGAATCCAGATCTGTCTGTCCCCAGGATGCCCTCTGGCATGCCAGGCTGCCTCGCTGGAGCTAAAGGGGACTCGAGGTCACAGGAGGATGGGGAATTAAGGACCGCCGTGTGGAGAGGGGCGCATGGGAGCTGGCCCCCCCCAAAGCGGCGTGGTTTCTAAAGACTGAGCTGGGGCGAGCGCTCCAGGCCGGGGCAGGGCGCCGGGCAAAAGCCTGGAGGTGGGACCGGGCAGGCAGCCCGGTGCGTGCGAGCAGAGGCTTGGAGGGCAGACTGTGGTGGCCTCGGCAGCCAGGGCCAGGGGAGGGCCCTGCTGTTCCTGCCCCTCGTGGCCTCTGCAGCCCCAGTCACCTTCTCGGGCACCTCCCACCGCCGCCGCCAGAGCGAGGACTGGAAAATAAATGAGTCTGTTTATGAAGCCCATAATGTTGCCAGCAAAACAAGGCACTCAGCAGAGCAGCTCGGCGCCTCTAATGGGATATTATTTATGTCATTTTCCTCCCGGCGCCGGAGCCATTACCGCCCGGGATGGTGCTCCGTCACCCTCCACTCCCCCGGTGATGTTCCAATGTCACGCTGAAGGATGCGAGCGGCGGTTGCCATGGGTAGCGCCCAGCTGCCAGCCCCCGGACCTGGGGTTGCAGGGGGGCGACGATGGGGCAGCCCCTATTCCCTGCCAATTGGAGGTCACTGGGCCTCCTCCTGCCAGTGGGCTCTAGCTTTCCCCAGTTGTTCTCGGTGCTGAGAATCCTCCCATGGCTCCCCGCTGTCCAGTAGCGAAAGCTCCATGTCGCAGTCAGTCAAGAAGGCATGTGGGCTCTGGCCCCTGATCACCTACCCGGCCTCAGCTCTGGTCACTTTGCATTAAGTTCCGGAATCAGACAGACCTGGTGCACCAGACCAGGTTTATGCATCTTCCCAGACTGGCTCTACCCAACCCGTTCCCTCTTGCTCAGTGGAGAGCCCAGCCTCTGCCCTCGCTTCCTCTTCCAGCCCAGCTGCCTCAGTTTCCCCCCGAGTGAGGACCAACTTTCAGCACAGCCTCCATCAAGCCTGCCAAGCTGCAGCAGCTGACACCCAGGTCCAAGCCGATCTGAGGGAGGCTCTGGCTCTTTCCACCACTTTTGCACTGAGATAAAGCACCATGATCAGGGCCAAGGATCTGGCTTCCCTAGTGGCTTCCTGGAGGGGCCACAAAAGGCACCCCTTGGAACAAATTTGGAACTTTGACAGTCACGAGACAGGAAGGACCTGCAGCCAAATGGACTGTTCCAAAAAAATAAGGGAGGTTCCATGTGGCTTGTGCATCTGCCACCCCGGGTGACGCCGCAGCCCCCAGTTGCATTAGCTCAAAAAGATACATTCTGTGGCCAGCGCAGAAGCAGATCATTTTGTATTTGCTTCTCTCCTTCTCAGCCTCACTTCCCTTCCCCCTCATTCTTGCTGCTCGGGATTGCACCTCCCTGTAAGGTGCACACACTTTCCTTGCTGAAGCATCTCAGGCAAGTTAATGAACCTCTCTGACCCCCAATTTCCTCAGCTGTAGAATGGAGATGATCATAGTCCCTTTCCTCACAGAGTTGTTGGAAGTGCTCAGCAAGTGTCAGGAGTGCTTGCGTTGTCTCCACCTTGGCACGACTTCTCTTGCGTCAGACTCTGGTATGTACTATTTTCACAGCCAGGAACACTCACAACAACCCTGTTCCTCATTCATGTCCACCTGACATACCCCCTTCTGGAGGACAGTCCCTGCTCCCCAGGATGGGTAACTGCCCCTCGCTGGACTCCCACCATGCTGTTTGCTTCCTCCTTGGTTTCACTGAACATTGTATGCACTTGCCTGCATACCTGCCTCTCTCTTTAAACTGAAAACTCCACAAGGGCAGGATTATGTGTTTTGCTCACTGTTATAGCCCTAGTACCTGCCATAGTGCCTGGAATACAGTGTGTGACATACATTATAGTATGTGTTATGCATTTTTCTTAATCAAGTGAATGACCTTATTTAATTCTTGCTACAACTCTGTATTGTAGGGATTATCTCCATTTCTTTCTTTCTTTCTTTCTTTCTTTCTTTCTTTCTTTCTTTCTTTCTTTTTCATGACTGGCCTTCCCTTTCATTTTCTGATTCATTAATTTCTACTCTTATCTTTTTAAATTCCTTCATTCCATTTTCTTTTAATTTATTTTGTAATATTTCTAGGATCTTGAGTTGAAATTTTAATTCATTTATTTTTAATCCATCTTGCTTTCTCACAAGTGCATCGAAGGCTATAAATCTCCCTCTGAATACAACTGTGTCTGCATGCTGTCATTTCGGATATAACATACTTTAGTTGTCTTTCAGTTCTGAGTGGCTTGTATTTTACCTCATTTTACAAATAAGGAAACTGAGAGTCAAAGGGGGAGAAGTGACTTGCCAAGGCCACAGAATGAGAAAGGGGCGGAGCTGGGATTTGAGATCCTGCGTACCCTTTACCCAGTTGCCCTGAATGGTAAGGTCTTGCAAAGCTGTAGTGCAGTATCACAGCGAGGATATTGGCTGCTTTAGTCGGTTTGGGCTGCAAAAGTAAAGTACAACAGACTGGGTGGCTTAAACAACAAACATTTGTTTCTCATAGTTTTAGAGGCTGGAAGTCTATCTAGATTGGGGTGCCAGCATGGCTGGGTTCTGGTGAGAGCCTTCTTCTGGGTTGGATTACATGCCGATGACTTCCTGTTGTATTCTCACATGGTGGAAAGAGAGCTAACTAGCTCTCTGGTCTCTTTTTATAAGGCACTAATCCTGTTCACAAGGGCTCCACCCTCGTGATGTAGTCACCTCCCCAAGGCCCCACCTCCTTATATCATCACACTGGGATCGGGGTTTCAACATCTGAATTTGGCAGGGCCAGCGGGGAACAGAGGGGGAACAAACATTCAGTCCATTGCATGGACATGCAATCCACTGATCTCATCAGATTTTCCTCATTTTACTTGCATTTGTGGGTGTGTGTGTGTGAGTGTGTGGTTCTCATTTGTCTTGACTGTCCCAGTGCTCTTTGCATTGTCAGATGGCACTTCCTAGTATCTCAGAACCTCGAGCATCATTTCTGCCAAGCTAGGGCTCTCATGCTCTGTTCCTGGGAATGAGCCAAATTCTGCTAACTGTCCTTTCCTTTCCCCCTGACCTGAGCTCCAGCGGGGCTTCCCTGCAGGGACCCAGGACCTCTATAGTTGACGGTACTTGGAGCCCAGCCCCATGCTTGTGGCCCTGGTAACTGGAAGCCGGCATCTCCAAAACTCTCCTGGTCTACCTTTCCACCTCTTGTCATTCCTCTCCTGTAGACCACCCCTGGGATGACTCCTCCCTTTGCAGGTGGCTGGCTCATGTAGGGATGAAGCTGGGATCCTGCACAGGATGGCTTGAGGACACCTGAACCACCCACCAATCTCAGCAGCTCTCATGGGGGCTGACAGTTGGACTTTAGGCTCCATTAAGAGACCTTCTGGATTTGCAGACAGGGAAACAGTAGTTGGAGCTTCCTAACTGTGCACCTACTATGTGCTGGGCACTTTCACACTCATAACTGTTTGAATTCTCATTATTTTGCAATAATGCACAATTTATGAGTGGAAACAGGTTCAGAGAAGGAAAGTGACTTGCCTTGGACCACAAAACTAAGGAAGCTGAGATGAAAACCCAGGTTGGTCCAACTCTACAGGCCATGAAGTTGCCATGATACATAGTTTTAAGATAGAAGACAAGAGCATCTCTGGCTCTGGAACTAGACTGTCTGGTTCTAGCACTTCAATCCTCCTCTGGGCCTCAGTGTCCCAATCTGTAAAATGGGCATAATATTACCTGAGCGAGGATTGGCCTCATGTAACGGCTGAGTAAAAAATGAAGGCTCAGAGAAGTAAAGTGGCTTTTCTGAAGGCCCTCAGGAAACAGACAGTGAGGGCAGGATTTGAACTCCACTGTGCCCAAACCAGGTGCTGAGGATTTTCCATCCCCCTTCCTGCCCGCTTGGCCTTGCAAGGAGCGAGTGTGGTCAAGTGAGTAGCACAGAGAGGTTTAGGTCAGGACTAAGAGAAACTCTGGCTGGATCTGTGGCTGCTGGACAGGGCCTGGGTCCTCATGGGACTCTGCCCCCAAGCTCCACTCTAGGTTCCAGGGAAGGGCCTCGCAGTGTGACAGCAGGCACCAGTTGGCAGCCCAGAGGGCAGTCCTGTGCTTGGAGAAGTCAGAGGAAGGCTGGTGAGGAAGCTTGCTGGGAAGAGGGCTCCAAGGAGAAAGGGGAGAAGCCAGCTGGGCCGTGACCCAAGGACGCTGGTCTAGCTCAGACCCTGACCCCAGCCATTGACCTGATCCAGACCAGGCCTGTGTGCACAGCCTGTGCCTGCCCTGTGTCCCCTCCCACTGACTGCAGCATCCGGGGAGCCCAGCCACCAGCGACCCACAGAGGAAGAGCTGGGCCTGCAGAATCAGGCAGCCATGGGCTCGCATCTCAGCTCCGCCCCTCTGGAGATGGCAGGCCCCTGAGCCTTGTTTTCTGCATCTGTAAAGAGGAGATAACGAGTCTCAGCCCATGGGGTCCGGAATGTGCAGAATGTGTCACATAATGGGTATCAAGGAATGAATCCAGGTGGATCCTGGTGGCACCTTCCAGCTGTCCACGCACACACTTGCGGGGAGGCAGTTTGGAGAATCACATCATAGAAGATGGCCCTGCCCTCAGGAACCCACCTGCCTGGGGAGGTGGCGATGCTGAAGGGGAAACACTTTGGTCTTGGACGCAATAGTCCTGGGTTCGAATCCTTTGTGACCTTGGGAGAGTTGCTTAACTTCTCTGGACTGTTTCCTCATCCCTGCAAAGGAGTGCATACTCCTCTTGTACAGAGCGGCATGGAAGGTGGCAGGCTGCCGGAGCTGCCGGAGCCGTGGGGTCCTGTCCGTGTGACAGTGCTCTCCTGGCCAGGGTTCCAGAGCAGGGGTGAACACACAGCAGGCTGGGCACGGTGGCTCACACCTGTAATCCTAGCACTCTGGGAGGCCGAGGCGGGCGGACTGTTTGAGCTCAGGAGTTCAAGACCAGCCTGAGTAAGAGCGAGACCCCGTCTCTACTAAAAAAATAAAAATAAATAATAAAAAAAACAGCAGACCCCCTGGGAGTGCTCGGGAAAGGAAGTGGAGGAAAGGTCGGGAGGATGATGATGGAACCCCCTCTGGTCACCAGGCTCCTTCCGGAGGCTTCATGTAGAATTCCCACCGCTGCCCGGGAGGAGAGGCGTTTTCCCCGGCGAGCAGGGCCAGGTGCAGAGCAGGGGCGCATGAGTTCTCCCGTCAGCAGCCTTCTCCGCATCTCAGATAAAGGGGCTCGCCCAGAAGGGTGAGAGACTTGCCCAAGGTCACGCCGCTGTGGGGGAGGAGCTGGGATTCCCACCTGCTGGGTGGATGGTTGGGGATCTGGGGGTCAGAGATATTTCAGAAGGGGCAGGGGACATTGGTCCCGAGTTTTCTTTCCCCTTCCTTTCCCTGGAATCCTCCTGGGGGTCAGGGGTGGACGACAGGGCGGGCAACCAGGTGACCTGTGCCCAACAGCAGCGAGTCTGGGTCTGGGTGCCACTGCCAGCCCCCAGCTGCCCGGACATCCTGTCTAAGCACCTCCCACCTGGAGCATCGCAAACTTCCCTGCCCCCTGTGGCCCCCTCCAAGCCACCTCAGACAGATGGTTAAATCCCAGATTCGGTCATGCCCTACCTCTGCTCAAATCCCTTCCATGGCTCCCCCATCCCAGGACAGGGCCCGAAAGCCTCCCTGCAGCACATGGTTTCTTCCTCCTTAGAGCCCTGGCTTCCAGGCTGGGCTGTGTGCAGTGGTGATCGGAGGTGGGCAGCCATCACTGTGAGCACCAGTAGGATATGGCACTGCGCTGAAACACATTCTAGTGCCCGCTCTCCCTGCCTCCGTGCACCCCCTTCAGCCACCCCCACTTGACGGACTGAGAAACTGGGGCTCAGGGGCACAGGCCGCTCTCTCAAGGCCACACAGCAAGGAAGCCCAGGCGTCCCGCCTCTGCTCAGCAATCGTCACTCCTCTGTCGTGCCGCTTCGCCATGGCTCCCCCCCCGCCCCTCCCCCTCTTCGGGGGCGAGGGGCGCTGTGTGGTTCGCTTAGATTCCATCAACATCTGACCCGGTGCCCAGAACTGGTAGGTTCCCTTATTAGCATCAGCGTGCTTTGAATGAAGCATGAGATGACAAAGAGGGGCTGAGTGGGCAAGCACATGCCATACTTTTGAAAGCACCTGCTGTGTCTGGGCACTGTCCTAGGTGCTGAAACAGAGCCGTGAACAAAACAGACACAGATCTCAGCCCTCCAGAAGCCTGGTGAGGGGCCACAGTCTGCTGGGGAGAAACAGACAACAAAAAAAATCAGTAAATAAAGTATCAAGGATGTCAGACAGCGAGAGGGCTCTGGAGGGAGATAGAGCGGGGAGGGAGATGAGGGCAGGAACGTGAGCCTCAGGTGGGCGCAGGTCCACAGTAAAGGTCGAAGATCGCTCTTCTGGGGTCCACTGGGGGAGGCTGGTGCGAGGGGAGGCAGCTCCCCTCCTAGGGTGGAGGGCTGCGGAGCTGAGTTGCAGCGCTGGGTACAGGATGGGGCACGGTGAGGTCCGCTCACTCCTTCCCTACTCGCCCTTGCACTCGCTCTTCTCACCGCCCCCCTGCCTGGCATCTAACAGGCTCAGAACAAACGGCCCACGGGAGGAGCCATCCAACCTCCCCTGCCTCGGCACTAAAAGTAGCAGCGTGACGGGAAATGGCCGGCGTGCGCAGACTGGAGTTACGGCTTCCTCGTTGGCCTTGTTTATGGTCCTCACTGTCTTCGCTGCTGCACGCCAGCCCACAGCAGGGGTGGGGGCAGTGGGGAGGGAGAGAGGGGCTGCTCTTCGCCTGTCTGATGCATGGCGACCTTGGGGACAGCATCCCCAAGAGTTCCCAGAGGACGGTGGACTTTGGGACCTGGGTCGTTGCTTTTCATCTGGCAGCCCCAGTGCTAAGATCACCTCCTCTAGGAAGCCTCAAACATCTCAGATTTACTCAAGGGGAGGTGGGCAGGAGAGGGGACTAACCTTCATTGAGACCCCTGTACCAGGCATTTCATGCACCTGATTTCTTTCAATGTTCACAATCATCCTAACTGCTCTCTTTTAGAAACGAGGAAACTGGGGCTCAGAGAGGTTAATCAGTGAGTCCAAGGTCACACAGCAATTAAAAGGCAGATGACAATCTGAGTTCAGGTCAATGTGATTCAAAGATCTTCACTTTTCTGTTTAGACCTGTGGGCTCTAAGGTCACTTTTTATCTGTCTTACGTCTCCCCCCAGCAAAGTCCAGGGCCAATCATTAGTGGGCTGCAGGCAGGGTAGAGTAGTGGTTAGTGGACCAGACAATCCTTAAGTTATAGTCCTGACTATGCCATATCATAACTCTGTGAGCTCAGGCAAGTGTCTTGCCCTCTCTGGGCCTCAGTTTTCCCATCTGTAAAGTGCACATAATAATACCCTCCTTCTTGACCGGTTGTTAAGTGTTAAGTGTAGATGGCCTCTTGCCAAGCAGAAATGTCTTTGGAGAAGGTGCTGTTTGGAGACAGTGTACTTACAGCAGGACCAAAATCCAGGAGAGGGTTAAGGAGAAAGGTGCTTTTATTGTTCAAGCAGCAGCAGTGTCTTTGCAGCAAACTTCACCTGTTTACAGTCCATTAGAAGCCATTATTGCTGTGTCTGGGGCAGATGCACACCCCTGACCTTGACGCGTGTCTGACAGCTTCAGGCAGCAATCTAGGGAGCAGGAGTCATTCTGGCAGTGTTTAAAGGGTCACCAGGGGCTGAGGGCCTCTTCCAGTGCCCTTCCCCCTCCCAACTCCTGGGCCACAGCTGCTGCCAGCCAGAAGACCAAGGAAGGGGCCTGGCCTGAGTTCCAGGTGCTCAGGCATCCCTCAGACCTCCTGGGGGTCTCCAGATCATGACTTTGAGTTTGCAACCTTAGTAGGTTAACAGTGATGAGGAAAAAACACTAGACAGCTGGGCTGCAGGGACATCAGAGGAGTCGAATCCAACCCTGCCTTTACATTCAGGGAATGGAAGGAACGAGGGCTCAAGGTCAGAAGAAGAGAGCCCGAATAAGAATGGAGCTCCTAGGACTCCCAGCCTTAGCTTTGAGATGCTGAGGGCAGGAGTTCCAGGCAGTGACCAGTGGTTGTTGGCAATAGTGTCGGGCAGAGAGGCACAGGGTAGGGTTGGGCATGTAGATCAGGTTGCACAGGCAGCTGCCACCTCTGGCTTCAAAAAAGGCAGACACTGGACATGGCTGGCTCCAAGCCAAGCTTCTTCCCACCAGCTTCCAAGCCTGTGGGAGAGGAGAGAGGCCATGAGAAAGGCAGGGGCAGCGGCTGCAAGATTCAAAATCAGCAAGTTTGTCTCAAAGCCCTTGTCTTCCTTTTCTGTCCAGCTCCTGTTTTCTGCCATCTTGTGGCTTTTCTCCAAAGCATTCAGCGCCCCCCAGGCTTTTTCTGCATTCCCATTCAACAAACTATTCTGAGAAAGGAATTAAAATCTCATTCATACTCAAGCATAAATGACTGACACTCAAGTATGGCACTCCCTTATGTGTTAGTAAGACTTCAAGAAAGAAGCAGGCAGAGGGCCACATATCCCCCCTTCCCCGCCTAATTACTCCCCTTCTTTCGCTGGTAAGCGCTCATCCTTCAGGTCTGCACCCAAAAGTCCTTTCTCCAGGAAGCCCTCCCTCGCCCCCCGCCCCTGGCTGCTGAGTCCCTCTGGTATACACCCTCACCGAACTGAGTGCTTCTCTTCAGAGACCTTTGTCTTTGAAAATAAATCATTTGATAAACATCTGTCACCCCTACTAGATACCTGTCACCCCTACGAGGTCCCTAAGGGCACCATTTTTTTTTGCTCTCTGGTGTATCTCCAGGGGCTAGTAAAGTCCCTGGAACATAGCAGATGTTCAACAAATATATTTTGAATGAATACGTGAATTTTTAAATGAATGAACTTGAGATGGCTGTAAAGTCTTGACTCTGCCTTCACTCCATGCGAGCCTCTCAGCCCCTTCAAGGAGTAACTCTCTCCCATGCCTGCAGCGGACCCTGTTAGCTCCCTGTTCGTGCCCCCTTCTCCAGGCAGGTGCTCCTGTCCCCTGCTGCTGCAGGGCTAAATGCCCCCTCAGAAGCTG
>VBSM01001118.1:35286984-35387490 GCA_008086735.1 Cheirogaleus medius | reverse complement strand
TCAGCCTCCCAGAGTGCTAGGATTACAGGCATGAGCCACCACGCCCAGCCAGAAGCTGCTCTTTCTCTGCAAAATTGCCCTCAGCTAACCAGGGGCAGCTCTTCTGGGAGGTTACCCTTGCTCTAGAGCACCCCTCAGCCAGATGGCTGGCAATGGGGTACAAAAGACAAGTTCCTATTTCAGGGCAGGAACGACTCTGTGGTACGACTTAGGCTCCAGAACCCCCTGTGGCTCAGGGCAGGGACAGACTTGACCTGAAATAACACCCTTACATGTCCCCTTCCCTTTCCCCTTCTGCTTCCCTCTCTCCTTTGCCGGTTTTCCTTAAGAGCACGTCCTCAATAAACCCTGTGCACAGAGGCTCTTTGGGGCTCTGCTTCTAAGACCCTGATCTGAGACAGGCACTTCCCAAGTCTTTCATGGGCTCTAGATCAACAACTTTTCTCTACTGGGGAATTAATAATTACTAAGCTCCTACTGTGTTCCAGGGTATATGCTGGATGCTCACAGTCACCTGATGAGATAGGTACCCTTATTATCCCCACCTTATAGAGGAAGAAACTGAGGGCCAGAGTGAGCACATGATTTGCTAAAGGGAATGCAGCTGACAACGAGTGGAACAGGGATTCGAACCCAATTCTAGCAAGTGAGGCAATGATGGCAACCTATCATCGCGATGCAGGGTGACCACAGTTGTAACAGCACACAAGAAAGAGGAATCGACATTGTCGGGAGTTGGGGTACGGTAAGGAAGCCTTCTCAAAGGAGGACATATTTGAGTCTTGAAGGCTTGAGTCTTGAAGAATGAATGCCTTTCAGGTAGACACAGGGGAGGGAGCGTCTGCAAGACGGAGGGAACAGCATGTGCAAAGGCAAAAAGGCAGAAATGAGCATGTATTTCATGTGGTTTCAGCAAAGTGTGTGAGGAACTGAGGGATACACTGGGACCAGATCCTAAAGGCTCTGGGAACTAAGGTAAGGAAGTTGGACTTTGTCCTACAGGACACTGAAGGCCTATAGGACGTTGAGTTTGAAATAGAGGAGTGACATAGTATATTTCTATTTAAGAAAATTGCTCTGGTGGTCAGGATGGATGATGGCCTGGAGAGAAAGACTAGAGGCCAGGTGGCTATTTAGGGAAAAGGGGGTGGGCTATTTTAAGGTTGTGAGGATAAAGAAAAGTATGTAAATTCTTAGTGATTTGGGAGATAAAAATAGCAGGTTTGGGATGCTGGACATGGGAGATGGGGGAGGAGTCTGGGATAATGCCCAGGTGTTGGCCTTGAGTAGTGTCACTTGCTAAAGTGGGGAAAGGGGACAGGTTTGGATATTCTAACCCACGTTAGTTTTGGATATGCGAATCTGAGGTTTCCTCCAGGGGGCGCTGTTCAGGAGGCAGTGGATAAATGGTCCATCTCCCCTGGAGCTCAGAGAGAGGTGGGAGTTGAAGTCCTGCATCAAAAACTGTGATTGGCCCTTTGTGACATCATAGAAACGGGGATGGGGTAATAAAAGAAGCCTTTGACCATAAAAATATTGAGGGTAACTGGTCTAACCCAGTTTTTCATGTTGAACTTGCTGTCCCAGGTGAGCTTGCCAAAATTAAATTCCTTCAAACTAAGCTCTTTGGACTTTTTCTACCTCTTTAGGACCATGAGCTTCCTGCTTCCAGCCCCCACCCCAACCCTTTATCAACCTCCCCTCCCCACAAACACACCACCTTTCCAAAAAAAGAAAGAAACGGTGGAATGGATGATTTGGGAGCTGAAAACCTCCAAATGGGGAAGTTATATCCTCGAGACAGCAGCATCAATCACCACATTTTCATTATTAAGTAACATCGTGGTATGCTGGGCCGATTCTGCACCTTATCTGAACCTAGCAGCTGTGCCCTAAATTCCAGCCGTGGCGCCTGTCTACAGGAATTCAGTTGCCTGTGTTTAAAATGAGTGTTAGCATCTATCATTTCCCCACACCAAATGGTTTTGTGTCGGTGGTTGGCAGTGCTAATCTGTCACTGGGGTACTCCACTGCCCGGCTCGATACCCTCTCCGTCACTGCTGGGGGGAGAGGGACGAGAGGCCCCAGGATGGGGGAAATGTCACTGTGAGGACAATTGCAACATTTGGGACTCTTTCCCAAGAAGGGGAGGAGGGAAAGCCACCTGTGTCTATTGCAGATTCTGACTTCCTGTCCCACTGATTCTGGGCAGTCATGGGTCTTGCATCATTCATTCTTTGGGTCAATAGAGATTTTGCAGTCGATGACGTCAGGCTGTGGCTCTGTCCGTGGTGCTGAACCGCTTTGGCGCTGTCTGTGGTCTTTTCAGCTCTCAAGGATGCAGACTCACACACAGCCAGTGTGTGCTGAAGAGGACTTTAGACTATCTGGTCCAGTATGCCTCTGCCTCTTCGGGGGAAGCCATAAACCTTTCAGTACATAAACAACCTCCTGCAACCCATACCCAGAAAATTATTAAAAAGTCAAGCCTTTGCTCATATATACCAAAATTAGCCTACTATTTCATGAAGTTCACGGACACTTGGTTAAGAATCTCAGATGTCATTTAATCTTCTTCTTTTACAGATGGAGAGGCTGAGCCTCAGGGAAATGAGGCTATTTGTCAAAATATTCAGAGTGAGTAGGTAGAATTTGGGTGAAGGGGAAGAAGGAAACTAAAGCAATGAGGTAGAGTTGAAAATGAAGGAATTTAGAGCCCAAAAATTATATATATATATCAAGTTGGAATCTGCTCCACAATGAGTAGTTACTAGATGAATGGCTTGGGGCAAGTTGATACACTCTCCAAAACTCAGTTTTCTCACCCGTGAAGCTAGATAACAATATCTAGTTTGTAGGGTTGCAGTGAGGACTAGTGTTAATGGGGTATGCAGCGTGGTGGATGCTGCAGTGTACACCCAGATCCCTCTTCAGAACTGAAAGATTTATTCCACCAGCTACTGGGAGCATCCTGGCAGGACGCCATCTGCTATCAGTCCCCCACAGGGGTTTCCTCAGCTGAAGAGAGTTGCGTCACTCAAGGGGACTCCTCTTCATGGGACAGCCTGCCTCCCATAACTGATGGATGTGGCAGTGTAAGGGTCCATCCCAACTCTGGACAACTCTGAAACCTCCCAGCCTCAGAGCCGTCCATGGTACTGGCTGATGTCCCTGTGGGAGCCGTATCACAACTCTACTTCTCCCTCTGCTCAATCCCACTTCCTTCCCTTCTCATCCATACGTTGTGATCTGAAGAGTGCACCCTAATAGGTACCCATGTGCTGATCTCCTTCTCCAAGTCTGCTTCCCCGGAAACCCAACCCATGATATACGATTAGAGCAGTTCCTGTTGGTTAGAAGGCTCTGGGTGTCTTCCTGATGTTCCTGTTTTACACTGATTTGAGTTTAGAAATGAGGACTTCTGACTTTAAGTGTTTTCCTGGGACAAAAAGCTATTAGTTCTAGTCTTTCCATTGTCCCAGTTTTCTCCTTTCAGCCCATCAGCTCAGTACCTCTGGGAAGATAATACTTGGGCTACCATGATTCTTTCAGTCCAACTTTCTGCCTCCAGGTAGCAGAATGCTTCAAACCAACCAGAGACTCCTGGGCCACTTTACAACGTGTCACTCTTGCTCCACCCTGGAGATGCTCCCTCCCTTCCATATCCACCTGGTCCTCAAGAGATGCCTGTGCAGTAGCAGCAATACCCACAGCTGGCAAACTCACAGATTCAACATTCAGCCAATGGTTGCTGAGCACATGCCGCAGGTAAGGCTCTGTGCTCTGGGGAGAATGGTGTCTCGTCTTGTCGTAGGGCCTCCAGGAACAGATGCACTCACTCGTTAAGTCACCCATTCAACTAATATTGATGGTGCCAGGTCCTCTGTTGTACCCTGGGGAGATAATGGTGACAAAGAAAGATGCCATCCCTGCCCTAAAAAACTTCATAGCCTGGTGCCTCCCATTCCAATCCATTTTTCCTAGGGTTTTGTTCCCCTCAATTGTCAAGGAGCTCTTCCTTCTACTAATCACAATCCCTCTGGCTTTAATTTAAGCTTGACATGTGGTTGGTTGCTTTCCCATTCAATATGGCTCTTATCTTGCTTTTAAAATGCCTCCTACCCACCCGACCTTACAGATCTCTCGGCTCACCTTCTCTCAAATCAGAATCATCTTCTTAGGATAACTCTAGGCTGACTCAGACAGTGAAGAGTCTAGGGTCAGAAGACCATCCACAATGTTGGTTTATTGGCGTCACTTGGTGACCAGATGGTGCCGACTCCTAATCCTCACCCATTCTCCAGGCCTGAACCTAGACAGTGGGTGAGACTGCCCATCACTGGTTGAAAGCATCGATTTCCATTAGGAAGGGCTGTCTTGCTATGCTTAGTCTCCCTCCTGCAAGGAGTAATTATACTTCCTTTAATGCAGAAGCACAAAGTTGGGAAATGACTTGATCAAGGTCATACTCCTTACTCCCCTGAGGTTAAAATTCTGCCACTAAATTGAAAGTGAGAGACTTATGCATAAAAATACACAGACAAGAAGAGCAAGTGACAGACAAGAAGAAAGGCAACGATGAGGGATAGAGAGAAACATCTATGGGGGACAGAACGAGAGAAAGAGGCAGAAGAAATAAGAGACAGAGAGAAAGAGAGAGAGAGAGATTGATTCTGCCCAGATGATGACTTCTTTGCTTTCCTGAGGCATTTCTCTTTCATTTGACCTTATGAGAGTCTATTTGTGTTGAGATTTTAAATTGAGAATTTTTTTCTTTTTAAAAAACATCCCTGTGCAGTTAGCACAGTTTTATATTAATTTCTATTCATGCCAGTGGCTTCGGTATTTATTCGCCTCCAAAATCACTGAGTTGGAAGGGACAGAGTGAAAGTCATTTGGCTTTGTGTTTGTTTGCAATCAGAGCCTGAGGCCCAGGGGGTGGGGTAGGGTTGGGGTCAGTGCCTCAGGCTGAAAACTGGAGGTGGGGGGGGCAACAGTGCTATAAGTACCTGACTTCTGTCCACACCATATTGCATCCTGGGCTGTCAGTGCTGAAGCCCCCTAAGGGGAGGTGGAGCTGAGGTACAGGCCAGGTCCATGAATCCCCTGGGATTCAGGCATTTAGCATCCTGGAAGTGGTGCCTGAACTGGATCTTGAAGCTTGTGGTAAATTGAGAATAAGTGTGACCAAGAGGTTGCGTTCGGGCCTGGGCATCTATCTGACTATCTGGGTGTGTGTCCCAACTTCACCACGCACTGGCTGCATGATGTTAGGCCAGTCACTTTACCTCTGTGAGTCTCAGTTGTTCTCATCTGTAAAATGGGATCAATGAGAATGAGGACTTTCTAGAGCTGATGAGAGGATTAAGGAGGTGACTGTTCATGAAGAGCTGGGCTCGGTGTCTAGCACTCAACAAATTTTTGCAGGTTGAATGAATATAGTTCATGTACTTGCATAGGAATTTTGCAAGCAGTAGAGGCATGGAGAGGTGACTCCACAGGGCATAGGCTCTGGAAAAAGTTCCTATGTGTTGCAGCTGCCTGGATTTGTGTCCTGGCTTCACCACTTCCTGGCTGTGTAACCTCAGATCAGTCCATTTACTTCTCTGAGGCTCTATTTATTCATATTTAAAATGGAGAGGATAATATTACCTGTCTCATAGTATTGCTGGGAAGACTAAACTAGAATGCATGTACAAAGGGCTTAGCAAGGTCCCTGGCATACAGTAAGAGCTCAATGAATGTTATAGTCAAAAACAAAACACATCCCATACATAAGAATTCACAAAGCAGAGAAATGCAGTGGTAGCCTTTGCAAATAGAGGGAATGGTGGGTGCCAATGCCCAGAGCACAAACTGGCACAGTATGACAGGGAGACCGGAAACAAAAAGGCGTGGCTGAAGCCAAGAGGGCGTGGTCGAAGCTGAGCTGCAGATGCAGACAGGAGGGAAGCCATGCAGGATCTTGACTTCTGGGCTAGGGAACTTTGACTTCTCTCTGAAAGCCATGGGGAGCCACTGAGGGCTTTAAGCAAGGGAGGGACGTGGTCTTATTTGGACAAACCAAGCTCGTGGTCAGTCCCCATGAGGGCCTTAGCAATCAGGGCCAGAAGTCTTACGACATGGTTGAGAAAACTTCCCATATGGAGAAGGGCTTGCCTGATGCCTGGTAGCTCAAAGGTCAGAAACCTGGGCTTGGCCCGACCACCTCCCTTCTTGTACCCCTGAGTTTGGGAGAAGGCAGGAAAGGCCCAGCATCCAGGGACCCTGCTGGAGCAAGGAACTGGACTACATAACAAACAGTCAGAAAACTGTCTCTGTTAACAAGAACCATTTAATTAGCTCGCAGATCTGTGGGTCAGCCAGGGTGGCTTGGCTGGGGTGGCTTAGCCCTGCTCCCTCCTCCTCCCAGGACCAGCAGGCTTGGCTGCCACGTGCTCGTGGCAACGGCAGAGGCGCAGGTAGCAGGTGCAACCACGCAAGCGCTCTTCAAGCCTCTGCCCGCTGCACCTCTGCTCTTACCCTCTCATCCCTCTGGCCAGAGCAAGTCAGCTAGAGTCGCAGTGGGAGGGCACTGCAAGGTCACATGGCAAAGGGTGTGGAGGTACCACTGGGGACGTGCTGGGCAGGAAGTGAAGAGTTGGATCCATAATCCATACTAGTTCTAGCTGAGTCCCTCTTTCTGCTCTCAGATGTCCATCTGTCACCCCAGCCATGGCCCCACGAAGGCAGTGGTGGGGAGGCTATCAGCATTTCCTGATCACACATGCCACATGTCACGCTTTCTCCTCTGCAGGCCCGTGTTCCGTTATGTATACAAACCCTCAGCCTCTCCTGCCGCGCCTCCCTCCCCGGCCTGCTGCTCTGTAGATGCACCGTCCGCCAATACGCCAAGCTCTCCATGTGCTTCCCACCCCAGGACCTCTCCCGGACACGTCCCTCTCTCCACCCTGTCCCAGGGCGACTCCTCCACATCTCCTTAGAGGTACCTTCCCTGACCACCCTGGCCACATATCTGGTTATCCTCCATCACGGAAGCTGTTTATTTTCTCCATAGATCTTATCATTGTTCGTGCATCAGTTGATTTGTTGGATTCACGCCTGTCTCTCTTTCAAGACTGCAAGCAATGCACCGTCAGGGAGTTTGCACGGGGCCTTCTGCACAGTAGACATTTAATAAATATGTGTTGAAAGGAAGGAAGCAAGGGAAAGAAAGAGGGAGGGAGGAAGGAAGGGAGGGAGGGAGGAAAGGAGGGAGGGAGAGATTGTAAGGTAAGAGTGCTGTATGCCCATTTCACAGATCAAAAGTGAAGTCCCTTATCCATCGGCCCAGAGCCACACTAGGAAACTATGATACAAATCCAGGCCTAAGGGATCCCATTCTACTCTCCCCTCTAGACCACTAATTCTCAAAAATTACCTTAATACAAAATATATAGCTAATCATGTAGCAAATGCCTATATGCCTAGCACACAGCTTAAGCAACAGGACTTCTTGGGGACCTCTGAGGTCCCCTGAGCTCTGCTCCTGCACCCCGTTCTTCCTTCCCTGCCTCCACAGCGGCAACCACCAGCCATAATTGGCTGTTTAGCATTTTCATGCACATTTTTATACCTTTACTCTGGTGTGTATGCTCAAACCTTATCACTTTATGTTTGAAGACTTTATATAAACAGCATCATCCTCCGTATCTTTCTGCAACCTACTTGCTTTCTCTCACCGTTGCGCCTGTAAGCTCCATCCCAGTAGCTCCATTTCCCTGGTTTTCACTGCTGTATATTGGTCCCTTGTATGACTGACCCATGGTTTATTTATCCATCCTCCACACTGACGGACATTTAGGCTGTTTCCAGCTTTATGCAACATGTAAACCTCTCCTTGGAAGAAATACTTGGTGGAAGCTCAACCTATAAAGCAAATAAAAGCAGAACCGCTTCATCCGAGTTAGGGAAGAGGCTGCCCCAAGGACCTGGGATGGGCTTCTGCTGCCAGGTCTACAGATATTCCTGGGTCTTCCTTCCCTTTAGCAAGCAAGCGGCAAGCGGTGGGGGAGGCCAGAGGAGGCGGGATGGTGAGAAAAGGGCTGACACTGGCTCGGATTTTGAGTCTGCAGATTCACAGGAGGCGCAGACATTCCTTGCTGAGTCTTACCTGCAGGGCACACCCGCGCATGCGTGCACGCACTCACACGCCGCGCTTTCTTCAATCCCAGGCACACACCCATGCTTATTCCCGCCTCTGCGTCTTTGTTGGTGCCGCCTCAACTCCTACCCGCCATTCGAGGCCCAGCTCCTGTCTCTCCTCCTACATAAAACCTTCTCAAATTGTCCTAACCCGAGGTCATCTCCCCTGGACAGCTCATCCCCCTCTGTGCACTGGGACAGGTAAAAATGAGGCTTCTTCAGATGTTTGTTGCTGGTAAGTTGAGGCCAGTGTCACTGCCTTAGCCTGAACTTCGGCCTACACGTCCGACAGCTTACTCGACTGTTCCATGCAGATGTCTCGCAGCAAGTCCCAAATCAAGCGCCCCACAGTCCCTCCAAGTCCTCTGCTCCTCTGGTTTTCTGAGATCTCAGGGACTGTCCTCACTACCCACCCTGCTACCAAGCCCAAAGCCTGGCTCCTCGCCAGCCCCCGGTGGCCCAGACTCCACTGCCTCCCGGAAATTTTGTCTCCAACTCCTCTCCAGCACTGCGTCCAGCCCCTAGTCCAGCCGCCAGCCTTTCTCCTACACAACCACAAACACTGCCTTTTCAGTCTCCCCGCTCCCATCCTTGCACCCCCACAATCCGTTTTCCAGACATCAGGCAAACAGATCTTTTAAGAATACAAATATCACGCCAAGTGAAGTAAGGCAGGAACAGAAAGTTAAGCCCTGGTTGTTCTCACTCAGCTGTAGAAGCTAAAAAAGTTAATCTCACAGAAGTAAAAAGTAGAAGAGAGGATACTGGAGGCCGGGAAGGGTAGGGGGGAAGGGAGGGATAGGGAGAGATTTGTTAAAGGATACGGAATTGCAGCTAGGTAGGAGGAATAAGTTCTAGTGTTCTATACCACCCTTGGGTGACTACAGTTGATGATAATATATAGTTTCAAATAGCTAGGAGGATATTGAATGTTCCCAACGCAAAGAAATGATAACAAATGTTCGAGATGATGGATACACCAATCGCCCTGATCTAATCACTATACATTATATATATTGCAACATCACTACGTACTCCATAAATATGTACAATTATTACGTATCCATTAACAGAACAAAATTAAATCTTAAAAAACAATACAAACCAGATCGTGTTGCTTCTCGTTAAACCCCAACCATGGCTGCCCAGTGCTCTTAGGAGAAACCCAAACTCAATTGTGTTTGTGACCTTCAAGGTCCTGCGTGGCCTGGGCTCTGCTCATCTCTCAGCCTCGTCTTGTTCCCACTCCTCCTCTCTGACCCTGCCCCACCTCGCCCTGCCCCTCCACCCCCACCCCCACCAGGCCTTGGCCACCATGTCCTCCTCCTGGACCACACTCTCTGGTTCTTTGATTAGTTATTATTAATAATAACTCCTGCCCTTCATCGGGTCTCCATTCAAAATTTACCGTCTCCAGCCAAAGCCAGTCAGACTCCCAGTATTGTGTGCTAAGATCCCCAGGGACTCCTCTGTATGGCACCCCTCATAGCTGTCATTTCACATACTTGTGTGTGATTCTTGGATTAACGTCTGTCTTTACCCTAGAATGTGAGCCCCAGGAGGGCAGGGACTATGTCTTGTTCACTGCCATATCCCTAGAGCTCCGTTCAGCATCAGGCTCAAAAATATTTGTTGAAGAAATGATCAAATAGAGCTGCCATAAACATCTGTGCAGAAGCACCCCACAGGAGGCTCACACGATTATGGAGGGCGAATCGGCAGGACGGGGGACTGATTGGATGGGACAGGGAGGGAGGAGCAAGGAAGAAGGAGGCGTCAGCGTCTGCTCAGGCGTGATGGGAAACCATATGCTTGCAGTCGGACCAAAGTGCGAATCCCGACATTGCTGCTTGTGTGGCGATCCTAGGGAACTAACTGCACTTTGCTGAGCTTTAAAACAAAACTCTTCGAGTTGTCTGTACCAGCGCTTGCCAGACTCTCTGTGATGAAGAATCGGATTTCTTTTCCCAATCTGTCATGGATATTCTTTTGGTCTCTACCCAAATCACACCCTTGGATGTTACAGCAATATCAAATGAATGTAAAAATTTCTAAACACTTGCTCTCACTTCTGACACCAGACCAGGAACAAAGAGTTCACAGATCAGCCCTGTCCATATGTGCTGTCTCTCATTCCCTGCCTCTCATTCTCTCTCTCTCTCTCGCTTTTCAAAATAATTTATTTAAAGATAATTTCAAACTTACAAAAATAGTACAAACAACCACACTTCACTAAAATTCCCCAGTTGTTAACAGTTTACTACATCGTTTCATTTCTACACACTCACACACGCATAATTGTTTTTTCAGAATCATTTGGGAGTAAGTTGAAGACATGGTGCCTATCATCCCGAAATCCTCCAGTGTATATACCCCCAAACAAGGGTGCTCTCTCACACAACCTCATTCCAGCCACCCACATCTGGGAGCCAATGCCAGTGCAATAGCCCCATCCAATCCGTTGACCCCTCTCTGATTTTTCCAAGGGTTCCAACAGTGTCCCGTTTTGTTTTCTGGTCTGGAACCTCACACAAAATTATGCATTGCATTTAGTTGTCATGCCTCTTTAGTCTCCTTCAATCGGCAGTGGTCCTTCCCTTTCCTCTCTCTCATGACCTCTTTAAGGAGATGGGCTTAGCCTCGATCACGACAGCCACTAGGCAGCCACCAGCATGCAGGTTGCCAGATGGAGGTTCTCTATTTCCATCATTTCTTCTATATTAGTTAGTTATCATTCCACCATAAGAAAGAGCTTTCCTTTATGCCATATTTATCTATTAATATCTATATCTCTCTATCTTTCTATATCAGTATGGACTGATGGATTTCTATTTTATTCAATGTATTACAATGTGTTAGCATCATTAGTCATTTTGAGGCTCAAATTGCCCAGATTTGTCCAATAGGAGACACTTGGATCTGGGTCCTGTGTTCCTTTAGTGGAGGATGGTATTTAAAAGCCAAGATTTGAGTCCTTGGTGTGCTAACTGCTGGTGGGTATCACTGCCTCCAGATTCTGTTGATATCTATATATAACCATCAGTTCACATGAATACCCCCAATTCCCATATAATATCTCACGTTTCTTTCTGGCTAGAGAAGCTGGTTCCTGTTAGCCTCAATATGTTTGTTTGCTCAGTCTCCTGTATGTAAACAATGCCCCACCCCCACTGACATCCTTGGTCTCCAGCCATTCCGCTGCCTCCTTGGTCCTGTGCCTTCTTAGTCCCCGGCAGTGCCGTCAACGGCACAAGAAGGGAAGGAAAGGTAAGGGAGAGAAGGGGAGGGGAGAAGAGAAGAGGGTAAGAGGAAGAGGAAAGGAAGAGGAATCTTCCATTATCTCTTAGGCCCACTCCAATCAGGCTTAATCCCCAACCATTCCTCCAAAACCACTTTTGTCAAAGTCACCAAGGACAGCCAGGCTGCTGAGTCCAAAGGTCAGCTCTCATCCTACTTGCCCCCAAAATGGCAATGGATACACTTGATCATGGTCTCCTTCTGGAAACACTTTCTTCACTTGGCTTTGCCTGGTTTTCCTCCCACCTCACTAGCAGCTGCTTCTCCGCACCCTTTGTGGACCCCGCCTCAACTCCCCGCCTGTTCAGTCTGGGGGCCCCAGGGCTCAGTCCTTGGCCCTCTTCTCTTCTTCATCCACTTTCACTGCTTTGCTGATCTCATCCAACCTCGTGGCTTTGAATATCCTCTGTGCCCGGCTGTCTCCCAAGTCATCTCTACCCAGAACCTCCCCTCCAGAGCGCTATATCTCTATTAGTTTCCTAGGGCACACAAATGGCCACCAACAGGGCGGTTTAAAATGACAGAAATGTCGTTTCCAGAGGCTGAAAGTACAAAATCAAGGTGTTGGCAGGGTTAGTTCCCTCTGGGGGCTCTGAGGAAGAATCTGTTCCCTGCCTCTCTCCAAGTTTCTGGGGTCGCCAGCAATCCTTGGCGTTGCTAGGCTTGACAGTTCTCCCAGTGTGTCCTTATGCCATCGTCCCTCTGTGTGTTTCATCCAGTAACCCACACAGGGGTGGGGAGCCCCCCATATCCAATATGACCTCATCTTGACTTGTCATCTCTGCAAAGACCCTGCTTCCAAATAAGGCCACACTCACAGGTTCTGGGTAAACACACATTTTGAGGGGACACTATTCGAGCTAGTATAGCATCCCACTCAACATCTCCCTATGGAATAACTCATTACGTTTCAAACTTCCAAACCTGAACCCCTGATCTTCTCTTTCTGCCCCCAGATCTTCTTTGTCCTTCGCCCTCCCTTGCCCAGTAAATGGCTACTTCATCCTGCCAGCCATTCAGGCCCCAAAGTGTTACTGAAAGTTCGACACTTGTCCCTAACGCCGCATCAGAAGAACGAGGACAAGTGGTTTAAGGAGAAGGAAAGAGGAGTTTATTAATTTGCTGGCAAAGGGGAGGTTGGCAGACTCCCGTCTCAAAGTACCAACATCTCCCTTCCGAGCAGAAGCACAGAGCTTTTAAAGGCGCTGAGCAAGCCCATCTTTGGCTAAGACAGTCTCGTGACCTCTGCCCAAATTAGTCCCATTTTCAGCAAAGGCCATCTAGTGACCTCCGCCCACACAATGCCCTTGAGCCATCTCCTGTGGAACAAAGAACAAATGACATTCCCCTGCCCCTCCCAACCACTGGCCTGAGACAGGGATGCAGGTTCTAGTTCTCCAAAAAGGAGTGGGGGATGTTTTAAAGAGACATAAAACATTTTCGCTGCTTTTTCAAGCCATTCTGTTATAAAATCTCGGAGACATCGTTGACCCTTTTTTCTTTCACACCCCACATTGAATCCAGCAGGAAACACTGCTTGTTCCACCTGTAAAATGTGTCTAGAATCTGACCCTTTCTCACCGCCTTCCCCACGACTGCCCTGTCCAAGCTTCCACCATCTCTCACTTGGACCATTTATAACAACTTCCTCACTGGGCTCCCGGCTCCCACCGTGACACCCTCCCACCTGCACACCACACTAGTCAGAGACCCACTTGAAGTGCAAGTCACCACGTCATGCCTCTGCTCAAAACCCTCCCATGTTGGGTTGTTAGATAAAATACTGGATGCCTGATTAAATATGAATTTCAGATAAACAGCAAATAATTTTATCATAAGTATAGCTCATGCAATATTTGGGATATACTTACACTAAAAAAATTACCTAAAAATTTTTTGTGGTGCTTTATCTGAAATTTAACTGAGCATTCTATATTTTCATTTGGTAAATTCAACACCTATACCCCTATGGCTCACCTCTCACCCAGAGTTCTTACGGTGGCCTGCAGGGCCCTGGTGATCTGCCCGCTGCCTCTCTAGCTTGTCTTTCTACCTTCCTCCTTTCTCACCCTGCTGCAGCCGTGCTGGCCTCCTTCCAAATCTGAAATATGCCAAGTTCACGCCAACCTCAGGATCTCTGCCTGGTACCCACGTCCCCTGAACATCATACAACTTGCTCCTCACTCCTTCCAGGTCTTTGCTCAAAATGTCCCTCCCCAGGGCTTTTTCTAAGTGCTCCATTTATGCATTCACTCCGCCTGGGTCTCCTGTCCCCTTCCCTGCTTTATTCTTCTCCATAGCCCTTGTCATCTTCCAATGTACCATCCATTTGGCTTGTTTCTCTTGTTTATTATCTGTCCCTTGATTAGAATGTCAGCTCCATGCAGCCAGGGATTATTGTCCGTCTTGCTCACTGCTGAATACACAGAGCCCAGAACAGTGCCTGGCTCCTAAGAGGAGCTCAACAAATACTCGCCGAATGAATGGTTTTTAGTTTCTTCATCTGTGAAATGAAAATACCTCCCTAATCATGGAGTTATTATGAAGATCGTATGAGTTAACATAAGTAAAGCAGTGTTTAATAAATGTCCCCCTCTAATCTAGGCTCCCTGCCAACTCATAGATACTTTAGGTCTAAAAAGAGTTAAGTCTGCTGTGAGTTGGCCACCCTTGGAGTCTCTGCTGTCCTCCTAGTGGCAACTGCTGGAATTACAGGCATAGCGCCCTGGAAGTACTAACCTGTTAATAGGAACTAAGCCTAGCAAATCCCCTTTTAAGGCTGGCAAACATATGCCCAGGACTCCTGAACAGGGCTCCCAGGAACAGAGCAGCCACCAAGTGTCTCAGAGACCCTTCCTATACCCCCAAGCCCACAATTACCTGCTGCAGGCTCCCACTTTCCCCAGTCCCTGCCTCTGTTCATTCCTGGGTCTGTTTTTTAATTCCATCTCACTGACTGCCTTTGCCTTCATTATCCTCTGCCTGCCATGGAGGGGTTAGTTAAAGTGTCAGGAGCTATGTCATTTACAGCCTCCTGTTGCTAGGCAACAGACCCAGGTAAGCCCCTGAACTTCTTTCTCAGCAGCTGAAATGTATCTGGTGGAGTGATGGGGGCCCCGGCTGAACTCTTTCATCACCTGGGACAAGCTGCCATTCTGGTGGCCCTGTCCCTCTTGGGGCCCAGATAGGACTGACGCTGGGCTCTGGGCTCCACTGTTCTCAGCCTCCTCTAATTAACCAGCGCTGCTCAGGGCCTCCTGGGTGTCCCGCCTCGGGGAGCACATTCAGGGCAGAGATGAATCAGACCTGGGCCTCCCTATCTCAGTGCAGAGAGGGGAGATGCCCAATAGGTCATTATAACGTGGGATGGGCCACCACAGGAGAGAGTCACCCTCGCTCCGCCCACCACCGATGCTCCCCAGAGAAGGTGACTGTTTGCGCTGAGTCTCGAAGAATGAACAGGAATTGGCCTGGGACAATTGCGGGGAAAGGGCTTTTCCAGTGAGGACACAGGCTATGCAAATACCCAGAAGCAGGAAAAGCCCCCGCCCCACCTTGAAGCACCAGCTGGAGCTACAGAGCCATAGCAACAGTGGAAGGCTCTGGACTCCAGGCTCCGGCACTCAACCTGTGGCCAACTCCCCACGCGACTTCAGCTCTTCCCTTGTTCCTCTCTGGGTCTCAGTCTACAGTGGGTCACGGGGGGCAGAGCTTGGATGAGATCAGTGTTTAACAAAGCATGATACGCTTGCTGCTGGGGGTACGCCCTAGGTTTGGGGGTGTTTCAGGACCAAACTTTTTTATTTGAATAGTTCTGAATCTACTTTAAGTAGTATTAGAAAATATATATGTACTTAGTACATTAAACATGTGATGTTTCATATCCCTTTCAAATACTTTTATTTAAGTGATTTTAAAGAAAAATATTAAGTAATTAATAATACAGGTGGTCCCTAAAGGGTGACCTGGGAATGCCCAAGATTTCAGAAGCACTAAAGCAGTGTTTGAAGGCTCTTTCTGCTCCGCCAGCCACACAAGGACTGATGCTGCCCACTGCTCTCTGTCGCTAAGCCATAGCTTCTGGGGCACCTCCGGCAAGACTATCACCTTCATTCCACAGATGGGCCCCCAAGGCCTGTGGCTTGGAGAGCTGGGCTTTAAGCCTGTGTTCATTCCCCACACCACAGTGACATCCTCACCCTCTCCCCCAGCCCCTACTCCCAGTGTAGGTATAAACTGCGACTTTTTCACTGAATGCATCCAGGGCCGCATCTGCAAGGTCCGAATGCTAGAGATGGCCCACCATGAGACTTTGGGCCTGTCGCTTCCCCTCTCTGGGCCTCGGTTTTGCCATCTGTGCAATAGGAGAGTGCCAAGTGAGACGAGGTAAGGATCAGGGTCTTCTCCAGCTACATGTTCTTGGAGTCAGAGTTTCTGGGAGCTGATGAATGTCCAAGAAGCTGGGGAGAGAAAGGGAGGAGGAGGCAGGAGCAGCCTCCCAGCCCTCTTACTGTGCAAATTGCTCTCAATTGCAAAGGGTCCAAAGACCCAGAAAGCTGCTTCCTGGCATTGCCCTGGCCAAGACGCCTCTATCTTTCTGAGAGATCTGGCCTGTTTGGGCTTGGTTTCTGGGATCTTCTAAGGACCACTCCTTCCTCCTCAATGCCAGGTATAGGTGCCTGCCTAATAGGATAACCAGCTGTCCAGTTTGCCTGGGACCAACAGCTTCCTAGAATATGAGGCTAAGTTTTAAAACCAAAATTGTCCAAGGCAAACTGGGATGAGTCACCCTACCACCCTACCACCTCATGCCATGCTTTGTGCTAAGAGATTTATTCTCATTTCCTCCTGGAGTCCTCACAAGAACCCATAAGCTAGGGCTCATTGTTATTATTATTGTCCCATTTTCCAGATGAAAGGAGCAGAGGCTCAAATGAGAACCGACTTGCCAGGGTCACAGCTGCCAAATGGTAGAGCTAATTTTCAAATCCAATATGGAGAGAACATGCAGAGAGGCAAAGAGAGGAGAATGAGAGTGAAATGTTTATCTTATTTGGTTTCTGGATCCAGCCATGCCTGAAGTCCACTTAGTCTTCTTAGTGATTACGTCAATAAATTTCTTCTTTTGTTTAAGCCAGTTTGAGTTGAGTTTCTATCACTCACAATCCTAAGTAATTGATGCCAGTCCCTATGTCCTTCCATTCAGGGATCCAGGGATATGTGTATTAAATAATTAATTCATCCATTCAACAAACATCAATTAGCATGCACTATGTAATGTGCTGAGGGCACAGTGCAGATACAGTGATAAGGAAGGTACATTAGGGGCCTCAAAGGACTTGCAATCCATTTGGAGAGGCAGACAGGAAAATAAACGGGTGCAAGGAAGTGTAATGGGGTCTGCAGACAGAGAGACCATGCACCAGAGAGGGAGACACCATGAGGCAGCCATAGGGGTGGCCAGACATGCTGGTAAAATGATGGAAATTGGTCTACTCCTTGGAAATGATGCAAAATAGGGAGTGGGGTTGGAGGGTGAGAGCGGCAGAGGGAAGAGGAGGAATCTGTGGTCGGGGCCACGGTGGACTTAAAGGCGGATCAGTGCCTGCTCTGTGCTTGGTCCTTGGTAGACCCGGGCGTTTCCAAGATGAGCAAGACATGGTCCCCCCCACGGTAGTAGGGGGGCCAGAGGTCCACAAATGTGGGTGTTGGGTTATTACGGGGACTGGGAGAGAAGTCTGTCTGCTGGGAAACTGAGGGGCGGTCAATTCTAAGTGGGGGAGAGGACGTCAGACTAATTTGCTTATAAAAATCTATGGGAACAGGGTGTTTCAAATGGAGATGGGTGAGCAGGGATGGAGGTGCATTCCAGGTGGGGCTTGGTGAGGGAGGGGCAGGCAGGAGCCACGGAACAGCCGGTCGTGTCTGGTGGCTGAGCAGACGGTCTGAGCGCACATCTCACTCGGCCGCTGCTTCGGGTGTCTCCTCCTCAACGCAGATCCTGAGACACGGACTCAGACACAAGTGGTTGACCTGGGAGGTGATGCCAGCACAGGGAAGGAGTGGGGACACAGACCAGGAAGGGAAAGAAGCCAGTTCCAGGTGTGATCACGAGCAAACAACTGCTGTGGGCTACTGCAGCTCAGTCCTGCGGGGGACCCTGGAGAGAGTATGGAACAGGCCCCAGCAATGTCCTCGAGGGGCGAGGAGGTGAGAGTCCTCCCTTGTAGACTGAGGGGTGCTCCGAGGTTTCGAGTCCCTGCACTTCTTGCCGGCTCCACAGGCTGAGCAGACTTCAGCAGGCCAGAGCGCCCCTGGGCACGGCATATCCAGGAGCTTGTCTACTGGGGACCCTCGGGCAAGCTGAAGGTTGGGGCAGAGCACCAGGAGCAGCTGCCTCCTCCTCTTGCTAGCTATGTGACTTAGCTTCTCTGAGCCTCAGTTTTCTTGCCTGTAAAATGGGGCTGATAATGGCACCTCCCAGACAGGAATCACGAAGAGGAAAATGCTCAGCACAGGGCCTGGGGAAAGGGTGGCTCTGATGGTTCTTAGAGAACTGTGACCAGCTCTGCCCGGCTGGAGTAGAGAGGGGAGGGGGAGCAGAGGTAGCACAGGCAGGGCCTTGACTGTCCGTGCAGGGGATGCAGTCTGGACCAGAGGGGCTGAGGGATGCCAGGGCGGAGAGTGAGCAGGCTGCGGGGTGCACAGAGGGGAGGGAGCACAGGATGGCTCCGTCTGGCTCCCCCAGACACCCCCTAGTCTGGGCACTCGTTCACGCAGTGTCTCCACGACTTCTCTGTCCCAAGCACTCTCCTGGGAGGTGGCTCTCAGCCTGCAATGAACTCTTGGTGCAGGCAGGGACATAATGCTCAAGAAGAAATAATGACAAGTCAGGCAAAAGCCATTAGAACAGCCATCAGAAGGAGACACAGGGAGCTGCAGGAGCTCCAGGGGAGAGAAGCGTTGCTTCTAGAAGGAGAGGCCAGGAGACGCTTCTGGAGGGTGGCTATTTAGGATGTGGGCCTTAGGTGGGAAGGACAAGGATAAGGACAGGTGAAGAGAGGGCAAGGCCCAGCCTAAGCCAAATCAGAGAGGTGAGAATTGACAGGGAGGGCGGAAGGAGGGGCCACGGGTCTGGAACGCAGACCTCACTGCAAACATCTCTTCGTGATTAGTGTTTACTTGGCTCGTCCAGTTCGAAACCACATTAAGTTTAAAACTTTGATGCACATGGTGTAGGGGAGACCGTGGGGAAGCAGCCCCTCACCCCTCCAAACGCTGGCAGTGTATGTTGGCATGACCTAGAGGGGTAGGTCGCGTTGGGTTCCCCAGAAGCAGACAAGAACGCCTGTGCAAGAGGTTTGTTAAGGGAAGACTGGGGAGGGAGTGGGGAGGTGGGAAAGGGAAGGGCGGGAAGCCAAGCAAGACTTGTGTGTTGGTTACTTATTGCCGCATAACAAATCAGCCCAGACTTAGCATCTGAAACAACGAGCATTGATTATCTCACAGTTTCCATGGGCCAGGAATCCAGGAGTGGTGTACCTGCGTGGATCTGGCTCAAGGGGTCTCAGGAGGAGACAGTCAAGATGTTGGCTGGGACTGCAGTCATCTCAAGGCTCCACTCGGGGAGGATCCACTTCTAAACTCACTCTTGTGAGTGTGAACAGGCCTCAGGTTCTCATTGGTTGTGGGCCAGAGACATCAGTTCCCTGCCACATGGACCACTCATCACGGCAGCTTGCTTCCCCTAGAGAGAGAATCCAGAAGGGGGAGACAGCAAAAGAGAGCCCCCCGAAGACAGAAGCCATGGTCTTTTTATAGCCTAATCTTGGAAGTGACATCACATCAGAGCCTACACTCAACGGGAGGGGATCACACAAGGGTGTGACTACCAGGAGGAAAGCACCTTAGGGCCAGCGTAGAGCATCAGATGTCAGGCAAAGTCCCAGGCTCAGCCAGACCCCACGGGGAGCTCTCAGTACACAGTAGGTCTCGGAGTCTGCCTGTCTCAAGGCAAAGGAACCAGGCTTTCACACTCCTGCACCAGTCTGTCACTGGCCAAGTCCCCCCAGGTGGGACTTAACAGCCAGGTGTTTCTGGCCTGTTGTATGGGCAAGGCAGCTCCAGCAGCCAAAGAACAGTTGAAGAAGGTCACAGGTTTGAACTCTCAGAGGCAAAGCACACAGAATTCGGGGGAAGCACGCCAAACCCATAGAAGACCCAAGTGGATCTAGATGCAGCATCAACAATGTCGCCTGAAAGGGGGTGATTTGGAAACATTTATCAACATCAACCTCACTTCTAGAAATTTCTCTTATAGACATACTGAAGAAACAACCTGAATATTCATTCATCAGTAGGTCTGGTTAAGTACATTATGGTCTATTCATACACTGGATTATTATACAGCTGTTAAGAGAACTAACATGAAAAGATCTCCCAGACACATCATTGAGTGAAGAAAGCAGGTGGTAACATATTAACTGTGTTGGAGAGAGAAATTGTTTGTGTACATACATACTTGCAAAGGGATGGGAATTTTCAGGTGAGATAAACAACGAATCATTATTAGTGAGGGGGTTACTGAGAGCCTGGGGTGGGAGAGAGACTTTTTCATTCTATGACTTTAGTAATAATTGAATATTTCACTGTGTGCATGTATTACTTTTGCAATAATTTTAAAACTAGTTTTCAAACAAAAGAGAGTGAATCCGGAAACTCCAGTCCCTGGAAGCCACACGTATGTTTGTGACTCTTCCCATCACCCGACCCTGCTGCTCCAATGACCCGGCAGAAGTGGTTTCCGACCCAGCCCAGCGTCACTGCTGAGAAAACTGGTTTGGTTCAATGAGAGGGTATTGCCTGTCTCATTTGTTTCTGCTTTGTGTTTTATAATTTACTCTGAAGATTAGATGGTATGTTATATTTCACTCTAAATTTTTTACAATAGCCGTTGGCCAAAAGCATGAAAAATCTGATTTTGACATCTGTGTAAATTACCAGCCTGCACCAGCCCATTTCTGTCTCTTCCTGTCCAGTTCATCGTCCCCAGTGCCACCCCCAGAGCTCTGAGGAGCAAATCCAACGCCAGGACCCCCACCCTAATGAAAGCTCCGCATGTGGAAACCAGGAGTGGCAATACAGAGATCCACGTTTGGGCTAGAGGAAGCTCAGGGGTTGTAGGAACATGAAGGAAATATGTAAGCAGCCCGGGGACAGGGATCAGAGTGGGGGACGGTTTTCCAAGGAGGTACTGCCTCAGCTGAGCTGTGACAGCAGCTGATAACAAGGTGAAATGAGGAAAAGTGGTGGAAAGCTGTCGAGAAAGAACATTCCAGCAAAATGCTTCATACAGCACATACAGAGGCCTGGAGGAGAGAGGAAAGAAGAGACTTGGAACTGTCTACTGCCAATTCCCCAGTGCCTAGAACAGTGTCAGGCATGTGGTAGGTGCTTCATAAATATTGGTTGAGTAAACAGAGCATGGCATGATCAGAGAACTGCGGGTGACTGGGGACAGCCAGATGGAAACTGCAGGGCAGGGAGAGACCATGCGGAGGCTGGCGAGTTCTGCAGGGGTCAGACTAGGAAAGCCCTTGAACATCAAGTTAGAAATTTTGAGCGCCAGAGAACCATGGAGGGGTTCTGACTCGGGGGAGTGGGGGAGATTGCTTGGTCGGAACAGTTTTTGAAAGACCCTCTGGTGCGTCACATGGAAAGTGACCCGGAGGGGACTGGGCTGGAGGCAGGAGGACCGCCAAGGAGGCTGATGCCATAATTCAGATGACAAAAGATCATTTAGAATCTCATCTTCTATCTTAGTCATTTTCTGTTGCTTATAACAGAATACCCGAAACTGGGTAATTTACAAAGAAAAGGAATTTATTTCTTACAGTTACAGAGGCTGAGAAGTCCAAGGTAGAGGGGCTACATCTGGTGAGGGCTTCTTGCTGGCGGGGACCCTCCGCAGAGTCCCGTGGCAGCGCAGGGCATCGCATGGCAAGGGGGCTGGCTCAGGTCCCTCTTCCCCTTCTTATAAAGCCACCAGTCCCACTTCCATGACAACCCAGTCACCTCTTAAAGGCCCCATCTCTCAATACTGCCACATTGGGGATTAAATTTCAACATGAGTTTTGGAGGGGACAAATACTCAAACCATAGTACCTTCTAACCAGCTACCACACTGCCCACCTGCCACTCAGGATTAATGGGAATCCCAGAATCTCATCCAGCCCACTTCTGTCCTCCATGTTGCCTCTAATCAGCACAGAGGAAATCCAGACGTCACCCTCCTAGATCCAGGCACTATACTCCTAGTAATGCAACCAAAGATGGCACTCATGTCCAAGTGAGCACGAGGTCTTTTTCATACCTTTCTAGTTATCCAAGGTATACAGGCGTATCCGTCATCGTTCAGTCGGAGAAATAGAAGCCACTCCAGATATTTCAAGCAGAGAAGGACAGGAAGCATGAAATTTATTTCAAAGGTGTTGGCAGGGGGAGCGGAAGAGCAAAAGAGAAAAGGTGACACCAAGAAGCTGCCACCACTGCACGCTGGGCCCGCAGGCCAGCACTCACTGCGGAGCTGCCGCAGGTGCTGCCACTGCCACCGAGCAGGAGCCGCCCCTGAAGTCACTGCTGGAGCCACTGCCACGCTGGAGCCCTCGTTTGCCTGTGGCTGACTGCAGTTGTCTGTTGCTGCCGCCACTGAGTTTCACCTGTCGCCGGGGCCTCCCATCGGCAGAACCTCCTGGCCCCGGCCGATGAGATCATCTGAACAATGTGGTCTGCAGCCTTCTAGCCCCAGCGGTAACAGGAGAGTAGAGACGGGTGGGGTGGGGCTGGGAGTCATCGGCAAATAAACGGCCCACACGGTCTCTTCAGTCATCGAAGCAAATAACTGGAGAACGCCTTTGCAAACATGAAACTGCAGTGGATGGACCGATGTCCACGTAGCACCGAGGTGGGAGCCTGAACAAATCTTTGAGATGAATGAGCCCTTAGAACCAGACGTGGCCACTGTACGTGTTCCAGAAAACAGCTCTCACGGGGCCAGGGAGGGAATCTGTAGCTCACACACCCAAATCCTTCGGTGTAGCTGGCCCCTCTTCTCTGTAGCCCTCTTGGTGGCCCCAAAGAGACATCACACAACCATCTGAGAAATTGGTTTGTGCCCAGGTCTTAATTTATCAAGGTGACTGAGTGATGACGCAGAGAAGCTAATGCCATTGAAAGAAGAATTTATTACGGTTCCCCAGAGAAGGGGCCACGCCAGGCCACATAGGCCACGTGGGGAAACGCCGGGCTCGGTCAGGAGGCGGACGCAGGACGGAGGGGAAGGCAAGGCCGCAGCCCCTGGGGTTTCCTTGGGAAAGGCAAAGCAGGGTGAAGGGCTTGGGACTGGCGAGTTGGAACCATTCTGGCAGTTGTCGGGGCATAAACCGCTGTCCCTAGTTGTCTGGCACCTGGCCCTGGGTTGATTTAGGGCAGGGAGAATAATGCCTTGGTGTGCGAGAGTTAGATAAAGGAAGTGGTTCACAGCATGGGCTCTGAATCGCAGGGGAGATGGAAATAACTTTGGCTGTTAGCTTGGCCCTGTGATTCATGGACACCAAATAGTCAAATACAGAATCCAAGAAAACACAGACCGGAAACTAGTCGAAATGATTGAGGCTGTCTTGTTCTCACACATATGCCCATTTTACAGATGGGCAAGGGGAAAGGACCTCCCCAAAGTTTTACACTGAGTTTGAATTGAGATGAGGACTCAGGGCACCTGTCTCCCAGTCCAATCCCCTCTCCCTGACTCCTGTAAGCATTGGGGGAGGTATCTGCAAGGCTAGATAAATCTTCCCCCTTGCATTTTTTGCCCTGTCTGCTCCATGTCAGTTTTCTGCAACGGCCTCCAGCCCTGGCAGCTTTCTTGCCCTCACCCAAACTGGCCAAAACCTGGGGCTCAGCAGATTGGAAAATCTCCTCTGCAGAGGCAGGTTCAGAAACCATTCTGGAACTGCTTTTTGCCTAAGAAGCAGCTCAGAGTGGTAGAAAAAGCACAGGCAAAATGAATGTACTAGAACTACATGTACCAACACGGTTCCATCTCGGGACCATGAGTCCAAACAAGCACGCTGCAGGGTGGCACGTACATAGGAGACCCTCGTCACCAGGCCCCTGCTGCCCCTGTCTCAGAGAGGAGGCTCCTGTCTGCATCTCACACAGGCGCACACTGCCTGCTTCCAGGGCCTTCTCCTCCCTCGGGCCTCAGCCCTCGTGTCCTTTCCCTGGGGAGGCCTTGCATGCCCACCCCATCGGAATTACCTCCCTGCGGAGCGCCTCTCACTGACTCCTGTACCTCCCCACCGAGGGAAGGTAGCTTCCTGGGGGCAGGACCGAGCGTGTCTTATTTCAACTGTATCTCCAGTGCCTGAAACACATAAGGCACTCAATAAATAGCTTTTTTTGAATGAGTGAAGGAATGAATTAGTAAGTGAATGAATGAATGTCAGTGGGGCTTAAAGAGGAGGGATTACTTGCCAAGGCCTCCTCACCTGCTGTAAGTGGCAAGGACAGACTGCGTGCTGTCCCTCACCAGCCCAGAAGCTCAGGCACCAGGAGGGATGCAACCTGCCCTGCTCAGTCCCCCTGCCTGGAGTCTCCCATCCCCGTGAAATGGGGGCACCCAGGAGTCCTCCCCAGGACACCTGCCTCTGGAGAGAGCGGTGGGGCGCTCACTCCGCCCCCACCCCAGGCCCTGGAGGAGGAAGGACCCCGCAGCCCCGGGAGCACCTCCTCTGCAAGGCGCCTCCGCAATCTGCAACCTGACCTCAATTAGCCGGGTGCCTACGCCTGCCAATTACCGCGTCAATCACTGCGCTGGCGGCAGGAGGGGAGGGAGGGGAGGTGGTGGGGCAAGCAGAGGGAGAAGGGGAGGCGGCGGGGAGAGAGAGGGCCAGGCTTGGAGCAGCCCTGCCCGCCCTGCACCGGCTGAAACCGGTCCAGGCCTGGGGAAGATGCTGTCCTTTCCTCTAGCCCACCTCAGCGTTCGGGGATCCCTTTCATCACTGGACTCTTCCCAGATGGAGAACCAGAGTCCTCCCCCACAGAGCACTCCCCCTCCTCCCCTCGCTCCACTCCACTGGACTTGAGTGTCTGCCTCAATTTCCCCTACTAGATTGTAAGCTCCTCAAAAAGAGCTGGCATCGCGCCTCTCCTGTACACCCTAGACACTTACATAAATAGTGACATAAATAAAAGAGCAAATCTGTTATATGGGAATCAAAATAACACCACAGAAGACAATTGTCAGAATAAAGCAGGATGTCAAGAGAATTAAGGAGGATTGGCACACAGGGAGCGCCCTATAAATGCTGTTATTATCTCCACCCATTTATTCAAACATCGGATGACACCATCTCTGTGCCAGGCTCTGGGCCAGATGCCAAGGACCCTGCCAGGAGGCTGGCCTGGTACACAGAGTGCATGGTCTACTGGTTTTGACTAGATTGTTAAGGTTTGTCTTCTCCACATGATGCCTCATTTGTTTCAAGCCTAAAGCTTTTTTGACCTTGAAAAATATGAGGTGGAGGCACAAGTCGGGGACAGAAGAATGAGACAGTTGGGTAAGAGAGCACTAAGGAGACAAAACAGTCCTGGTCCCGATCCTTGAGGAATGTCTTGCCCCACACAGCAGACAGACATCTTCTTACCTTCTTGCTGACTGTATGCGTAAGACACAGTTGGCCTACTTTGGTCTCCCCAGCACTTTTTCAGTCTTCCTTCTTCTAGTGCCTTTGGGGAGCTCCACCCCGCAACTCCGTGTCTATGGTAGGGCTGTAATGACATTGCTCCAGCCATGACTCAGGCTGGCCAATCGGAGTGGCTGGCCATCAGCCCAGCCACAGTGATTGGTCCACGGATGGGCATGTGGCCCCGGCAACACCAATCAGAATTTGCCCTGAGATTGCTGTAGAGACCTCAGGGGAGATGCTCTTAGTTAAGGTTGCTGAAATGGGAATCTGAGTCTGGGATGGCTGGTGGTGAGTATTACTGGCCATGGACAGAGCCTGTCTGCATAAACAAAGCCAAGCCAAGGAAAGATGGGGAGAGAGACAGAGCCATTGTTCGAGTGTCTGGATCTCTCAGTTACTTGAGTCAACGAATTAAATCTTGCTCAAGCCAGTTGAAGTTGGGTTTCTGTCCGCTGCAACCAAGAGTCTTTTGTTTTCCAAAATTTCCACATTGGGCACATCTAATATAATCAAAACAACAGAGAGAGGTGCTCTTAGAAGTACTCAGGCACAAAGGTGATGTCCACCATTTTCTGTTCATTTGTGCTTTATATCATTTCTACAGTGACAGCTGTTACTTTTGTGATAAGAAAAAAACACTGTATTATTTTAAAACAGATAATTCACCTATGATTTGGGGACATAAGAATGAATGAAAGAAGTCAGACCCAGAACATACCTCATACTGTATGTTTCCATTCATATGAGGTTCAAGAACAGGCAAACCATGTCTATGGTGCTGGGTGTCAGATGGATGGCTACCCCCTGGAGGAATGGGGGCAAGGAAGGGCACAAAGGAGCATTTGGGGTTGATGGCAACATTCTGTCTTTATCTGGATAGTGGTTACACAGGTGTATACATATGTAAAAAGTCATTGAGCTGTACACTGAAAGATTTGTATATTTATATTTGTATAGTGTTGATGTGATACCTCAACACTAATGTTTAAATAGAAAAATATCATGTATTCCTGTCTCTGGATAGCCTACTGCTCTACAAGCCCCCTTCACTTAGCTCAGTATTTCACTCCAATTTGACACGAAGAATAAAAAAGTTGTTCTTCATTCGGATTCTGAAATACAGAAACTTAATAAAGTGATTTAAGTCAAAAATTAAAATGATTAAAGACAAGATCATGGGGGCCCCAACCTTCTCCTGCCGTCCCCTCTGGAGATCCCTTCTCCCCTGCGGGGCCCTCGAGGTGTCCCCGCCGCCCCCGCGGTGCTGTGGCAGAGTAGATGGGAATCACAGTCTGGTAAATCCAACCCAACCGCATCCTTCCAGAACAAAGAACAGCCGGCATTTGGAACAGAAAAGCCTTGCTTTCCCAGCAAAAGTGATTTCTACTATTAATGGGTGGAACCTTCTCCTGGATTGATCCCCTTTTGCACAGGACTAATTATAGATTTATTAATATTTATAGGCCTCTAGTCACAGCTGATAGCTCTTGTTTGAGGACATTAAGCCTTATCTCACTACCTCCAGGAAGGGGCACTTGGAGCCAGCTCTAATTGGGTGACCTGCAATCAAGATAGAAGGGGAAAAATGACAATAGCTCGCCTGTTGCCATATATTAAAATACTGTCGGCCCAGCTTAATGATTATCTTTAGAATTAATAATCTTGCTAGTCCAGGTTTGGCCCTAATAGCAGGAAATCGTATTAAATACTTTGCTAAGAGCAATCAGCTTTTTGATAAGGCTAATGGTCCTGCCCCTGGCTGTTTCTCATGAGGGAGCTCTCTATTTTCTTTCCCCAGCAAAAGGCCAGTTTGTCCATATCACTTGTCATCTAAAGTCAGCATCACCTGGTGCTGTCTCTTGATGGGGCTCCCACTGCCTCTCTCATCCCCATCCCATCCATCTTAGGTGCTGCAACAAGATTAATCTTCAGAAGATGCAGCTCTGGCCCTGCCATGCCCCTACTCTACAATCTTTGGTGGCTCCCCATTGCCTACTGTACGAATGGGCATATTGCCCGTTTAAAATCCAGTCCCAAATGCTGCATACTTTGTTCTCTTCAAGGACCTAAATCTTTAGCCACATCGGACAATTACTTCCTGTTTCCAGGACACTTCCATGGTCTCAGAGAAATAACATAGGTCTGGGAACTGGACTACCTAGGGTCAGATCCCAGTGCTACAACTTTTGACCTTGTGCAAAATGCTCAACTGGTTCGAGCCTGTTTTCTCATCTGCAAAATGGAAATAATGATATTGTCTGCCTGGTATGGCTTATTGTAAGGATTGCACATGATCGAGCAGGCAAAATGCCTCACTCGGTGCCTGGCATACCCCCAGGTGCACAGTTCACTCTTGTACCTACCACTCCCCTAATTTCGCAACTTTGCCTCCCTCTACCTAGAGTGCAGAAGAGCGCGGAGCTTCAGAGCTCAGGTATCGGAGAATTCAAATTCAGGCTTAGGTGATTTGGGGCAGGTGTATTAATCTCTCTAAGCCTCGGTTTCTCCTTCCATGAAATGGGTTTAACAGTCCCTATTGGCTACTGCTATTAGGAGCTTTAAATAAGACGATACAGGCAAAACACATTGCCTGCACATACTAACTGCTCAATAAATCTTAATTACACTCTTGTTAGATTCCCAGCCATCAAAGCGCCAGTCAAAACCCTTCTCTTCCAGGAAGCCCTCCTGCACCTCACCTTTTTCTGACTCAGTCTTGTCATGTTTTGTACTTTCCGCAGGTCATTTGGGTGCTTCCATCCCTCCCCTCGGCCACCTCCATTGGCTCAGAGTACTCAAGGATCACGCTGTGCCCAGCTCTGCACCGTCTCCCAAGGTCCTGGGGGCCTGGCATGAAGTTTGGCTCAGAGCAGGAGCTCAAATGTTGGCTCCACCGTGACAGTAACAGCTAAGTGCCGAATGCTCACTACGTGGCAGGCACTGCTGTGGGTATTCCTATAGCAGTTAGTTTTTAACATTCATAGCAATTAACAAGCAATTAACTCACTCCCTATGGTAATTAATAGCAATCCATTCTTACAACCCCATGAGTTGGGTTCTGTAAGTATCTCTAGTTTATGGGGCAGGAAACTGGGGTGTGCAGAGGGGAAATGACTTGCTCAGGGTCACACAGAACGTAAAGGAGCCAAGGGGCCTGGGGCTGCCAAGCGCCCTTGCCCACCAAGGGCAGTTTCCCCAAGCTTGTCGCAGCTAGCCACAGCAGGTGGAGCTGTGACATCTGTCCCCAAGTGGGAGACCGGCGCTTGCTCTGTGCTCAGTTCTGTGCTAGGCCTTCCCCAGCACCATCCCCTTAAACTGTGCACTGTTATCCTCATGTTATCCTAATAGCCTCTGAGACTCGGAGAGGTAACGTGACTTGCCCATGGTCACACAGCAGATAAGTGGAGGAGCAGAAATTTGAACCTAGGTCCAGGGGGCTCCAACCTTCTTCAGGACTGGTGGGCTCCATCAGAAGGGTAAGGCTTGGACTCCAGTTCTTGTTGGACCGCAGCCCTGTCCTGACCTCTGTGCCCCTTTTCTGGGACCTTGACACTCTGCTCTGTGGTCAGCACCCTGTACTCTTGGGGGACAGGAGGGCTCTGGGCCTCTCTCCCCATTGCCAGCTGGGGTCTCATTTTAACAACAACAGAGTTGCTTTCCTGGGAGGCAGGTCTTGCTCTGCCTAATTCTGACCCTTGTCCCCTTGGATCGAGGGCACCTGAGCCCACCTGGTCTCCCTCCTTGAGTGTCAAACATTGTGACTGGGAGTCAGAGGCAGACGTCCACCCAAATTCTCCTTCCTGGCAACCAATATGAGTAACAGAAAAGAAACGTGCAAAGGGCTGTGGGCTTGGGGGAGGAAGGGTCTGCGGGGGCGAAGCAGGACAGGCTGTCTGGAAAAGGAGATCGGAGCTGGCCCTGGAAAGGGCAGATCCGCCGGGCAGAGGAGGGAAACCAAAGCCTTCGAGGGGGAGGGACCAGGAAACGCAGGAAGGCATGGCGTCACTTGCTGTCTTAGGAAAAGAGCTGGAGTGGAGCTAAAATCTGCTGGGGGTGGGGTGGGAAGGGGAGGTCTGTGATTCCAGAAAATGTACAGGAACTGGGGCTCACCCTTCCATGTAGTGGGGTCAAGGATCGGTGGAGCAAAGAGCAGCCCAGACCCTAAAGGCAGTTGCACCTGTCACCTTCCTGCTCCCAGCAGCCGTCACTGAGACAGCGCTAAGGTCCTGCCGACAGGTGCCACTGGCGGCTCCCGCTATCACCAGGGAGGCCCTGACAGTCGCCGCAGCTGTCTCCCATCAGAGAGAACACACATCTGGGACCAGACTGATGAGCTTGTCTCCAGACAGGCGTCTGCGGAGGGAGAGGCAGCAGGCGACAGGCCGCTATTACAACGAACGCCCCACCCCTCTCCCCGGCGGCGCCACCCAGCGATTGGCTGTTAATCACCAGAGACCTTGCTGGCTCATGCAGGTGCACGAACACACTCTTAAACAGGCCTGAGAGCCCATCTATGCACCCTGTGCCAAGTATATACATGTGCATGGACTCTCTGACGTGCACAAGCATGCAATAGATGCATCTGCACTGGAGTCTTAAGTGTGCACAAATATGTGCTCATGTACATACACACTCATGCCAATTCCTGAGCAGAAAGGCTTTCACAGGCACGTGTACACCTGCATTCATACTTCAATTCCTACACAGTCATGAACACAAGCGTGTTTACCCACATTCACAGACGTACACAGTGTCTAAATCTCAGTTATCTTAAAAAAAAGAGGCTAAGACAACTTATGTGCTATCCCAGGAATCTCAGCGAGAAAGAGAAGAGACAAGAAACAAGAAATGTGTTGGCTGGGTGCGGTGGCTCATGCTTGTAATTCCAGCACTTTGGGAGGCTGAGGCAGGAGGATCACTTGAAGCCAGGAGTTCAAGTCCAGCCTGAGCAACATAGCAAGACCTCACCTCTAAAAGATAAAAAAATAAAAATTAGCTGGGCGTAATGGTGCACACCTGTAGTCCCAGCTACTTAGGAGGCTGAGGCAGGAGGATCACTTGAGCCTAGGAGTTTGAGGCTGCAGTGAGCTATGATCGTGCCACTGCACTCCAGCCTGCACAACAGAGCGAGATCCTGTCTCTAAAAGCAAAACAAAAGAAAAAACAAAACCAAAACTAAAACCAAAATGAAATAAAAATGTAAAAAGAAATGTGTATTAATGAGTGAGTTGCCACCTGGGGTCTCTGGGGCCCAGTCCTGCTGGACACCCTCTGAGACTACGTGAAACACACTTCAGAATTGTTTCACTGAAGGGCAAGGAGGTTGGGGTGTTTCCCTACAACGTGTGTCTCTGGTTGGCTGAGGGTTGCTCCTGGGCGCTGACTCTCCTGCAGTGCTAGGCTGAGCGCATCCAGGAAGCTCCATCAGATGGGGACACAGAAAGCCATTAGTGTGTGCAGGAGCTATCCGAAAGGGACCTACAAGGTAGACCAGGATTATGAGTGTGTGTTGAAAGTAGCCACGACACACAGGATACACCCCAATACATGTGCTCTCAAAAACACATAAAAAGGGAAGTGTGGGGATATGCTATCTGCATTGATTCCAACAGGCACATCTTAAACATGTTAACCTCCCTGAAATTGGGATATGCCTTACGATTAAAATAAGCAGTGATTTTTTTCTTCCTTTTCAGTACATAAATACTGTTTTCATTGATAGGGTCTTAGAGTTAATGAAATATGATATACATATATACTCTGCCATGTCCCTGGAGTATCTCCAGAAGCATACACAGGAAACTAAGGAAATGGCATGGGAAGGGACACTGACTATTGTTTTATAACATCTTTACTGTGATATAATTCACATGCCATAGAATTCATCCTTTTAAAGTGTATATTCAGTGTTTTTAGTGTATTCACAAAGTTGTGCAACCAATACCACTCTCTAATTCCAGAACATTTTCATCAGCTCAAAAAGAAACCCCACACCCATTAGCAGTCACACCTGGTTTTCCTCCACCCCCAGCCCTAGGCAACCACTAATATTTCTTATAAGGCAGGTCTTCTAGTAACAGCTTCTCTGATTTTTTAAATCTTGTAACGTATTAATTCCTCCTTCCTTTTTTTGCAGGATAATTTTGCTGGATAGAAAATTCTTGATTGATAGTCTTTTTCCTTCAGCACTTTGCATATTCATCCTACTGATCTCTGGTCTTCATGGTTTCTCATGTAATGTCAGCTGTCCATCATCTCGAAGATCCCTTGTATGTGAGGAGTCCCTTTTATCTTGCTGCTTTCAAGATTCTCTCCTTGCTTTTGGCTTTCAGTGGTTTGACTATGAAGTATCCAGGCATAGATTCCTTTAAGTTGTTTATCTTTCTTGGAGTTTGTTGTACTTTTTGGATGTGCAGATTAACGTTTGTCATCAAATTTGGTAAGTTTTTGGCCATTATTTCCTCAAATATTCTTTCCGCCCCTTTCTCTCTCTCCTTTCCTTCTGAGTCTCCCATTATGCATATGTTGGTATACTTGGTGGCACCCCACAGGTCTCTCAGGGTCTATTCACATTTTTCATTGTTTTTTCTTTTTGTATATATATGTATATATATATATATATAATTTCTCTTTGTTGATATTTTTTATTTGGTAAGACATTGCTATCATACTTTCCTCCAATTCTTTAGATACGGCTTCCTTTAATTTTTTTGACATATTTATCACAACTGATTTAAAGTCTTTGTCTAGTAAGTCTAGTATCTGGGCTTCCTCAGGGACAGATTCTATTGGCTTCTTTTTTCCCTGTGTGTGGGCCAACATATTTCCGTGCATGTTGTTATAATTTTAGTTGAAAACTGAGCATTCTAAATAATAAAATTGTGAGAACTCTAAAAACCAGTTTCCCCCTCTGCAGAGTTTGTTGTTGTTTCCATTTGTTGTAGTTGTTGCTGCTGTTTATTTGCTTAGAGAATTCCCTGGCCTAATTCTGAAAAGTATGTGTTTTTTGTCATGTGTGACCACTGAAATCTCTGGTTGGTGAGGTTAGTGGTCAGCTAATGATTGGACAAAGATTTTCTTAAATGGCTTGAACCAATACGTCTCACAGCCTTTGCCAAGGAGCTCTATGTGTGAGTTGGGGGGATTAAAAACTCTGCCTTAGTTTTCATTTCCCATTTGCATAGAGCCTCAGATTAACCAGAGGTGAAAGATTATGGCCTTTCCCTGTCTTTCCCAGGCATGCACAGGGGCTTGACCTTCTAGAGTCCCAGGAATATGTTGGTGCTTTTCAAAGTCCCCTACTCATTCCTCAAATTTTTCTTTTAAGACTTTTTTCTGTAGCCCCAACTGGTAATGCTGCCTCAGGCAGCTGTGATGTTAAACAATTTCTGATGACTGTTTTCAACAAATGACCTTGGGGATAGGCTTGTTTGCACACAGCGAGCCCTGCACCTGTCAAATGAAGACAAGCCTTGAAAATGAAGCTTCTCGGCAAGCTGCCGGACAGGTCAAATAATGACAATTCTCTGGAGATGGGGCTTTTGGGAAGATCCAAACCTGCCTGTGCCCTCTAGTGACTATGAGGCTACTGGTTTGCAGTTATTATGGTTACAAGGTTGTTGGTTTTTGTGATATAGGAAAAACGAAGTCAGTTTCTCCTACTATACTTTCATAACACAGCGTTTCTGTGACCCGGGTCACCAAAACATGTAGAGATTTCTCCCCAGCAATCAACCCTTCAGCAGACACCAGCTGGGTGTCCTCTAATTCGGTTCAATTCTGGCACCATCTGCCTGGAGATAGCATCAGATCCCACTGATTGAGAGCTCAGTCCCACAAAACGGCCCCCACTTCAGACATGAGTCACAAACAAGAGGTTGTCACCTATGCTTCTGACTGACCAGCCATAAATCTGGTTCCCATTACCCCCTCCTTAGGTTTCAGTTCATTTGCTAAAGCAGCTCACAGAACTCAGGGAAACACCTTACTTACGCTTACCCGTCTATTATAAAGGATGTTTCAAAGGACACAGATGAATGTCCGGGTGGAAAAGAGGCACAGGGTGAGGTCTGGGAGCAGGGGCATGGAGCTTCCATGCCCCCCCCTTGGCGTGCTACCCTCCAGGCCCCTCCTCATGTCCAGCCATCTGGAAACTGCCCACGATCCCCATCCTGTATGGAAGTTTCATTACATGGGCATGATTGATTAAACCATTGGCCATTGGTGATCAGCTTAACCTTCCACCCCTTCTTCCTCCCTGGAGGTCGGGGATATGGCTGAATGTCCCAACCTTGTAATCATGCCTTGTTCTTTCCTGTGACCAGGCCCCATCTTGAAGCTGTCTGGGGGTCCCAGCCACCAGTCACCTCGTTAACATACAAAAGACACTCATCACTCTGGAGGTTCCAAGAGTTTTAGGAGCTGTATGACAGGAAAGGGGTAGAAGACCACCGTTAATTTAAAAAATATATAAGGTTTATACTTTGGAAAAAGGAGAGCTTTATTTCTCATAAAAGGTAGCAGCCTGTTGGGCGGCCATTTCAACAGGCTGGAAAGCAGAGCCCTGGTCAGATGCCAGACACAAGTGCTTCAAAGGAAAAGACGGAAGGAACAAGATTTTGTACTGAGCGAGGTGGTCAGATGTACATATTCAACAAGTTATAGGAGTTATGAATATTTATGAAAAGAGAAATCCTGTGCATTTCTAATTGTGCTTTATCTCTTCCAATCCAACCTGACTCGAAACTCAGTTTTTAGGTGTTTTGGGGGTCCCCTTAGCCGAGAGGGGTCCATTCGGTTAGCAGAGGGCTTAGGATTTTATTTTTAGCTCACACCATATATATTTTTTACAATATCACAGTTTTTAAGCCTACCACAAGGATGGGGAGAGAGGGATGGGATTAAGGCATGTTCAAACACCATAAAGCTCACTATTCTTACCGAGATTCAGCTATTTTTATTAAATAAACATTCCTCATATTGTTGTAAGTCTTTAGTTAATTTCCAGCATTTCACAAAGGGGTATTTGAGGGCTTTTCAGTATTCTCATTGCTTTTAGGAAGGAGCAGATTTTTGAAAGTCTCTTCCCTCTTCCACCATTCCAGAAGTCAGCTTTTCTTGTGTATCTTTCTGCATTGTGTGAAGTTTTTTTTATCATGTCCAGATATTATCCATTCAAACAATAAATAAATATAAAAACAAAATAGGGTATGTGCACACATGTGCATGTGCACACACAAGATCCAGAAGCCCACATGCATATAAACCTGCCTATGTTCATCCGTGCTATGGAGTGACGGGGCCAGCTCTGGCTCTCCCCTACTTCTGGTTGCAATGGGGAGCATGGAGGAGGTGAGATGGGAGGCAGAGAAGCCAGGAAGAGGCAGGTGGTGACCTGTCAATAGTGATGGTGTGCATGGACTTGGTTTCGGGGAGCTACACATGTCCACAGCTAATGACCCCTCAGGTCCCCACGTGTACACAGGCCCAGGCATGTGCATATGTAGGTGCATGGTTCACGTGTTCAGGCATACCTACACCCAGGAATGTTTTTTTTTTTTGAGACAGAGTCTCGCTATGTTGCCCGAGGTAGAGTGCAGTGGCATCATCATAGCTCACTGTAACCTCACACTCTTGAGCTCAAGTGATCCTCCCATCTTGGCCTCCCAGAGTGCTAGGATTACAGGCGTGAGCCACCGCACCTGGCCTGAAATGTATTGTTGAAGTTAAAGAAAGACATGGTGCAGATGTCCCAGGGCTGGGAGACTGAATTGTGAGCCATAGAGGACTTGGTGACTAAGCCAGATTGTGGAGGGGCGGGTATGAGGGAGGTGTGGGTTTCTGTCCTCCCCCTGTCGGGTAGACCCGCACACCACGTTCTGCAGGACACCCCTTTCTAGCTATGCAGACGCACCCTAGTCCTTCTTTCAGCCCATCTCTAGGCCCGGGCACAGCTGCTGGGAGCTATCCTTGGTCCCCCTGACTGGCCATCAGCCTTTCCTCTGTCAGCCTAGGTCACTCCCCTAGGGTGATGAGCATGACGTTTGTATCTTGACCTGTCCCACTCCTGGAGTTCACCTCATGTCCTGCTCTGGGCCGGCCCACGGCAGGGAGCACACAGACGAGGGCTGGAAGCCAGTGGGGCAAGAGTCTGAGTGTTACAGATGTGACCATCTCCATCCCCTCTGACGCCAAAGATTACAGGTCTGCTAAATTGAAGATGCTACAATTCAGGATTTTTCAAAACATAATTTCATTTTATTATGAATTATTCCAAACATCCAAAGAATAATATAATAAACACCAACATACCCACTATCCAGTTTTCACTTACATCAGAATTGTGCCTGACTTGTTTCAGTTCTTACCTTTTATTTATTTCAAAACATTTATTTTGTCAGCAAACAAATGCATTCATCCACTCTCCGGCTGATGAGCATTTGGGTAGTTTCCAGGCTTTTGCTATTGTGAGCAAAACAGTTATAAGCATTCTCGGTGTGTCTGCTGTTGTGTGTGTGTAAGACTTTCTCTTGCGTATTCACCTAGGAGTGGAATTGCTAAATATTCAGCTTCATAAGATACTGCCAAACGGTTTTCCAATGTCGTTGTAGCAATTCGCACTCTACCGGCAGTGTCTGAGAGGTCCTTGGGATCTGCATCCTCTGGCGTCCCACACAATGGGATGCTGTCCAGCCATGGAAATGAACGAACAATGGCCACAACCACGTAAACAGCAATCACAGCCAACACAACAGAAAGTGAAAGAAGTACGCTCAGAAGGATACGTAAGATACATGCTTCTCTTTTAAAAGCTTTATAAACAATTTTATACACAAGCACACTCATGTATATCTATATTTATATATGCATATGTTTTTAGCTATTACCTTTTTAAAGAAATAAAATGTTACAGATACAATTGAATACCCCTGTTGGTACCACTCCCCAATCCAACCCCTTTCTCCTTGTCACCCTGGAAATGTTCTCAGGGAATAGGGTGAGTAGCCTCTCCACCCATTGTGTTTTCATATTTTAACTGCTTATGAGTGTGTCCACATTGTTTGTGTTTGATATTTACATAAATAATATCAATTCCTTCCATAAACCCTTCCACAATTTGCTCTTTTACACTCACCATTGTAGCTTTGAGATTTATCCACGTCAATCCACGTGGCTGAAGTTTATTACCTGTAGCTGGTATATTCAATTTATTAATTTGCCACACTCCATTTATCCATCCTCCTATAAACAGGAATTAAGGGATGCTAAGCTTTTATGATTTGAGATTCTGAGATCCCAAAACTGTATCATTCTAATATTTCAAATGTATCAATGTATCATTTGAAATATGAGTCCATTTTCTTTTTTCTTCCCCTAGATTCTACCCCCATTCCCCAGCTAGTGTCCTGAGTCTGCAAAGCCGCAGCTCCGGCGGGAAGGGAAAGGGTGGGAGGTGCAGAGAGCAGGGGTGGGAGAAAGGCTGATGGTCTTGAGAGTAGCAAAGATTCTTTTGCTTGACCAAACTTTAGGCAGACTCCCGAAACTTCTCCTAGGCCCATCTGTGCAAGAACTTCCCTGTAACATCCAGCTTTAGCAAGAACCCTAATTCAGTTTAGCAAGAACACTCCCTCTCAATATCTGATCACCCTGAATATTTGGTCAGGCTCCTCATGGACCAGATACCCGAGATGGTGTCTGATCCCCCTGGCCTGTCTTCAGCAAGAATCCTGCTAAGTCTGTTTAGCCAGAATCCCCCTCACCCCTGATGTTTCCTCTTAGTAATTCTCCATCCACTGATCCCCGCTCTGCTCCTTGGCCATAAACTCCCACTTGCCAGCTGTGCTCGGGGTTGAGCCCAGTCTCTCTCCTCCGCTGCAAAACCCCATTGCAGCCGTCCCTACGCCTAGCACGATAATCGCGAATAAAGTCTGCCTTTCCGTGTTTTACCAGGTGTCGCTGAATAACTTTCTTTTTAACAGGAGTGACCAGGCTCCCAGTCACCCCTGGGATCCCCAACCCAGTACCCTCAGCTGGGTTTTGGAAAAGGAGTCAGAGGGACACCCAGGAGAATACACAGGAGCCCTTACGGGCGCAGGCCCCTGGGAAAGGAGACCCACCCCTCCTCCAGGACGGAGGGTGATGACAGACCCACAGCCGGGTCTGGAGGACGCTAGAGCAGTGGTGACCTGTGCCCCCTCCAGGCTGAGGCCCAGAGACGTCTGCCAAGGCCTGGCAGAGGCCCCCATTCCGGCGTGGTGTGGCAGCATCAGAGACACTCGACAGACCCACAGGGAAATGCCATGGCGACCAGCCCCAGAAGGTCACATGGAGCAGATAGAAACAGGGGGCCAACTTTCTTCCCCCATGGCCTGTGGCAGTCCCCAGAATGTCATCCAACTCCACAAAAGAGGGGGCCCAGTGTGCCTGGGTTTCCTCCACCCAGGCAGAGCAGGGCTTCGAAATGGAGATGCCATTGTGACATTTCAGCGCAAAGGAAATGACATTCCCTGTACACCTGGGTGTGGGTGGAGAGTTGTACCCACTGCACTCAGAGCTGAGCAATCTGGGTTTCTAGGAAAATGAGCTTTCCAGGTTCTACAGTTCTAAGCTCCCCAAACCTCAAGGTTCAAGGACAATTTGGAAGTAGGAAAAGTCAGTCTGGGGGCTCCTGAGGCCTCTGCCCAGGTTGTGTTTATTTTCCAGACCCTCCCAGGCCCTACGGGGCAGCTAGGGAATGACGAGGCTTAGGGGAGCCCCTCCCAGCTCTCCTCAAGATTCTGCCCTCACAGGCAGAGGCCCAGAGACCCCTGTCAGCTGAGATTATAGCTCTTCCCTTGGAAAGTCCCTGGTCACTCACTGTACCATGGGGGAAATTGAGGCCCGGAGGGGGCCTGACTTTGCCCTGGTCACAGAGTCGGCAGCACAGACCCAGGTCACCTCACAATACCCCCTCCCCACCCACCTTTTACCACCTCTTCCTCCAGTCTGGGCTGCCTCCTCCCCTCTAAGCAGGACGGTAGTCTGGGGTGGGAATCGAGGGGGTGGCTGGGAACGGGTGGCCATGTTCCACACTGCCCAGCAGTCGTGGCCAGCGTCCTGCGCCCCAGGCCTCTCGCTGCCAAAGGTTGCCATCCATTTCCGTCCACCTCATTTATCTGCAAACCCTGGAGAAAAATCGCTCCCGTCTCTCTGCCTTCACTGCCACCGTGATCTATGGCCTCCGTCAGCACCCCCTCCCTGCTAGCACCCTCCTCCTCCCCCAAACTCCCCACGGCTGGGGGTCGGAAGGATGGAGCGACACGGAGCTGGCTGATGATGGTGTGCTTTTGGAGACCCCTCAGGGAAGACAGTGTAGACTCCACGGATCATTGCTGCGCGGCCTTGGGCAGTTCGTGTCACCTCTCTGTGTAATAACACCCCGCCTGCCCGGAAGCCACATGAGATCTGTTTACAGCTCTTGCTTCATCTCCTCTTCCCACCGTCTCTGCGGGGTACCTGACGAGAATAAGCCTAGTTCGTATTTACCCTTTTGCGCCAAGCTCCGTGCTGGGCACTGGGGACCCACTGTCACTGTCCTCGATCAGGCTCAGCATCTCATGACAGAGCCAGACAAGCAAAAATAAGAACAGTGTGGAAATGCAGCAGGCAAAAACCTCCTGGGAACACAGGAGTCCCAGCCGACAAAGGGGCTCCGTCTGCTGGGGAGTGGGTGGGTGGGACGGAGAGTGTGTGCGAGCGTGTGGTTGGAGGGGCTCTGAGAGGTGGGCTCTGAGCTGGGTTCTGAGGCCCTAAGGTCAGGAGCATGGGCTCTAGAGAGGGACTACCACGTCGGCATCCTGCTGTGTGACCCTGGGTAACTTGTTTGATTTCTCTGAGCCACTGCTGACTTCAGGAGATCTGGGAATGAGACTTGCTCTTAGGAGGGCTGTGAGTGCCAAGTGAATAAGGTACATGAAGCACTAGGTGTGACACCTGGTACGGAGGGTCACCTGATGTTCTCACAATACCTAGAGGACAAGGTGGGACGAATGGGTTGGGCAAGGGGCTAGCCTATGCAAAGGTGTGGACATGGGGAAATATGAGCCACTGGGAGCCACTGGGAGTCACTGGGGCTTAGGAAGTCCTGAGAGAAGAGGCTGGTGCAGATAGGGCTTGGAAGGCCAGGACCTTGTACTCAAGCCTGAAGGCAATGGGGAGCCATGGAAAGGTCTTGAGCAGGAGAGTGGCAAGGTCAGATTGTTAGTAAGACCCCACTGAAGGTGACTGGACAAGAGAGGTGGGAGGGGCCAAGCTGGGACTCCAACCCTGGTCTCCTTGCTCAAATGCTCCTGCACCTTCCAGCAGGATTTCGAATCCTTTGTGAAACGCAGAGCCTCAGTTGCCCGAAGGCCCCAGGTACTGGCTAGGTGCCTAGTGTGTGTTGGAGTAGGGGGGTGGGGGAGCCCAGCCTCGGGGTGGGAGGCCCATCTGGCAGACTCCAGCTTGGCCAGGGGTGTGGGGGGGGCAGTGGGGCAGCCCCTGCTCACCAGCCCTCCCCCTGCAGAGCCGTTAAGGCATCCCTCCCTCCCAGGAGCGGTGGCTGTCAGGCGTGTCCAAACTGCGCTCCCGGCTGCCTCAATTTCGCATCCCCTAGGTAGCGCAGACACCATGAATGGACCGGAAATTGAATGCAAAATCAAAATGCAGCAAATAAATGGATGCAAAAGTCATTTGGAGCCAATAATAAGAACCACCTCCGGACTCAGAAGTTCCACGGAGGCCGAGCTGGCCTGGCCGAGCAGGGATGTTAGTTAGTCTGGGCACCCTCCATCCCCGACCTTCCCTGTCCCCAGCTCTCCTCCCACTGACCCACATTGCTGGGTGGTCTCCAAGGTCACTCAGGGCACAGACAGGGAAACTGAGACTTGCAAAGAGAGAACAGCTAGAACCCAAGGTACACAGAGAATTCGGGCCCTAGAGGGTTTGGACCAGCTCCTCCACTTCCCAGCACAGGGTGACCTTGGGCAGGTCACCTGACCCTCAGTCTCTTACTCAGACAGATGTGGAGAAGACGGCTCTCTTTACTGTGTGATTGAGATACTGAAGGTACAATACTGCTCGTGGAAGGGCTCTGTCTCTGCGGGTGTGAACAGAGACGGAACACTGTAAACATGAGCGTGTGAGGGTCAGGGTCAGGCCAGGCCGGGCCACTCCTCTATCCCGGTACCTCTGCTGCACCCGGCACACAGCAGGTGCTCAGTGCTCATCTGCTAAACGACTGCATCGGAACCCGGGAGTAGAGTTCTGCTTTCTTTGCTGATGCAGCCCAAGAGCCTTGAACAGTGCCCGGCACATAGCAGGTGCTCAATAAAACACACAGGAATGAATTTAGCTTGAAACATCACCTTCCTCCTTCCCCCAGCTCCCCCCGCTGAAGGGACCCTGCACCTCAAGACCCCCCAGCCTCGGCTCCCTGGGGGCTGCAGACTGAACTCTCATTCCCTTAGTGCCCAGAGCTGGGAGGAAAACGTTGTACTCACATCTGGTGGTCACAGATATCAACAAGGCAATTCATGGTGCACAAAGCATGTTCCCATTGGGTGTCTTTGTTGGTCCCCGGTCAACGTCACAGATGGAGAAAGAGAAAGTCAGAAGATGTCATGACTTGCCCAGGGTCACGAGGTATGTCAGGCAAGGAGAGCTGGGGTTGAAACGCCAAATCCCTTTCTCTTTGTGTCTTTCATTCCCTCAAGCAGAGTATAACAAGCGCCTCCTGGCTGGGCAGTCTAGAGACTATGGACACAGCTCCGGTCCCCACTCAGGAAGCAGTGGGGGTCCTGGGTCAGCAGGCCGAGAGCCAAAGCCCGCCCTGGGCCACCGGAGCTGTGGGGACAGGGCAGTGGGGAGCAGGAGGAGGGACAAGCAGAGGGGTCTCTGGCCCAGCACCTGGGCAGCTGGGACAAAGCAGAGAGAGTAGGGGGAGCAGAGAGAAAGGCAATTATGCCAAAGACATTTATTAAGCACCCACTGTATACCAGGCACTGAGCATATAGCAGTAGCACGACAGACAAGGAGCTTACATTCTGGTGGAGAGACGGACCCTGGTTTGTAATTATTCATCACAAGTAGAAGAAGGGGCTGTCAAGGCAAGGGACACGGTCCCAGGAGAGTGTGTAACACAGGTACATAAGCTAGGCCTGGAGGAGCAAGGAGAGCTTCTTGGAGGAGGTGGTGCTTGGACTAAGATCTGGAGGGTGATAGAGAGGGAGGGAGGGAGGAGAGAGACAGAGACAGGGGCAAAGAGGCAGTGAGTGGGAAGACAGAGGAAGAAGTTGATAAAGTCAGAGGAAGAGTTTGAGAAAAGAACATGGGCGAGGAGAAGGATCCGGAAATGCGAGGGTTAGCTGGAGTGTGAGGTAGAGGAGGAGGGAGCTGGACAGGCTGACCAGAGGGAGAGAGGGCAGGGATAGAGGGGCCCGGAGAGACAGAGAGCCCAGGAGGAAGGGAGGGTGACAGCAGAGAGACCACAAGTCACTCCGAGTCCCCACTACCCCTGCCTGGACTTTCATCTCCGACACTAAAGAGGAACTTGAGCTCCCCTCGGGGGAAGCAAGGGGCATTTAGTCTGCAGCTGAATAATGCATCACACATTCCAGCTGTTTCCTCTTTCCCTTGGCAAACTCGGGTTCCAGAGCAGAGCACTGCAGCCAGCGGGGGCGTGGGGTGGGACAGGAGCCCGGGACGCTGCTGCTGCTGGGAGGTAAGGCGGGGACTGGCTGGCCAGACCTGCAGGACAAGCCGCCCTCCCCCAAAACCCTCAGCGAGTGCCTCATCCTCACTTTCAGCTGGAAACAGGTTCCTGCCAAAGGACTGGCTGTCAACTAAAGTACTTGTTGTTAAGTAGGGTGCGAACTGTTAAAAAAGGTGTTAACTGTTAACTAAGATGTGTTCATTGTTGACTAAAGCATTTGCTGTCAACCAAGGTGTTTGTTAAGAAGCATGTTCACAGCTTACTGGGGTGTTAACTGTTAATAACAATGTTTGCTGTTAACTAGAGTGTTCACTGTTACTAGGTGTTCAACAACAAACAAGGTTTTTGTTAAGCTGGGTGTTCATAGTTAACTAGGGTGTTAACAGTTAATGAAGATATTGGCTGTTAACTAGGGTTCAACATTAACTAAGGTGTTTGTTAATAGGGTGTTTCCTCTGGCCCCAGCTTTTTTGCCTCAGTTTACCTGCCCCTCCCACCTCCCTCTCACTGTCTTATTTGCTGGTGAGGCTAGCCTTCCTCCCCGGCTAGGGCTTGTCGGTGCACCTACAAGGACCTGGCTTGACCTCAGGACACCTCTCCCCCAAAGAACTGGCCCCACGGGGCGTCCAACCCAACTCCCTGCTCTCAGTCATAATTGACAACCAAGATAGAAAGTGGAACACTTCCCGAAATGATCTACATGTTTAATTCTATTTATTTATTATTTTAGAGACAGGGTCTTGCTATGTTGCCCAGGCTAAATTCGATCTCCTGGGCTCGAGGGATCCTCCTGCCTCAGCCTCCCAAGTAGCAGGGACTACAGATTCGCGCCACCACATCGGGTGCCTCCATTGTTTAAAGAAACATTTGAAAGATTCACAGAGCCAGATGACTGATTCTATAGTGGTGGAATGACAGGCTGTGAGTGCTAGTGGCGGGATTCTCGTGTCCTTTCGGGCCTGGAAGACATGCCTGGAGATCTGTGAGGGTACCAGGGGATGTCAGCTCTCAGGCCTGTCCACAGCCTGAAGTACTCTGTAGAGTGATGCTCGGAGAATGGGGGCCCCCTTGCTGGTGTTCCAGAATTCCTGAGAGGCTCTGACTCAACGGCTAGAGGAGGCCTGGGGTCTGCCCCCCAAGCAGTCATTGGTTTGCTGGGCAACATTCATGGCCCAATCTGGGTCTCTGTGTAAGGTGGGGTTTGCACCAGCGGACTTTGGTGGATCTGGCCAGCTTGTATCCTTTGGGGCCGCTCTTCAAGGCTCAATTCGTGGATGCAGAAACAGAGGCCCAGGGAGGTGGCTCTGTCCTAGGTGTGTGCCTAGCCTTCTCTACGCCCATTCAGTTCTGCTCGCCATCCCTGAGTCCTCCAGCCTGGCCCCTCCCCAGACCCCGAGGGTCCCCCACCTTCTCCAGGGCAATGGTAGTGACAGGATGGACTTGGCAGTCACCAGGCCTCCTTTTTGGCCTGAGAATCCGCTACTGGGGTGGGGTGTCGGGGTGGGGGTGCCCAGGCTGCCCTTTAAGCCAGTGCTGGGCCTTCAGCCCCGCTGCCGCCCCGGCCTGCCAGGTTTGGGCCACACACCTGCACATATTTGCAAACATGCTCAAATATGTAGGCACTCTAGTACAATGCACACCCCCAACTTCACACCCACATACGCACACGCAGACCATGCGCACACGCACACGCAGGCACATGTGCTCGGCACACCACATTGCAGACGCATGCTCCGTCCGTGCCAGCCACTGTCCCAGCCCAGCCGCACTGTCCCCATCCCGCCTGGACATCGGCAGCCTCCCCGGCCTCCCTGCTGCCCCTCCAGCCCCCAGCCACACCCATGCTGCAGGCGTGACATTCCCTGCTGAAAGCACGTTGGTGGCTCCCCCAGGCTCTTGGGGCAAGACCCTGCCTCACCCCACCCCTCTCTCCTCCACGCACACAGTCAGCCCTAGCGCGGCCCCTCGTCCCCTAGGCCAGAGGCTCAGCTCACATCTGGCACCCCAGCTGGCGCCTCTTGGCCAGGCAGAAGGAGCAGCTGTGGCTGTCAGTCCTCACAGTGGGCCACCCCAGACCAAGCGCTTGACAGGCACTTTCTTATTTAATTTTCTCAACAGCACCATGAGGGAACAGGTATCTCTGTTCACCCCATTCTACAGAGAAAAAGACTGAGGCTCAGAGAACTGGGACTAGGATGTTTTGGGGGAAGAGAAGAGAGATGTGTGTGAACCCCTTCTTTGTACCCCACTCCTGAACTTCCTTTGTAGCATGCTCGCTCTCTCTCTCTCACTTACCCACCTCTGTCCAAATGGGTTTCGTAAGGCCTGCTCTCCTCTCTCCCCTTCCTCTGACAGCTGCTTCCCTGCCCCGTGGCCCCCTTCCCTTCCCCTCCAGCCACCAACCTCCTTCCTCCCAGAAGAGAACAGGAGCTGGGTACAGGCCTCTGATGTTCACCAGCTGTGTGACGCCGGGTGAGTAGCTCCACTTCTCTGTGCCTCATTGTCCCCATCTGCAAATCGGGGGTGATAACAATACCACCTGGGGTTGTTGTAAGGAACCAATGAGCTAATGCACGTGAGTGGGCACTGTTGATGCCCACCGCAAAGCCCTTTGACATGTTCCTAAAGCTCCTGTGTGTTTTGATGCCAATGAGGAACCTGAGCCTATTCAGAGGCCTGACCGCGGATGCAGCAGCCTGAAGAGCCGGGCGATATATGTGCCCCTGGCGTGGCCCATAGCCGATGACAGCAGGCGCAGGGGTATGAAAGTTTCCAGGTGGGACAGACTGCAGGGTGCTCTCTATGCCCAAGGCTGGGCCAGGGCATTGTCTGACATCAGACCTTTGCTTGGCTTCCTCCCCTGCCCTGTTCTGGAACGCCACTTCCTCCCTGTCCCCCACCTGGGCACACCTTGGTAACAAGTGTCTTGCACAGGGGTCTTTATCTCAGGTCTGCTTCCCGGGACCCTGACCTACTCAACAAATTGAGCTGTTGAGCATGGACCTGGCTCAGAGTAAATGTTCAATCCATTTGAGCGACGTTTATTTTATCACTTGGCAACTACGTGGTCGGAAACAAATACCTTTGCCTGTCCGGGTCTTAATTTTCTCATCCGGAAAATGGGAACAGTGATCCCTGCTCTGCATAAATCTTCATGGAGTAACTGAGTGACGAAATGGGCAAAAGTCCCGCCTCGGCTGAGGGGGCGGGTCTGGGGATGGGACAGTTGCTGCCCTTTCTCACCTGCCCCACACCCAGGTGCTGTCCCAGTCTCAGCAGCTGGGAATCCCCGCCTCTGCCCTCGAATGCCTCCCTGGCCCACAGGGGCACAGGCAGCCCTGTCCTTCCCTCCCCAGGGGCAGGAAACCTTCCCATCAGGATCCAGATGTCACCTTGAGGTGAGCACAGCCCTCTTCCCATTTGAACAATAGCCTTCATACCACACCCCGTCTGTCCTTTCCCAGCTCAGTTATGGAAGCCTGGCCAGCCACCCCTCCCAGGACGAGCTGCAGCCAGCTTTTGCTAGGTCACAAGAGGTGATTGTTAAATTTTTAAGAATTTTAAGAACTGGTTGCTAAACTGTCAGAAACTTGAAATCGACCATGTTGGGAATATTTGCACCATGGAAACTGGCAGACGCTACAGACCCAGGCATTTTTTCTGGAGAAGTGGTTTGTCAGCACACAATGGACTCCATCCCTTTACCACACTCCCACCAGAGCTCCAGTCCTGTCTGGACATATAAAATATTTTGTATTTTTCTAAGTTAAAAAAGCTAAACTACTTGGCTTTTTTGCACAGATTTCCTTATAGATTTCTTTGCTGTGAGTAGTTGGTTCACCTTGGGAACAAAATAAAATTTCACATCCATTCCTTTGCCGCTCCACCCCTCACATACATTCCCCACGGAAAGTCCCATCTTGACCCCCCTCAGATTAAAGGTTTCTCAACTCATAGGGTCTTAGAAATGTTGACTTTCAGAAACATCAAGTTATAGAAACTTTAGATTCCAGAATCCTGAAAACCTTAGACCCCTGGATCTTAGACTTGAAGAGCTCAAAAAAGCTCCTTTGGCCTGTGTTTGAATTCCTTCAGTGGCGGGGAGCTCACCACCTTGTAAGATAGCCCACGTCACTTCTGATCACCTTTCATTACGTTGTTGGGACAAGGTGTGCCTTCCTGTATCTCTGATCATTAACGAACGTTTCAAAAGTGCCTCCCCTGCAGGAACTGGAGATGCAGAGGAACCGAGGCCCTGCCTGAGCCCTAAAGCACCAGTGTCGAGATGGAACAATGCTCTGAACACGCAGAAGGGCCAATCACTCAGTGCACCCCTTGCCCTTGCCCCAATTTTGCATGCCATTTTTGAGGATTCACAGGCCCCCTAAAGCCCCAGGATCCAGTCCCAGTCTCTCATAGTACAGATGAAGAAACTGCAGCCCCGAGACAGAGAGAGATTTCCCCAAGGTCAAGGTCACACGGCACCTAACAGGCAGAATCAGGATCCAAACCTACATCTTCTGCCTCAGATGCAGCGGACTCCCCCCACCCCACTCCAACATCAGGCCCCTGCTCCCAGCCAAGCCTAGGCAACCCCCCCTCACCTCCCCGCCTCCCCCACCTCCCCAGGCTGGAGGGGTTAGATGCGCGTGACAACCCCCAGCCATGCGGAGCCACAGGAGACCCTGGCACTGAAGGGGGCGGACAGCTGGGCCGGGTGATGGGTGGCTTTAATATTTAAACACAGTTTGCCGCTGCACAGCCAAAGGCAAAAGCAGCTGCCTCCTTTTTCTTCTCCTTCCTCTCCTTCCTTCCTTCCCCTTTTTTTAAATCTTTAATGTCTCCCGCCAGCCGCCAGTGGGGGAGGCGTTGTTCGAGTGTCATATTTCAAAGGGTTGCCACAGCTGGAGGCATATTCAGAGCATTTCAAGCCAATCCATTGTGTATAAATATATAGATATATATATATAGGTTTCATTATCCCCTTCAGGGCTGCCAGAGAATATATTCTTTTAATATGTATAATATATTTGAGCTGCTACATGACTCGCAGGAGGAGGGTGGAGGGAGGGTGGCCCACAATTGACATTTCAGAGGCATTTCCAGGGACAGAAACAGCTGACTTTGGGAAAGTGGGCAGGGGGTGTCCGTTCAGCTGAGCTTGGCCTCGGGGCCCTGTCACCAAGTGGGTATGGGGTCCAAAACAAAACCCCAGCCTCATGCCTGGGCCCAGCACTGATATTTATTGGGTCCTTCGAGATGATTCATCTGGTCCTTTTGGGTGTCCATAGTTTTCTGTTGTGAAGTGGTGTTCAGCTGTAACAAAGGATTTGGGGGCAACGTTTACTGCATCTGCAGCAGCCTCCGAAGTTCAAGGCCACATGCTAACTGTGTGACCTTGGGCAAGCTGCATGAACTGCCTGAACCTTAGCACCTCCATCCATAAAAGGAGGCGGCAGCCCCGCCTGGCAGGGTGGAAGTAGAGCACTTACGTGACGCTCAAGGAGGTACCCGCATTGGGGATGTGACCCAGTAATAGGGAGTGAGGGAGGGCTTCCCCCAAGAAGTGATTCTTGTGGTGAGACCTAAAGGATGATCCTTTGGTGAAGAAGTTCAATGACAGAGAATGTCCCAGGTACCTCCCAAGCCTGCCAAGGCAAGGGGCATTTTGGCCATTTGAGACCCACTAGGGGGAGGGGTCCAGAATGACCCGGGCTGCTCACAGCCGCCAGATTTAGCATGGAGTGAGCCCAGGGCCTCAGCCCTCCCCACCCTCACCTCTGCAAGTCCACGGTGCAAAGACTGCAGCCTCTGTGTCCTGTTGTCACTCCAGTTCCTCTTGGCGCTCCCCCAACCACTTCCCGGGAGGTAGATTAGTGTCTTCCTTGGTAGCTGTGATTATTCAGAAATGAGGTCACAATAAAAAGGAGGCTTGTTTTTCCCCGGCATTTCTTGGCGTCTCTGACGCTCCAGCAGCCTCTCCATTCGTGTCTCTCAAGGCTCTGTCCTAACTCTCCCGACACTGCCTCTTCCCTCACCTGGGTCTGGCCACCTGGGAGAGGAGGACAGAGGTCATTAGAGTCCTAGTGGGAGCAGGAATCCCGAGCTCTGGGGCAGGGACTCCCACATAGGGGCGACCTGAGAGCTCCTGAGTCAGGAGATCTGGGGTCTAGGAATCGTATTTACCGAAACTCCAGGGTGACACTGAGGCTGCACCAAGTTTGGGAGCCTCAACCTTTGCGCTGACAGCCACAGCTCACCCGCACAGGCGGGACTATGGAGGGAGGGCTGGACTCCGTCCTGGAATCCCTCAAATCCTTTCACCCTCCCAACCTGCTTTTCTCACACCCTTCCCACGTTGGCAAAAGGCACTTCCAACTCCCCAATTTTTCCATGCATCACCCTGGATTCCTCCCTGTCCTTTACCTCGCACCTGACAGCAAGACCCATCAACCCTACATTTAAATACACCCAGAACCCACCACCTCCACGGCTGCCACCCCAGTCTGAGCCGCCAGCACATCTCCCCCGAGTCGTGGCAACAGCTTCCTCTCTGGTCTTTGACCTTCCACTCGTGCCAAGCCCACTCTCCAGCCAGCAGCCAGAAGGAGCTTTTAAAAATATGAGTCCGATCATTTTCCCTGTCCTGCGTCACCCTTTCCACTTGCCGTGCCTGTGCGTGGCTGGCTCCATCTCGTCCTCCAGCTCCTGGTTTCAGTGGTCTCATCACAGGGACCCCCTCTGACAGCTGCGGCTAAGGGCAGCCTCCCCTCCCCACTGAGCCTTTACGTCCACCCTTTCTTGGTTTCCTTCGCAGCATTTAATCACAATTTGTAATTGTTTGCTTGCTTGTTGTTTGCTTCTTTGACAGTCTGTCTCTCCTCCCTCTGGATGGTGGGGTCTCTGGGGCCAGAGCCTCGTCTTCCTGTTCACTGATGTCTCCCCAGCACCCAAAGCAAACCTGGCTCACAGTGGGCAGTCCACATGAATTCCTAGAAGACCGGGAGGGCAATATTTGATCCGCTCCATTCATCATTTCCAGTCAGGCTGCTTAGGTAACGAAAACGCATGCCCTTGGCTCAGGTGACCATGCCATTGTCCAAGTGAGCAGGGCCAGGAGCCAGCCGGGTCTGGACAGTGCAAGGATGGCGTCCCCAGGACATGGGGCCAGCCACCCCCTAAGCCTCTGGCCTGAGCTAGGATGAAGCAGAAAAACAGGGAAAGAACTGGAACCTCCTGTTCCCTACACCCCCATTTTACAGATGAATGCACGGCCCCCTTCTCCTCCCCCACTTTGGGCAAGTCCCCCCAGCCTTTCCCTGCAGACCTCACCCGTAGGCTTGCAGACTTCCCTGCAGCTGATGAAGGTCTCTGAGGGGACTGAGAGGTCGTTGAGTCCATCCACCTGCCTCGGAGCAAGTCTGATAACCCAGTTGGAGAACGTACTCCCACCGTATTTCCTAGAGACCCCCATCCTCTCTCCCCACCCCCAGGTCTAGAGAGAGGTTTGGTGAGGAGGAATTTGGGACTTGGATACTTGGACTTAGGAGGTCTGAATAGCCTCCCTTCGCCTCCCTGGGCCTCAGTTTCCCTTTCCGAGCAACCGCAGGGACCCGGAGGCTCCGGGGGCTCTCAGCGGCCCGCGCGGGCTCTCGGGCCCCTCCGCGGAGCGCCGGCGCCCCCTGCTGGAGCGAGGCGGGCGGGCAGGCCGCGCGTTTCCGCTCTCCGCACCCACCTCCCGGCGGCGGGCGCCTCTGCAGGCGGAGGGCGGCCCCCAGGGGTCTGCTGTGCCACCCGGCACTGCAGATGGCGACAGATGCACAGACACGCAGAGACACAAACACCCACCGGCCTCAAAGATTCCAGACCCGCCCTAACGCGGGGACAGAGCTCGGGCGTGTGGGCCGGGGTGTCCACATGCACGTGCGTCCTGGAGGCCCCTCCTGGGCTGGGAAGAAGGAGAGAGGCCGGCCTGCAGGAACACCCATGCCAGGGCAGGCCAGGTCCTAAGGGAGAAGAGAGAAGGCGAGGATGCCCCTGCCCCATCTCAGCGTCGCAGGAAGCCCTCAGGGAAAATCTGGGTGTGAGTTAGAGCCCCGTGGTGTGCCCTCGTCGTGCATTCTCCTCTGCTGCGTGTGTTCTTCCCTTTTGGGAACCTCGATAGGTTCACCAAAGTGTCCAGGCTCCACTCCGCAGGGACTTCGGCGGGAGCCGCAGCTGGGGAGGACGCAGGCGGGCAGCACATCCCTGGCCTGGAGCCCTTCTGCTTGGAAACCAGGCTCGCTGCCTTTTCCTTCATTCAGCGTGGACTTGCTGAGCACCTACCAGATGCCATGTGCTTACTGGGCACTGTGCAATATCCTGTGGCTAGCAGAGTCCCTGTCCTCACCGAGCTTACCTCCCTGGGGAGGATGGACCAGAGAAAATTAAGCAAATAGGTCACATAATGCCAGTTGATAATCCAGCACTTCCGCTGCTAGGCATCCCAAGAGAAACGAAAACGTTATGTCCCTATGCTGACACTGAGACTTGCACGTGAATATTCATAGCCACTCTATTCCCAAGAGGGGGAAACTGGAAACAGCCCAGGCGTCCATCAATAGGAGGATGGATAAGCAACCTGGCATATTCGCGTCGTGGAACACAGTTCAGCAGTAAAATGGGACGAACTACGACACACACGAAAACCTGTAGGAATCTCAAGCATATTATACTGAGCAAAAGAAGACAAACACAAAAGAGATTATGCCAAATTATTTCAAGTATGCGAAATTCTAGAAGAGGAAAGCTAAGCTATAGTGCGCAACGCGGATCACTGAGTGCCCAGGGCAGGAGGGAGCCTTCTGACCGTGCTGTCTGGGATGACGGAAATGCTGATTGCATGGCGTTTACCAGGGCATAGGTATTTGCCCAAACTCATCACACCGTACACTTTAAATGAGCATATGTCACAGCATGTAAATTACATCTCAGTAAAGTTGATTTTTAAAAAGATACAATGCTGGGAGCTGTAAAGACGATAGGATGAAGGAGAAGGGGGTATATTTATGATGTCTCTCTGAGGAGGTGATTTTTGAGTTGAGATCTGAATGAAAGGAGGGCTCTGGACTTGGGGATATCTCAGGGGAAGCATGCCAGGCAGTGTGACCAGCAAGTGCAAAGGCCCTGGGGCAAGATGGCCTCTCCCTCCACACCTTGAATAACAGAAACAAAGCTTATGCTGGCATGTACCCGAGGCTGCCAATTTCTGACTTAACTAAAACAATAAAAAATAGGGCCTGCCCCTCCGTCACCCCAATTGTGGTTTGCTGGTTGTGCCCACAAAGACTGCTGGAGGTGGTAGGCTACTAGGGCCCACATCAGCTCTCAGGTTCATCTGGACAAGTGATGTCTGCAGCTCCAGAGGAGGCTGGGGAAATAGGGGTGACCCCGACATTTCTTGCTTCTTTGTCTTGCTTTGGGGTTCCCATGAAAGCAGACCCTGAGGCAAATATGTGGGTGCAGGGGGTTTCTTTGGGAGGTGGTCCCAGGAAGTGCAATTTGAGAGAGGGGACACCAGCGAGGGAAGGGAAGGAAGCCTTAATGGGTGGGTTCCTGCTGTGGGCAGCCGGGGCTCAGTCCAGCTGGGACCCCGCTGGGAGACTGTGTGGAGCACACCTCAGAGCTGTCCCACCAAGAGGATGACCTGGACCATTGACCCAACTCCCATCTTCTGCTGGTCCGGGTGAGTCCTGGGGCGTGTGGAGGCCGAGCTGGCTCTGGCCAGAGGATGCCGTTGGCAGGAGAGACGCATAAGCCATTGGTGAGCGTGGTGCTATCTGTGGGCCACTTCTAAGATGGGCCAAAGGAAGGATACGGCAGGACACCAGCCACGTCTGCTACAGCTTCTGACTGGGGACACAGGAAGGACCCTTTCTGCCACAAGAGGTCTGCAAATTTTATTTCACTGCAGTAAATACAAACCTGAGTCTTATAAAGAGAGGGGCAGCTGCTCTGGCGTGGCCAGCCCTGGCACCTCCTGGTAGAAGCAGCCTGGTGCCTTCAAGCCCCAAGTGAGGGCTTCCCCCAACTCCTTGCCCACTTCATTCCCACATCCAATCAGATTCCCAGGCCTGTGGATTCTCCCCTCCTCCCTGTTCCACTGGCCCTGGCCTCATGTCTTCCAGCCTAGCACGCCCCAGTCAATCCAGCTGAGCCCAGAGTGGGCCTTCAGAGAGCTAATCTCGCCATGCTCCTCCCTCACTCTGTCCTTGCTGTGGCTCCCACTCTCCTCTGCAGCATTTACCAAACTTCTTCCCTGGTTTCACCTGTATTTATTATTTACTTAATGTATTTCTTCAAGTTAACTTGCTTTTTTGATTTATATACATTTACCTTTAAAAGGAAACAAAATAATATACTATTTTTAAATCCCCGTGAAATAATGAGTTCGATGTCTCACCTGAAATCATCCAGGCAGGAAGTGCCTTTGCCTCCAGTGACACTGACGTCACCCTCAGGGAAATGAAGGGGGTCAGAATCAACCCAGCCTCCTTAGCTGGGTGTTGAAAACTTTTTGTATCCAGGATTCCACCTGCATCTGCAGACACACACCCTGGGACTCCACACACACACACACACACACACACACACACACCACCAAAGTAGCAGCACTTATCTGCTTCCAAACTCTTCCATATACTGCTACCTCTGCCTGCCATTCTCTTTCCCGCATTTTTATGTACCCGGAGCTCTCCTATTCATCCTTCAAAACCCAGCTCAAAATGGCACATGATCTCGAGATTTTATTCCCTCTCTGGGCCCCCAGAAGTGTTCATTTCTCCCTTACCTGGCTTCCCACATCCCTCTGCTCACCTGTCTGTTACAGCAAAGACCATCTGGTGCCACTGACACCTGCCCAGATGTGCTCCTCCCCTGCTTGGGCGTGCTTATTTGGGGGGAGTAGGACCTGGGATATGTCTTATTCATAAAGCATATGAAAAACATTTATTGAGCACCTTCTGTGTGCCAGGCACAGTGAAGGATCTGGTGAATACAGCCATGAGCAAAACAGACCCAGTCCCTCTCTCCTAAATCTTGCAGCCTGGTGGGGAAGAAAGACTTTACGACAAACAAATGGGTATACACTTTCTAAATTGTGTTAAGTGTTATCAAGAAAGTATTCTAGGGGTTTTGAAAGAGCAGCCTTTTTGGATAGAGCAGGAAGAGAAGGACTCTCTCTGAGGAGGTGACATTTGAGCTGAGTCCTGAAGGATGGGAAGGAGCCTACAAGATGCAAGCTTGGGGGCAGTGATCTGGGCAGAGGAAACAGCCTGTGCAAAGGCCCTGGGGTGGGAAAGTGGTGGGTTCTTCAAAGAGAATGGAGGCCAAAAAGGTGAGAAGAGCAGGAGAGATGGCAGTGGCCAGATGACTCAGAATATAGCAGACACTTGACAATGCCATGGCCATCAGTAGTCACATACCCTGATGGCTTCTCATGCCTCTGCCAAAGGGAGTCACCTGCCCATAGCACTGAGCTTGGCTGGGTACAGAGGACAAGCCAGGAGAGTTAAATACCAGGGCAGAACCTCAATCAAAGGGGGTCAGAATTTAGAGGTACCCCATCTTCCACCGGGGCCAGGACTAGGGTATAGAAGGGAGGTGTTGAGGGCACAAAATTTGAGGTACTCACTTGCAGAGTTGTGCAGGTGTAGAATCAGCACCTGAGAACGAGGACTTCTTAAATGTTTTTATAACAGCTTTACTGAGATGTAATTCACATACCTCAAAATTCACCTGTTGAAGCATACAATTCAGTGATTTTGAGTATATTTGCAAAGTGGTGCCTTTCTATATAAATTTTAGAATAAACTTGTCTATGTCTACAAAAAAATTTTCTGAGATTTTTTTTTGCAGGAATTGCACTAAACATGTAGCTCAATTTGGGGAGAATTGACATCTTTACTATGCTAAGTGTTCTAATCCAAGAATGCAATGTCTCTCCATTTAAGTCTTCTTTGAGTTCGTGCATCAGTATTTTGTAATTTTCAGCATACAGATCCTATATGTGCCTTGTAAGTTTGTACCTTAGTATTTCATTTTCTTTAGGGAGACTTTATATGGTATTGTTTCAGTATGAGACTTTCATATGTTTGTTGTTAGTGTCTAGAAATAAAACAAAGTTACTTGATCTTAGAAAATTTTTAATGTGAGATTCCATTTTTGCCCAGGACATTGAAAGCAACAATAGGATATTGAGCTCATCCTAAAAAGGAGAAAAAGACAATTTATCTGTAAAAACATGACTTTTCTGGAGCTCATCAGAGATCTGAGGTCACCAGGCAACCAAGTGAATTGAGTTCTAAAGGGTAATAATAGTCCCCTTGAAGAAGAGACAGGACCCGCTGCAAAGCAGGTTCACCGAGCCAGTCACCGTTCCAGCCCCTGCACCTTAGGTTGCGCTTTAGCGCTTGCTCAAGTCTGGTAAGATACAGCACTGACCGTGGTGTTATGATATATACTAATATAATATAATGTATAGGCTTCTGCCCATGGTTCCTGGCTCATAAGTCCTATAGCCCTTGTTACCATCTTTTGTTATTATGTTGGGACACTTTATGCCTCAGGAGCACTAAAGGAAACAGAATCTCTCTCTCTCTCTTTCTCTCTCTCTGGCATTCTCCTGTGCTCTTTCACCTTGTCCCACCTTGGGCCGGTGGAAGAGGACAGGAGACTTACTCTAATCTGACTGTGGGTCAAAAGACCTTCATTCCAGAGAGGGTCCTGCCCATGCGCCGGAGGAAACAAAGCTGCACAGAGAGGCCAAGGGGCATCCGGACAGGCCTTGCTGGGTTTCCCCACTCAGTCTGTTAGCATGAGATCACACCCTTTTTGTCCAATTGTGCCTGTGTAATGAAGCCTCCATAAAACGCCCAAAGGACTGGGTTCGGAGAATTTCTGGATAGCTGAACATGTGGAGGTTCCTGGGGGGTGGCGCCCAGGGAGGACGCAGAAGCTCCGTGCCTCTTCCCTCGTGCCTCACCCTGGCATCTCTGCGTCTGTCTCCTTTGCAGCATCCTTTGTCATAAACCAGCAAGTGAGAGTAAATGTGTCCCTGAGTTCTGTGAGCTGTTCCAGCAAATTAACTGAGCTCAAAGAGGAACCCCGATTGAAGCCGGTCAGTCAGTTCTAGAGGCCAGGACTTGTGACTGCTGTCTAAGCAGGTAGGGCAGTTTTGGGGACTTAGCCCTCATTTTATGGGATCTGACGCTATCTCCAGGCAGAATTGAATTGGAGGACACCCAGCTGGTGTCTGCTGCTTGGTGTGTGGAGAACAAAGACCCACATTTGGCCACAGAAGTCTTCTTCTGTGTTGATGATGGTTGTAGTGAGAGCAGAGGAAAATCGCCATTTGGGAGTTTTCCCAACACACACACACACACACACACACACACACACACGACAAGTTACATGAAGCGGATTTATGACTTACAGATGGGCAGCAAGGAACAGTAGAAGCCTAGGATTCATGAGGAGCCGGTCCTGCAAGGCTCAGGAAATCTGCCTGAGGCAGATGGTGTCTCATCTGTGCCTGCCCCGCCTGCACGGCAGCTGAAGACCCCAGAAAGCAGCTTCCCTGGATTCCATACCCTGGAGGCAATACAACTTGCTGGGCTGTAGTATTGAAGGATGCCCTGTTTCTAGAAGGGACTGGAAGAGAGCCCAGGCTGTTCCAGCCAGCTCCTCTTTGTCTCAGGATGTTGCATTTCCTGGACATTCTAGTTATTCTTGAGAACTACAGGTGAGATAAGAGGGAGAACTGGGTAGGTCCAAGGCCACCCAGAGGACTGTTCTGCACCCACAGATGGCTTCACCCTTGGCAGGACACAGGAAAAAGAAGCAGCCCCCATAAAAGCAAGTGCTATGGTCTGAATATTTGTGTCCCCCCCTAAAAAAATTCGTATGTTAAACCCTAATCACCAATGTGATGGTATTAAGAGGTGGTGGCCTTTGGAAAATGATTAGGTCATGAGGGTAGATCCCACATGGATAAGATTGGTGTCTTTATTTAGAAAAAGACCCTACAAAGCTAACTTGTTCCTTCCACCATGTGAGGACTCGGCTAGAAGGCAGCATCTATGAACCAGAAACCAGGCCCTTGCCAGATACTGAATCTGCTGCTACCTTGATCTTGGATTTCCTGGGCTCCAGAACTGTCAGAAATAAATTTCTGTTGTTTATGAGCTACCCAGTCTATGGTATTTTGCTAACAGACTTAGACAGCAAGTAAAAAAAATGACTAGGATTTTAGGAAATTCTTAAAGGCTGAGTAGAGCCTCCCGTGACATTTAGAATCCCAGGGAGCTGCAGACACAAAGCGAGTCCATACTCATTTGCAGACTCTTCTCCACGGGCCACCACCAGGTACTCATAAGAAAGACTGGAAGTAGGATAGGAGTGGGTCTCCCTTCACGGCACATGGAACATGAAACTCCAGGCACTTTCTGGAATGTTCTCTCGTATCAAGAAAAAGCATTAAGCCACTGGAGGAGGAACAAGAAATCCTTTTATTCCCAAGTCCCAGGCAAAGACCCACTGCTTCTGGAGAAAGGGTAAAAACTATTTGACCCCAAGGGAAACATGGGAAACTTTACCGCCCCTAATCAAAGAAAACTGCCATCGAGGGAGAGGTCTCTACCCTGGAGGGACAGGCAGGAATCTCCTCCACTCTCTACACTTAACACAATCCCTGGGCTAAGCGAAGTGAAAAGTAAAAGCTGGAGGAGAAGTGGGGAAACCTGCTCAGGCCCAGGATTCTGTATGATACAGAAGAGATGGCCCGCCACGGCTCATGCCCCCCATCGATATCTGGCAGACTTTGGCTGCCACGAGCGGAGAGACAGGAATGCTGAGAAAGCCCCACTCACTTCAAGGCTCAAGGACACAGAGCTTGCCTAAGCCTGAGACCAGGAGCAGCAAGTATTCCCCCACGCCCACTACACGCCTCACATGAGTAACAGGCATAGCAGCCCGCTGCTGGGAGAAGAGTAAGCGCGTGGAAAGATGCCCTCTTTGTGGTGTAGGCGTGCAGGGTCTGCTGAAAGCTGAGTGTGGAATAAGAACACTGAGAAAAACTCTCCGGCAGTCCAGCTTTACGTTAAGCACAAGGTAGTAGCAGCCCGCAGCTGGAGGAAGTTGAAGTCTATGAAACACTGAGGGTAACTATAGCAACAATAAAACTGATTCCACAGAAGTGTGCCTATTTCTGGGCATAAATACCATTTGCTTCCGTTTCTCCTGTTGTTTCACCCACAATATCCAGCATTTAATGAAACATTATGAGACACACACACACACACACAAATGAAAAAACGAAACAAAACAAAACAAAAAAAAACACAATGCAATCCCTTTTCAGGAGATAAAGCATTCAACAGAACGAGACACAGAAATAACCCAGGTATTGGAACTACCAGGGAATTTAAGTAACTGTGAGTAATATGTTAAAGGAGCTAGTGTAAAAGGTACACAATCTGCATGAAAAGACAGGAAATATAAAAAAAAAAAAAAGATTAGAGTAGGGAGAGAGAGAAGTGACTGTGGGACTTTACATTGGAATTCAATGCCAGCCCTGCCACAGTGTAACACAGCACTAGGCAGAACCCTAAAGTCCCTAATTCTAATCTGTTGCTCCCAGATGGCACTTCTAGACCCACCCTAGGCCAGATGGGAATCTGCCACCCAAGCAGGACACACCCAAGTCCCAGCCAGCTTCACCCCTGGCAGACTAAAGTGGCCTCAGGCCTTGAATAAACATCAGCAGTAGTCAGGCAGAGTGGCCCACAGGCCTCAGGCAAGCCTTGGTACTGTGCTGATCTGGGAGGCTGTGGGTTTCAGGTGCAACTCAGGGCAGTGCCAGCTGCAGTAGCCTTCTGGTTGGGTGAAAGAGAGTCACAGCATAACTGGAATTAGGGGGCCCTCCAGTGTTGAAATGGCAACAGGGACCACAGGTTTAAGGAACTCAACAGTCAGTTCCCTTTGAATTTTTAGAAGGCCCTCCAAAGAGGGACAGGTACAAATAAGCCCAGACTGTAAAGACTGGAATAAATACCTAACTCTTCAATGCCCAGACAGTTACAAACATCCACAAGCATCACGAAGATTCAGGAAGATATGACTTCACCAAATGGACTAAATAAGGCACTAGTAATCGACCCTGGAATGACAGAGATGTGTGATCTCTCAGCCTGGGGACTCAAAATAGCTATTTTGAGGCAGCTCAATGAACTTCAATAAAACACAGACAAACAATTCAGAATTTTGCCAGAGAAACATAGCTAAGAGATTGAAATTTTAAAAAGTCAAACAGAAATCCTGGAGCTGAAAAATACAATTGATGAACTGAAAAATGTGTCAGTGTATCTCAACAGCAGAATTGATCAAGCAAAAGAAAGATTTACCTAGCTCTCTGGGAGGCTGAGGTGGGAGGATCACTCAAGGTCAGGAGTTAGAAACCAGCCTGAGCAAGAGCAAGATCCCATCTCTACTAAAAAAATAGAAAGAAATTAATCGGCCAACTAAAAATATATAGAAAAAATTAGCTGAGCATGGTGGCGAATGCCTGCAGTCCCAGCTACTCAGGAGGCTGAGGCAGGAGGATCACTTGAGCCCAGGAGTCTGAGGTTGCTATGAGCTAGGCTGACGCCACGGCACTCTAGCCCGGGCAACAGAGTGAGACTCTGTCTCAAAAAAGAAAAGAAAGAAAGAAAGAAAGAAAGAAAGAAAGAAAGAAAGATTGATTTAGTGAGCTAAATGGCAGGCAATTTAAAAATACACAGTGAAAGGAGAAAAAAGAATGAAAAAGAATAAAGAATGTTTATGAGATTTAGAAAATAGCCTCAAAAGGGAAAATCTAAGAGTCACTGGCCTTAAAGACGGAGTAGAGAAGGAGATAGGGGTAGAAAGTTTATTTAAAGAAATGACAGAGAACTTTCAAAACCTAGAGAAAGATATGAATATCCAGGAAAAAAGAAAGTCAAAGATCACCAAACATACTCAATGCAACACATATAATAATCACACTCTCAAAGATCAAGGACAAAAAGAGGGCTAGGTATGGTGGCCTTATCTATCAATCTTTTTGAAAAGATAAACAAAATTCTCAAATCTTTAACTAGACTAAGAAAAAAAAGAGAGAAGACTCAAATAAATAAAATCAAAGATAAAAAAGGAAACATTACAATCAATACCACAGAGATATAAAGGATCATTAGAGACTATTATGAACAGCCATATGCCAACAAATTGGAAAATCTAGAAGAAATGGATAAATTCCTGAAAGTACACAGCCTCCAAAGATTAAAACATGAAGAAAACCTGAATAGACCAATAATAAGTAATAAGATCAAAGCAGTGATAAAAGTCTCCTATTAAAGAAAAGTCCAGGACCTGATAGCTTCACTGCTGAATTCTACCAAACATTTAAAGAAGAACCAGTTCTATTGAAACTATTTTTAAAAATTGAAGAGATGAGAATACTTTCAAACTCATTATACAAAGCTAGAATTACCCTGATACCAAAACCATACAAGACATAACAAAAAAAGAAAACTACAGGCCAATATCCCTGATGAACATAGATGTGAGAATCCTCAACAAATATTAGCAAACTGAATCCAACAACACATTAAAAGGATCATTCACCATGATCAAGTGAGATTCATTCCAGGGATACAAGAATGATTCAACATATGTAAATCAACAAATGTGATGTATCACACTAACAGAATCAAGGGAAAAACCCATATGATCATTTTAATAGATGTGGAAAAGCGTTTAATAAAATTTAACATCCTTTTATGATAAAAACTCTCAACAAATTGGGTATAGAAGGAACACACCTCAAAACAATAAAAGCCACATATGACAAACCCACAGCTATCATCATACTGGATAGGGAAAACTTGAAAGCCTTTCCTCTAAGATCTGGAACAAGACAAGGATGCTCATTTCACCACTTTTATTCAACATAGTACTGGAAGGCTTAGCCAATGCAATTAGGCAAAGGAAAGAAATATAATGCATTCAAATTGGAAAAGAAAAAATCAAATTGACCTTGTTTGCAGATGACATAGTTTTATATTTAGAAAAACCTAGGGACTCCACCAAAAAAAAATTGAGGGACTGATAAATGAATTCAGTAAAGTCGCAGCATATAAAATCAACATACAAAAATCAGAAGCATTTATATATGCCAACAGTGAACAATTTGAAAAAGAAATCAAGAAAGTAATTCCACTTACAATTGCTATAAAAAAAATATACCTAGGAATAAATTTCACCAAAAAGTGAGTGAGCACTACAATGAAAACTATAAAGCACTGATAAAAAGAAATTGAAGAGGACATTGAAAAATGGAAAGACATCTCATGTTCATGGATTGGAAGAATTAATATTGTTAAAATTTCCATACTACTGAAAGTAATCTACAGATTCAATGCAATCCCTATCAAAATATCAATGACAGTCTTCATAGAAATAGAAAAAAAATCCTAAAATTCATACAGAACCACAAAAACTCTAAATATCCAAAGCAATCCTGAGCAAAAAGAACAAAGCTGGAGGCAAAACACTACCTGACTTCAAAATATACTACAAAGCTATGCTAATGATAGCAGCACAATACTGGCATAAAAACAGACACACAGACCAATGGAACAGAACAGATATACCCAGAAATAAATACACACATTTACACCCAACTCCTTTTCAACAACAGCACCAAGAACATATATTGGGGAGAGGACAGTCTCTTCAATTAATAGTGCTAGGACAACTAGATATCCATATGCAGAAGAATCACACTAGACCCCATCTCTCATCATATATAAAAATAAAATGAAAATGGATTAAAAACTGACATGTAGATCTGAAACTATGAATGATTAGAGGAAAACATTGGGAAATGCTTCAGGAAATTGGGCTGGGAAAAGATTTTCTGAGTAGACCTCAAAGGCACAGGCAACAAAAGCAAAAATAGACAAATGGGATTACAAGAAGCTAAAAAGCTTCTTCAAGGAAAACAATCAACATAGTGAAAAGACAATGTACAGAATGGGAAAAATGTTTAGAAAATATTTGCAAACTATCTATTCAACAAGGGATTAATAACTAGAATATATACGAAACTCAAACAACTCAATAGCAAAACATCAAATACTCTTATTTTAAAATGAGCAAAATATTTCAATACACATTTCTCAGAAGACATGCAGCATTTTTTTTTCTGGCCAAGAAGGGGGTGGACATTCAGACTGACCATTTTTAAAAATAAGAGGAAGGTTCTGTTGGGAGAAACTGGCAATGAGTAACTCCTGCAGTACTACGAGAACATCAGTCTGGTCTTCAAGATGCCCAAAGAGGCTATTGAGGACATCTACATTGACAAGAAATGTCCCTTCACTGGTACCATCTCCATCAAAGGGTGGATCCTGTCTGACATGGTGACCAAGATGAAGATGCAGAAGACCATTGTCATCCACTGGGACTATCTTCACTACATCCACAAGTACAATCACTTTTTGCGGCATCATAAGAACATGTGCCATGCACCTGTTCCCCTGCTTAGGGACATTCAGATAGGCAACATCATCTAAGTGGATGAGTGCCAGCCCCTAAGCAAGTTGGTGCACTTCAATGTGCTCAAGGTCATCAAGGCCACCAGCACCAAGAAGCAATTCCAGAGGTTCTGAGATAGGACATCTACCCACTCCCAAAAATGAAATAATTTTCCCATTTAAAAAAAAAAAGAATAAGACAACATATAACAGCCAACAGGTATATGAAATATGCTCATCTCTAATCATCAGGGAAATGCAAATCAAAATCACAATGAAATAACATCTTGACTCCATTTAAAATGGCTATTGTCAAAAAGAGAAAATAATAGATGTTAGCAAGGATGAAGAGAAAGGAGAATGCTTGTACATTGTTGGTGGGAATGTATTTAGTACAGAAACTATGGAAAACAGTATGGAGGCTCCTCAAAAAAACTAAAATTAGAACCTCCATATGATATATACAAAAGAAAAGAAATCAGTATATTTAAGAGATATCTGCACTCCCATGTTTATTGCAGTATTATTCACAATAGCCAACATACAGAATTAACCTAAGTGTCCATCAACAGATGAATGGATAAAGAAAATGTGCTATATATGCATGATGGAATATTATTCAGCCATAAAACAGAATAAAATCTTGTCATTTGCAGCAAGATGGATGGAATTGGAGGGCACTGTGTTAAGTGAAATAAGCCAGGCACAGAAAGACAAATTTTGCATGTTCTCACTCATATGTATGAGATAAAAAAAAAACTTGATCTCATGGAGGTAGTGAGTAGAATGGAGGCCAAGAAGGGTAGGACAGAGGGAGGCATAAAGGGAGTTTAGTTAAAGGGTGCAAAAATACAGTTAGATAGAAGAAATAAGTTCTAGTGTTCAATAGCATGATATGGCACCTATAGTTAACAGAATTTATTGTATATTTCAAAATAGCTAGAAGAGAAGATTTGCAATGTTCCCAATACAAAAATCAGAAATGTTTGGCCGGGCATGGTGGCTCACGCCTGTAATCCTAGCACTCTGGGAGGCCGAGGTGGGTGGATCGTTTGAGCTCAGGAGTTCGAGACCAGCCTGAGCAAGAGCGAGACCCCGTCTCTACTAAAAAAGTAGAAAGAAATCAGCTGGACAACTAAAAATATATATATATAAAATTAGCCGGGCATGGTGGCATGAGCCTGTAGTCCCAGCTACTCGGGAGGCTGAGGCAGGAGGATGACTTGAGCCCAGGAGTTTCAGGTTGCTGTGAGCTAGGCTGACACCACGGCACTCTAGCTTGGGCAACAGAGTGAGACTCTGTCTCAAAAAAAAAAAAGTCAAAACAAAAATTCTAAATGTATGAGGCCCCCAAATTGCCCTTATCTGATCATTACACATTATATGCATGTATCAAAATAGCACATGTACCCCATAAATATGTATAACAATTAGGCATAAAATAAAAAAGACTTTTTCAGACAAATAGAAGGGAAGAGAATTTATTTCTACTAGACCTCCACTACAAGAAATGTTAAAGGAAGTTCTTCAAGCAGGAGAAGTAAAATACCAAATGGATACAAATGCACCTACACATACACACACAAAAAGATGAAGCATGCAGGATATAGTAAGAGGGAAGGTTAATATAACATACGGTTTTATTTTTGGTCTTCTTGAAAGATGACTCTAAAGCAAAAACTAGTAACAATGCACTGTGAGTCTATAACATATACACAAGTAAATGTATGGCAACAGTAGCACAAAGGATAAAAGGAAGCAGATGACAAGTAAACTGTTCTGATTATTTCATTGCATATGAAGTGATACATTTTTGAAGGTAGGCTGTATTAAGTTAAAGATGTACAATGTAAATCCTAGAGCAATCACTAAAAATTTTTTAATGGAGGTGTGAATAACAAGCCAATAGTGGAGATAAAAAGAAATAATAAAAAATACTCAATTACTTCAACAGCAACCAGAAAAAGAGAGAAAAAAGAGAAAAGGAAATAGATTGCACTAACAGAAAACAACCAGCAGTAGATTTAAGTTCAGCCATATTAATAATTACATTAAATGTAAGTGGTCTAAGTACCCCAATTAAAAGACAGAAATTATCAAAAACTGAATAGAAAAGCAAGATCGACTATATGCCATATTCAAGAAATCCACTGTTAACCTTTTTATATAGGTTAAAAGTAAAAGGATGGAAACAGACATATCATGCAAATTCCAATCAAAAGAAAGCCAAAATGCTATGTTATTATTAGACCAAGTATATTGTAAGACAAGAAAAATTCTTGGGAATAAAGAGGAACATTACATAATGATGAAAAGATCAATTCATCAAAAAGACAAAATAATCCCAATACCCAACAACAGAATTCGAAACTCATGGAGCAAAAACCAGGAGAATGAAAGAAGAAATAGGCAAATCCACACTTACATTTGGAAACGTCAACACTCCTCTCTCAGTAATTTATAGAACAAGTATTTAAAAAATCAGGAGACATAGTAGACCTCAAAAACACTATCAACCAACTTGACCTTATTCACATTTATGGAACACATTTATCCAACAATAGAACACACAACATCTTCAAGTGCCCATGGAACATTCAGCAAAATACATTATGTTTGGGACCATTAAAAAAATAGTGATAGGATTAAAATGACTTAAATCATACAAAGCATGTTCTTATACCACAAAAAAATTAAACTAGAAATCACTAACAGAAAGATATTTGGAAAATCACCATCATTTTGAAAATTAAAAACCACACCTCTAAATAATTCATGGATCAAAAAAGAAATCATATGAAAAAATAGAAAATACCTTAATTGGAAAAAATTAAAACACAACATATCAAAATTGTGGGAAGCAGCTAAAGCAATACTTACAGTGAAATAAATAGCATCTCACTACTTTATTAGAAAAGAAGAAAGGTCTCAAAGCAATAATCTGACATTTTCCCTTAAGAAACTAGAATGAAGAGCAAATTAAATCTAAAACAAGCAGAAAGAAGCAAATAATAAAGATAAAACCTGAAATCAATGAAATAGAAAACACAAAACCAACAAAGAAAATCAGTGAAGCCAAAACTGGTTCTTTGAAAAGATCGATAAAATTGATCTTTAAAAAAGAAAAGAGACACTCATTAACAATATTAGGAATGAAAGAAGATCCATTACTATAAATTCCAGACAGTAAAAGGATAATAATAGAATATTATGAACAATTTATGCTCATAAATGTAATAACTTAGAAAAAATAGATAAACTATATGAAAGACACAAACTATGAAAGCTCATTCAGGAATAACCTTAGTAGTTCCATTACTGTTAAAGACATTGAATTCATAGTTTGTTTGTTTTTTGAATTCATAGTTTTTAAAAACCTGCCAACAAAAAAACCTCAGACCTAGATGACTATGCCAGTGAGTTCTACCAAACATTTAATGGAGAGAAATAAAACCTCTCCTGAGCAGTCAAGATGGCGGACCAGAGACACCACCAGCTGGAGCATCTCATTAAGGAGAAGTTTTAGATGAAAGAGAAAAAACAAACAGACAGACAAACATAGATCAGATGGGGGTCTGAAGAAAGGGTACCTGAGCCTACAGGAGATTCTACGGGAAGAGGTTGTGGAGCAGAACTGGAAGGGGAAAGGTATTGGTGGAAATTAAGCCATGAGAATTTTGGAGACCAGTGAGAAGGGTAGGTGGTTAACATCCCCCTCCCTCACATCTCAGACTATTGGTAGGCTCCCAAGCCACTGAAGAGACCTTCTGCCCCCATGAGCCCAGAAACTACTGTCACCAGTGTGTGGGGAGCTTCTTGCGGGCAGGGCGCCAGTCTCCTAGCACCCCAAGGGTGCCTCCCACCCCATAGACCCGAGCCAGACAGTAAGCACCATACTGCTTCTCTATCCACCATGGGTCTTTGCACTCCCCCACGGGGCTTCAACTCCTCAGGTTCTGTCTTCCTCATCCCCACACAGACATTTCCCAATTCTAGGCCAGACTCTAGGTGCCACAGGGGTCCAGTGGGTTCCAGGAGATCTGCGTGACTCCAGAGGGCGGACTGCCTCCTGTTGAGAGGGTCAGAGATGACCAGAGTGCAGACTTTCCTCCACCCAGACTCTTTTTCTCCCCTTCCCTGGGGGGAGAGCACAGTGTGGGTCCTAGCTGCAGTGCACTCATCAAGCACCCCTCCTCCCATGGGAGGGCGGCGCACCCTGCTCAGGCTGGGATCCTGAGCAGGAAAATTCCTGGCCCACAGCACAGTCATGGGGAAGCTAGGCTGCCTTGAGGTACTGCCTGCCAGCAGAGGCCCAAGAGAAACCACAGAATAGCGGAGGGTGGGAAGGAGCAAAGCCTGCTCCAGACTGCCATATTGCAGGTCTCAGACAGCCCACACACATAGACTTTCTGATTGAGTGGAACCATTTCAGCCCCTCCATGGCAGCTTTGCCCAAGATGGGGAACAGACCTTTGACCCCTTCCAAAGCAAATCACTTGCTAGGATCTGTGGAGCTTGCAGGGAGACTCACCCAACCCATCCCCACCCAGCCTCACTCCCCCACCTGCTTCTGCCAAGGTGGAGAATAAGGACTCACCTGGAAGTTCCAGGGCCCTACCCACCACCTTGGACATTAGAGTGCTTCTCCTGGGGAACTAGAGCTGGTCACAGGACCCAAATGCAACATTGCAGCTTGTTCCTTCCAGCAAGCACCACCTACTGACAGGGAGGTCAATTTGCACACCCTTTTCAGCATTTACTGACTCAATAATACAGGGTGTGGCTGATTATCACCCACAAGCACCACCTACTGGCTCAGAGATTAAACTGGGCATGTCATTATCTAAACAAAAGAAAATCCAAAAGTAAGAAGTAACAGCTGCTCCAGATGAGAATGAATCAGCAAAAGAACTCTGGAAGTATGAAGAATCAAAGCAAAAGGACACCCCACAAAAGGGAACACCAGCTCTCTAGCAATGGATACCAACCAAAAGCAGAACATTGAAATGGCAGGTGAAGAATTTCAAATATGGACTATAAGGAAGCTCAATTAAATATAAGAGAAAATAGAAACCCAACAGAAAGAAACCACAAAAACAATGCAGGAAATGAATGAAAAATTCTCTAAAGAAATTGAATTATTAAAGAAAAATCAACCAGAACTTCTGGAAATGAAAAATTTATTCAAGGAATTACAAGACACATGTAAAGCCTTAAGAATGGGTTAGATCAGTCAAAAGAAAGAATCTCAGATCTTGAAGACAACACCTTTCAATTAAACAAGTCAGTCACAGAGATAGAGCAGAGAAATAAGAGGAATGAGCAAAGCCTACAAGAAATATGGGATTATGTAAAGAGGCCTAATATAATAACCATAGACATCCATGACAGTGAAGAAGAAAATACACAAGAGCTGGAAAACCTACTTGAGAGAATAATTGAGGAAAATTTCCCTGGCTTTGCTAGAAATCTAGATATCCAGGTACAAGAAACTCAAAGGACTCCTGGGAGAGTCATCACAAAGAGGCAAATACCACAACACATAGTCATCAGACTGGACAAAATAAACATGAAAGAGGCCCTCCTATGAGCTGTAAGGCAAAAGCAGCAGGTAACTTACAAAGGAAAACCCATCAGACTAACCGCAGACTTCTCAACTGAGACCTTATAAGCCAGAAGGTATTGGGGCCCCATTCTCAGTCTTCTCAAACAGAATAATGGCTAGCCTAAAATTTTATATCCTGGAAAATTATGTTTCCTATATGAGGGGGAAATAAAGACTTTCTCAGATAAGCAAATACTGAGGGAATTTGTCAAGACAAGACCTGCCCTACGGGAAGTACTCAGAATAGCATTATACACTGATCAGCACAATAGACACCCACCAGTGTAAAATCACCCAAAAGCTAAAGGTCAAAGGACAGATACCACAATGGTTCAAGAGATAAAGCAACAAAGTTCTACTCAACAGGATGAACAGAAATCCACCCCACTTATCAATTCTTTTAATAAATGTGAATGGCTTAACTCCTTATTGAAGACACATAGGCTGGCTGAATGGATAAAAAAATACAAGACAAGTATCTGCTGTCTCCAGGAAAGACATCTAACCCACAGGGACTCATTCAGACCAAGGTGAAGGGATGGAAAACAATCTTTCATGCAAATGGAAACCAAAGGAAAGCTGGTGTAGCAGTTCCATATCAGATAACATAGCCTTCATAACAACAAAAGTTATGAAAGACAAAAATGGTCATTATATAATAGTAAAGGAAACAACTCAACAAGAAGACATAACAATTCTAAATATTTACACACCTAACATAGGTGTGCCCAGATTCATAAAGCAAATCCTACTTGATCTAAACAAAATGATCAACAGTAGCACTGTTAACAGCCTGGGACTTCAACACCCCTCTGATAGAACTGGAGAGATCCTTCAAACACAAATAAACAAAGAAACAATGGACTTAAATAGAACTTTAGAACAAATGGGCCTAAAAGACATTTACCCAACATTCTACCCAAAAACCACTGCATATACATTCTTCTCATCAGCTCATGGGACATTCTCTAAGATTGATCACATCCTAGGCCACAAAATATGTCTCAACAAATTTTAAAAAATAGAAATTATACCATGCATCTTCTCAGACCACAGTGGAATAAAATTAGAAATCAACTCTAACAGAAACACTCATCTCTACACAAAGTCATGGAAATTAAACCTACTGCTGAATGACTGTTGGATCAGGGAGGAAATTAAGATGGAAATCAAAAGATTCTTTGAACTAAACAATAAAGGGGCACAAGTTATCAAAATCTGTGTTATACAGCTAAGGCAATCCTGAGAGGAAAATTCACAGCCTTAAATGCTTACATCCAAAAGGCAGAAAGATCACAAATCAGCAATCTAATGAATCATCTCAAAGAACTGGAAAAGGATAGCAAACCAATCCCAAACCCAACAGAGGAAAAGAAATAACCAAGATCAGAGCAGAACTAAATGGCAATCAATAACAAAAGAACTATACAGAAGATTAATGAAACAAAAAGTTGGTTCTTTGAAAAGATAAATAAAATTTACAAGCCTCTCACTAGATTAACCAGAATCAGAAAAGAAAGGATTCCAATAAACTCAATCAGGAATGAAAAAGGAGAAATTATAACTGATACTGCAGAAATACAAAATATCGTCTCCAAATACTATAAAAATCTCTATGCACATAAACTTGAAGACAGGGAGGAAATGGACAAATTCTTAGAAATACACAGACTCTCTAGGCTCAATCAGGAAGAAATAGAATTTGTGAACAGACTAATATCAAGTACTAAAATTGAAGCAACAATAAATAAATCTCCCCCCCAAAAAATTCCCAGACCAGATGGTTTCACACCCAAATTTTATAAAACCTACAAAGAAGAACTGGTACCTATCCTGCAGAAATTATTCCACAACATCGAGAAGGAAGGAATCCTCCCTAGCATGTTTTACAAAGCCAACACCATCACTTTGATACTAAAGCCAGGAAAGGACACAACAAAAAAAGAAAATTGTAGACCAATATCCCTTATGAATATAGGTGCAAAAGTTCTCAATAAAGTCCTAGCAAACCAAATTCATCTACTCATCAAAAAAATAAGCCATCACAACCAAGTGGGCTTTATCCCAGAGATGCAGGGATGGTTCAATATATGCAAATCTATAAATGTAATTCACCACATAAATAGAACTAAAAACAAAGACCATATGATCCTCTTAATAGATGCAGAAAAAGAATTTGACAAAATTCAGCACCCTTTTTTGATAAAAACACTTAACAAAATAAGTATAGATAGGACTTACCTCAAAATGATAAAAGCCTTACATGACAAATCCACAGCCAACATCATATTGAATGGGGAATAATTGAAAGCACTCCCACTTAGAACTGGAACCAGATAAGGTTGACCTCTATAACCACTTATATCCAACATAGTGCCGGAAGTCCTAGCCAGAGCAATCAGACAAGAGAAAGAAATCAAGAGCATCCAAATGGGAGCAGAAGGGGTCAAACTATCACTCTTTGTCAACAATATTAATATGATCTTATATTTTAAAAACCCCAAAGATTCTGCCAAGAGACTACTGGAATTGGTAAGTTCAGAAAAGTGTCAGGTTACAAAATCAATGTACACAAATCAGTAGCATTCATATACACCAACAACAGTCAAACTGAAAACCAAATCAAAGACTCAGTACCTTTCACAATAGCAACAAAGAAAATAAAGTACCTAGGAATATGTTTAACTAAGGAGGTGAAAGACCTCTACAAGAAGAACTACAGAACACTAAGACATGAAATAGCAGAGGACATAAACAGATGGAAAACCACACCATGCTCATGAATGGGCAGAATCAACATTGTTAAAATGTCTATACTACCCAAAGTGATCTACAAATTCAATGCAATCCCTATTAAAATACCAAAATCTTTTTTTTGTAGATCTAGAAAAAATAATTCTATGCTTCATATGGAACCAGAGAAGATCCTGTATAGCTAAAGCAACCTTAAGCAAAAAGAACAAATTGAGAGGCATCAATTTACAAGACTTCAAGCTATACTACAAGGTTATAGTAACCAAAACAGTATGTTACTGGCACTAGAACAGAGACATAGACCAGTGATAGAGGACTGAGAACACAGATATAAAACCATCCTCATATAGCCATCTGATCTTTGACAAAGCAGAGAAAAACATACACTGGGAAAAAGAATCCCTATTCAATAAACGGTGCTGGGAAAATTAGATAGCCACATGTAGAAGACTGAAACAGGATCCACACCTCTCACCTCTTACAAAAATCAACTCATGATGGATAACAGACTTAAACCTAAGGCATGAAACCATAAGAATTCTAGAAGAAAATGTTGGAAAAACTCTTATAGACATTAGCCTAGGGAAAGAATTTATGAGGAAGACCCAAAAGCAATCACAGCAACAACACAAATAAACAAATGGGACCTGATCAAATTAAAAAGCTTCCGCACAGCCAAAGAAACTATCACTAGAGTGAATAGAAAACCTACAGAATGGGAGAAAATATTTGCATGCTATACATCTGATAAAGGGCTGATAACAAGAATCTATATAGAACTCAGGAAAATCAGCAAGAAAAAAAATCAAACAACCCTATTAAAAAGTGAGCAATGGACATGAACAGAAACTTTTCAAAAGAAGATAGACTAATGGCCAAGAAACATATGAAAAATGCTCAACATCTCTAATCATCAGGGAAATGCAAATCAAAACCACAATGAGATATCACTTAACTCCAGTGAGAACAGCTTTTATCAAAAAGTCCCAAAGCAACAAATATTGTCATAGATGCAGAGAGATAGGAACACTCATACACTGCTGGTGGGACTGCAAACTAGTACAACCTCTATGGAAAATAGTATGGAGATACTAAAAGTAGAGCTACCATTTGTCCAGCAATCTCACTACTGGATATCTATCCAAAGGAAAAAAAAGACATTCTGTAAAAAAGACATCTGCACTCAAATGTTCATAGCAGCACAATTCACAATTGCAAAGATGTGGAAACAACCTAAGTGCCCACCAATACGCAAGTGGATTAATAAATGTGGTATATGTATACCCTGGAGTGTTACTCAGCCATAAACAAAATATGGTGAACTACCTCTTGTATTATCCTGGATGGAGCTGGAGCCTATTCTTTGAAATGAAGTATCATAAGAATGGAAAAACAAACATCACATGTACTCACCATTAAATTGGTACTAATTGATCAAAACTTATGTGCACATATGGAAGTGACATTCATCGGGTGTCGGGCGGGTGGGAGGGAGGAGGAGGGGTTGGGTAAATTCATATCTAACAGGTGCCGTGCACACTGTCTGGAGGATGGGCACACTTGTAAGTCTGACATGGGTGGTGCAAAGGCAATTTATGTAACCAAACCATTTGTATCCCTATAATATTCTGAAATTAAAAAAAAGAAATAATACCAATTTTACACAAACTCTTCCAGAAAACCTAAGAGAATATAACACATCCCAACTTTCTATAAGACCCATATCACCTGGATATGAAACCAAGGACATTTAAAAAAAGATAAGAATACAATATTCTTCATGAACATAGATGCAAAATCCATAAGAAAATCAAATCTAGCGAAATATAAAAAGGATAATACATTATGATCAAGTGAGTTTTATCCTGGGAATGCAAGCCTGGTTCAATCTATGCAAACTAAAAAAATAATAACAATCATCTCAATACAATTTCATTTTTGTAAAATTCCATAAAGTATATCAGTGATTGCCTGGAGACAGGGCCAAACGCAAGAATGGATTACAAAGGGACATGAGGGAACTTTTAAATATTGGTGGAAAGTTTTATTATCTTTGTTGTAGTGATGGTTTCACAGACATATACATATACCAAAAATTGAACAATTTGATTATGTGAATGTTATTCTAATTCAATTATACCTCAATAAACTTCAAAAAATAAAATCATCCAATTGTATCCTTAAAATGGGTTCATTTTATTTTATGTAAAATATACCTCAACAAAGTTGATTTAACACAATTCATCCATGCAATGGAAACCCTAATGCTGCCCTCCCCCCAAAATGGGGTACATCTCTGACACTGATCTATATTCTATATTTTTTGCCAATACCAAATTGTCTTGATTACTGTAGCTTTACAGTAGGTCTTGAAATCAAGTAGAGTAAATCCTTCAACTCTGTTTTTTGTTTGTTTGTTTGGTTTTTGTTGTTTTTTTTTTAGAAACAATTTGCTCTGTCACTCAGGCTGGAGTGCAGCCCAGGCTGGAGTTCAGTAGCTTAATCATAACTCACTGCAGCCTTGAACTCCTGACCTCAAGCGATCCTCCTACTTTGGCATCCCAAAGTGCTGGGATTATAGGCATGAGCCACTGCGCCTGGCCAACTTTGGTTTTGTAAAAATTTCTTTGGTTGTTTTAGGCCCTTTCCATCTCTGTATAAATTTTAGAATTATTGTATCAACTTTTACAAAAGCCTTTTGGAATTTTGCTTGAGATTGCATTTAATTTATAGATCAATTTGGTGAGGAGTAATTTCTTAATATTGAGTTATGCAGTCTATAAACATGGTCTATCTCTCCATTTATATAGGTCTTCTCTAATTTCTTTCAGCAATGTTTTTAGTGTACAGGTTTTGAGCATCTTTTGTTAGATTCATTTCTAAGTATTTTATTTTTTTGATGCTAGTGTAATGGAATTTTAAAAAATTTATTTCCAATTATTTGCTGCTGGTATATATGGATTTATTCATTTATTTTTTCATACAACTTACTTTTTAAATTTAAAAGTATAGCATATTAGATCATAAGCTTTTCAGTAAGGATAAAGGAACATTTATGATCAATCCAAACATGCCTGTCACCTCAATGTTGCTTAGTTTTGGATGAAGATGAAGTTCTAAGCAAGATAGTAATAAGATAATTCTAGTTTTTAGATTTTAAAAAAAAATCTGGCAGTGAGAACCTCTGCTCACATATATATCCACTCAGAAAGTCCTCCATTCATTCAATAAATATTTACTGCTCATCTATACTATTTCACCAGGCACTCTGCTAGAAAAAATGGTTACATCAGTGAATGCAACAGGCAAATATCCCAGCCCACACAGAGCTTACATTGTAGGTGGGGAGACAGATAGTAAACAATAAACACACTAAATAAATTAATTGCATATATATTACCAGGCCATAAGTGCTACAGGGAAAAAAATACAGAGCAGGGTGAGAGGAATTTGAGCCTAGGGGTAGGTCACAGTTTCAGATAGAAGGCTCCGGGTCACCCGTGTTCAATAGGTCATACTTGAGCAAAGATTTACAAGGTGTGAGGGAGGGAGTCATGTAAATATCTGGGGAAAGAACAATCCAGCAGGGGGAACAGCCAGTGCAAATTCGTAAAGGGGGAGCATGTCTGGGATCTTCAAGGAATAACAGTGAGGATGGAGTGGAGTCGTGATGAAGTCGGGGGTAGCTGGGAGCCAGCTCCTGGAGAGCTTTATGGGACTTAGGATTTAATTCAGAAGAAGCAGAGTGACATTGAGGATTTTGAGGACAGTATTGACATGATCTAACTTATGTTTAACAAGATTATTCTAGCTGCTGGGTCTTGACCATGGCAGAGCAAGGCTAGAAATGAGGAGGCCAATAAGAAGGTATTTGCAGTAACCCAGGTGAGAGATGATGGTACCCTGGAGCAGGGTATTAGTGGTAGAAACAAAGCTGAATTCTGGAGATATTTCAAAGGTAGAGTCACAGAGATTGACCAGACATAGAGAAAGAGGAGTCAGGGATGACTCTAAGGTGTTTTGCCTGAGAAAATGGAAAGACAACATTGCCATCAACTGAGAGGGGAAAGACTTCAGGTGGAGCAGATTTGGGGGGCTGAGTAAGGAGGCAGGGATTAGGATTTCGGTATTGGACGCGTTGGATTTGACGTCCAAGCAAAGGTATCCAGTAGGCAGTTGAACATACGAGTCTAGAGTTGAGAAGAGTGATATTAACCCCCTTCTCTGATAGGTGTGGACACTGAAAACTAATTCCTTATTAAAATGACATCATGACATTTGTATAATAAATTTTTGTTTATGGAAGCCATCAGAAGCAATCTCGAGAATCTGTGTTTCCACAGAGTGTGTCAGGTTGTCAATGTCCAGAAAATGATGGGAGAAAGGTTCTTAGCCACTCACAGCTGCTTTTCGGCTTGGGAAAATACTTTAAAAGGCCTTTTAATTCAATCATTTAAGTGTCTCTTCATTGTGTTCAAAATACTTTCAGTGAGTTCTGCAGTTGAGTTTATAACCTGATCACTGAGACCACAAAAAAGGTTTTCAGCATTCGTCTTATGGTTGACGAAATGTGTGGGATTGGCGATCTTTCTTGTAGGATCCAGGGACTGAGTGGAATTGCAGAGGATGCAATAGCAGCTACTGCTTCCTGAGTGTTTGCTGTGTGCCGTGCCCTGTGTCAATTGCTACATCTGCATAAATGCATAGAAGTGTCACAGCCATCCCAGGAGGGAAGGAAAAGTATATGATCAGACCGGATAGCTGAGGAACCTGATACTCCAAGAGGTAATGTGACTTGCCCAAGGTCACATGGTGCATGTGTGTTGGAGACAGGACCGAAATGCTCTGAAGGACTCCAGAGGTGTCCTTGAATTCTGCTGGCTCAATGCAGTTCGGGCTGATTCAGAGTTGGAGGGTTGGAAGCTCCAGCTTCCTTCTCTGAGCCTTGGCTGAAGGTTGGGCCATCCAGCACTTGAAAACTTGGAGCCATTCTGGCCTCCTGGGTCTGGCCTCGGGATCCATGTCCCTGCTAGCCTATAGTCCCCACAGAGCTCAATGAAGTTGTGGACCCTTTCTGTCTTGCTTACTGCTATATCTCTAAAGCCTAGCACGGTGTCTGGCTTATGATAGGTGCTCAATGAATGTTTGCTGTAGGGACAGATGAATAAAGGAACGACAGTTGGGACTCTGGAATTTAGGTCTCACAGCTAGTCCTTGGCGGGATCTCATAATCTTCTGGGAAAGACTTTTCTCCCTGCATTCCAAATTCTCCAATGGAGACTGGGAGGTACTTTACAGATTATCCCAGCATGGGAGTCTGAGGCTCATTTATTTCCCCTAACATAGCTACAGACTAGAGTTATGTTCTCTATGGGGGCATGAATATGATTTACCATGTTTTCCCAGGACTAATCAGAAGCCTGGCATAAAAGGGTTAAAAATTCAGACTTCAGGTCCATGTGGCCTGGATTCAAATCTGTCCCCTACAGCTGTGTGGCCTGAGTCAACTGACTTCATCTTTCTGAACGTTTGGTTCTTCTACCCTAAAATAAGGATGATATATTTCATAGGATTACATTAAAATTAGCTAAGACCGTTCATGTAACACTGTCTAGCACATAGTAAGAGCTTAATATAACATTATTTGTATAATTAGTAAACTGATGAAAGATGAAGAATATTGGACAGTTCCCCATTAATACCACTAGGTGTCGCCACAGACTTGGCTAAAATAACATTTGCTTCCCAAATGAAGCAGCCCCAAGAAGTCTGGAACAAAAGAGCCTTAGAGTTGGGAAAACTTCCCAAGGTCTTGAAAGCAGGTCAGAAATGGGAACCCAGGTGTCCTGGAACTTTACAGGGCATGGTTGAGAGGGGTCTTCCCCACCAGGGGTCCCACAGCACTTCCAGTCCCTGGGATACTTTTATTATCCATTTGTAATAACGAGTAACTATGAGTGCTATGTGACAGGCGCTATTCTAAGCATTTTACAATATGAACTCATTGGCTGGGTGTGGTGGGTCACACCTGTAATCCCAGCACTTTGGGAGGCCAAAGCGGGAGGATTGCTTGAGGCCAGGACTTTGAGTCCAGCCTGTGCAACATAGCACACCCTGTCCCTACAAAAATTTAAAAATTAGCTGGGTGCAATGGCACAGTCCTGTAGTCCCAGCTACTCAGGAGGCTGAGGCAAGAGGCTCACTTGTGCCCAGGAGTTTGAGGCTGCAGTGAGCTATGATTGTACCACTGCACTCTAGCCTGAGTGCAGAGTAAGATTCTGTCTCAAAAAAACAAAACAAAAACATGAACTCATTGAATCGCCACAAACAACCATACGACGTAGAGTCTAATGTTTTCCCTGTTTTACAGATGGGAAACTGAGGCACAGAGAGGTTTATTAACTTGCTCAAGGACACACAGCTAGTAAATGTAGACTAAACCCCAGCACTCTGGCTACAGTCTGTGTTATCCCAGAGCTTACTTCTTTCTTTGATCATGTTGGTAACAATGTTTCTTATTACATTTTAAAACTTTTGATATCACATAGCTTCTTTGGTGTTTTAATAACTACTGGTTCATTACAGGTTGAATTTCCTGAATCTAAGTCTTGGTAAGGAAATAACGTTGATTTTCAAAAACAAGTAATTGTCAAACAGAGCGATGGTATAGGAAAGTAGGTATCGTGATTTCACAAAACACTGTTCTATTCAGAACATAACCATTTCCTGATACTCTATCATTTAGCCCCAAGTTTGCCATCTAATTCCAAATGAATTCCATTTGGTTACCAGCTAAATCAGAGGCTTAGGGGACAAATGAGAAAGCTTGGGCTGGCTTTCCAGTCATTCAGTCACTATTCAGTCAACAGTTACTGCCTCCAGATTGAACTTGGCCGGCGGAGACAGAAGAGGCCTAAGGGGGATTCAGGAGAAACGAACAAGATCGGGGGAGTGTGGAGCAGGAGAGAGCAGGAGTCTTGGGTGAGTCTGGGTGTCTGGTGGGTGGGGGCAAGTTGGGGAGGCCTTGGCAAGAACTTGATGTCCGCTCAGCAAAGGTTTAAGGCAGAAAGACCTTCCAGGTCCCTCAAGTCAGAGCCAGTGTCGGTGTTGTTTCTACTGTCTGGAACTGAGCTCAGAGGGCGGAGCAGTCTTGTGGGCAGAGAGGAGAAGCACCAGCTGGGCAGCAGCCAGCTCCACGTGAGTGAGAAGCCCTGGCCTCACCTTCTCCAGCCTTCTGGAGCCCCAAGGGGAATAGGGTTGGCCACTGAGGTCTTGTCAATACCCAGACCTGGCATGAAATTGCTGGAAGATGATTCCCCCCACCCCCAAAATGGACCTCCCATCCCTGCTCGGCAGCATATGTCACATGCCATGGGATGGTGGGACCCCTTCCTTTCTTTTATATTTCTTGAGGTATAACATAGACAAAGTACATAAAGCCCCCTAGTCTTAAGGCATGGCTTGATGAATTTTTACTCATATAATCACCAGCCAGATTAAGATACAGTCCCTTTCCTGCACCTCAGAAAAGTCCCTCTTTCTCCTTTCCCTACTCCCAACCTGACCCAGGTAACTACTATTTTGATTTCTATCACCAGAAAATAGCTTTGCCTGCTCTTAAACTTCATATGAATGGAATCATACAGCATGTACTGTTTTTGTGTCTGGCTTCTTTTAGTCCACATACCATACGTGAGATTAATTCAGTGTTACATGGATCTATAGTTTGTTCTTTTATATTACTATATACTGCACAGTATTCCATTGGATGAACACGCCACAATTTGTTTATCCATTCTCCTGCCGCTGGACATTGAGCTATTTCCAGTTTGAGCTATGAATAAATCTGCTATGAACATTCTTGCACAAGTCTTTATGTAGACACAGGCACTCATCTCTCTTGGGTAAATTCCTAGGAGGGTAAATTCTAGGTCACAGCACAGGTGTACTGGATTTGGTACTTCCCAATTTATAAATTGCTTTTTTCTTAAATAAATTCTTTAAGAATTAAAAAAGTAGCACAGGTGTATGTTTTGATTTAGAAGATACTGCCAGTTTCCCAAAGTGGTTGTACCGAGTTCCTGTGTTGTCAGCAGTATGCAAAAATTTTGAGTTGTTCTACATCCTTGCCAGCACTTAGCTCCCTCTCTTTTTCTAAACAAGAGCTTCCACTACACGACTCCTCTTTCCCTGCTGGAAAAAAAAAGAGACTCCTGTTTCCCTCCAGTGTTGGATACCAGGTGTCCCTAGCATGGATGTGTTGATGCCCTAGTCCATAAGCCAGCAGGATGGTAAGAGGCCACATCCAGGCCTGTTTGAGTCTCAGCTAGAGGAGGAATGGACATCTCCTTGACTTGGATGTGACCCCAGGAACTGAGTGACCATGTTGTGGCCATGAGCATGAAACAAAAAGACAGCAGAGAGATGAAACTAATATGGGTCCTTGATGACATGGTCAAGCCACACCGTTCATCTGCCACTCAGTGGCAAGCTACTTATTTTTTAAGCCAATTGATTTAGGGTTTTTGGTTTTGTGTTGTTGTTTTGTTTTTGTTTTTAACTTGCAACATAAAGGATCGAGTCCTCAAAGCCTCCTCATTCCCAAACCCAGTGATGCTGTTTCTCTTCTCCACAGCATCATACCTGCTGAGCAGTCTGCCCCACTGGCCACTGCTTCTCAGTCTCCTTTCCTGGCTCTTCCTCTTCTGCCCACTCTTCTATCTACTGTCCCTCCCTTGGGTTCTCATCCAGTGTCATGAGCTGTGTGCTGATGGCACCCACATTTCTATCTCCAGCCCCAGCCTCCCTTCCGAGCTGGGGAGCTCAGCTCATGTAAAACTATCTATTCACCGTGTTCGCCTACATGTTGCCCAGTCATGTCAAACTGAACTTCTCAAAGCCAAACTTTTGATCTTCCCTCTCAGTTTGTTCCTTCTTGAGGTTTTATCATCACCTTGGTCAAGGGCTCTTTCACCTCAAGGCTAAATCCCAGCTAGGTGTTATTGCCCATCAGCACCCACCCAACTCCAATCTTATGTCCTTTCCTTCTCCACCTCCCTGGGCCACCACCCTGTGTGAGGCACCATTACTTTATGCCTGCAAAGCTGTAAAAGCCTCCTGATCTCCCCACACCCACTGCCGAGTACCTTCCAAGCCATGCAGCCAGGGTGGCCTTTTAAGAAACCCAAATTTGATACCATTGCCCTGATGACGATGGCTCCCCTTGATTCTTAAGATAAAAGCCAAATCTATTGTGTAGCGATACTCGCCTCTCACCCTCACTCTGCTCCTTCCCACCTCCACGTCTGGGACAAGTTGTTCTTTCTGCCTAGAACATTTTCCCTCCTCACTTTTGCCCGGCACAACTCCTAATCGTCCTTGGTTTCTTAGCCTAAATGCCCTCTTCCCAAGGAGGCTCCACCCTCACCTCCCACCCTACATTAGGACTCCATTAATTTCTCATAACACTCTTTACTTTCCCTGGCAGCCCTTCCCATGATGCGTGACTATGTATTGATTTGATTGAAATTATTAGTGATTATTAGACTGGCAGCGCCTTCAGGTCACCCACTCTACTCCCTTGCCTTTAACACAGCGCTTGCACCTAGTAAGCGCTCGAGAAATGTGCCTAATTAGCTAATGAATGAGCACGCTGACTCATTCGGTGCCCGTAACAACCAAAGGTCGGCGTTTCATCAGACGAGGGGAAGCTGAGAGCAGGGGTGGACTTGCTCGCCCAAGGTTCAAGGCGAGGGGAGGAGGCAGGGTTCTGACCCAAGGCAGGTCCCAAGCTCTGAGCCCCGATCTTTCGCTCCTAGCCTTGGCCCGTTCATGAGAGGGCCAGGGAGGGAGTGGACTTCGAGCCACGAGAAGGTTTTCCCTGCGTTCACGGGCGACCCAGGGGACATATCCTGACCCGGGACTCACCCAGGCGGGACTAAAGTACGCCCGCTCGACTCTCAATGAGTAAAGATCACAATCTGCTGCATATGCATGAGGGGTCCATGGGCCCGTGATTCGGGGCTGCCCAGCTGCGCCTGATTAGAAATTATTGGGGTTTTAAGGCCTCAGCGCTCCCAGACATTTGTAAAAGTACACAGAAAGTCCTCAGAGGGTCTTCTGTGGCGGTTATTAAGGGGCCATCGAGCGGAGGTGACACTTCCACTTTGGGCTGTGTGATCAGGCGTCGCTGTAGGCAGCCCGATCCCCGACGGGGTCCTCAGCCGGCTCGACTAGAAGACGAAGGGGGCGTCTCCCCGGCTTCCTGCGGCGTCGGTGGCTGGCAGAGGTGGAGGCAGGCTGCGGCAGCGACGGCGACAGTGGCAGCGGCGCCATGGCAGGGCTCGCAGGTACCGTGGCATCAACCTGCTGGGGGCGGGATGAGAGGCCCTTAATGCGGCCGCGCCGCCATGTTGTCCCTTCTGGGTCACCTTAGGCGTCGCCGGGTCCCCACGCTGGGATTTTCCTTCCGCACACACCGGGAGGGGGGAGGGGAGCACCCCTGTCCGGCGTCTACTGATTGCCCTGCTTGGCCCTAGCCTGGGCCTTAGGGGTGTCTTCTCAGCCCAAGGGTGGGTCACTGGACTCCTAGGTTCTCGCTCCGGCCTCCAAGGTCAGCGCCCTCCCAGAATAAGGCAGGCAGAGCCGGGGGGTGCGGGGCCGGGGAGCGCGACCACCGCCTCTTCTGCCCCGGATCCCATGGCAGGGGGCCCACCTTCTGGGAGGCCTGTCACTGTTGCCACCACTTCAGTTGCATTTTTTAAATCAGAAGGCGTGGGGAGAAGAGTAGAAAAGGGTCTCCCGCCCCGGGTCCCCGCTTCCGTGTCTGGGGTGATAGGTTGACGCTCTGCTTCCAGTTGCGGGCGCTTCTTACTCCAACTTTACCTCAAGTCGGGACACCCGTTCCCTTTCCTCCAATATGTGTGGGGAGTGGCCCTCAAGGGCAGCTGGAAGAACGGAATGCTTAGCACAATAATGGCCTGGAAAGGAAGAATGGGGGATGGGGGACAGTAGCTTTTTCCTTCCTTCTTCCAAATCTTTAGTTTCCTTCCAGGCCTCCGTGTCCCTTTTCAATGCTAAATGTTGGGAGACTGGGGTCTGTCATAGGAAAGAAACGGCCTTTCTGTTTATAGGTTCGGATCGTCTTTTATCCCCTTCAGGGAACTGGTGTGTTGGGACAGCTTCTCTGCCCTGCCTGACATGGTCCAACCATCCCGTCAGCCTTCTGGACGGCAACACCAAAGCCGGCAGAAAAAAAAGTTCCAGCTTAAGTGCCAATGTCAAGTGTTAGATCTTGTTTGCTTGTTTGTTTTAAATCAGAGACTAATTAACGTTGAGCAAATCTGTTCAAAGATTCCGTCACTGGAAGCCTGGTTGGTTTCCAATGACCAGGTTAAATCCATATCTGAAATTGGTCTTGTTAGAGTTGCTGCCAAAAACAGTTTAACTTTTATCTGTAATATGTTGTTTCAAAGAGGAATCTGGGTTAGGCTGTCTTTTCTTGTTGTTCTCCTATCTTTGAAACACATGCATTCCATTTCAAGCCTGTCACTGGGTGATATACCAAGGACCGTGTGTTGCCTGCCTCTCTGACTTCCTGCTCTGGGAATGCTCAGGAATCTGGATCCTGCTGGGGTTTGGGCCCTCTGGGAGGGGAAAAGGAGGGAAGGGAGGATAAATGGGATCATTCCCAGAGAAGATGGTGACAACATTTCTCTGGGGCATACAGAGGAAGTCAGAGGTCACCAGGGAAAAAGAGACTGTTGTTAGACTACTGTTTTGTGTGTGTGCATGAGTGCACATGTTTAAATCTCTGGGGAAAAAGCTAACTGCAAATTCAGAATCTCCCTTTGGGGTTTTGGCTCCTGAGGAGATACAACATGTTTCAAAATAGTGAATGGCTCACAGCAAACCTCCCCTGCCCAACCCTCCTGGAATAAGCTGCTGCTGGCCCTCCATCTGAAGCTCATGAAACCTGCCCCTGCCCTGCCCCAAGAACAGACATCCCTTCCCTCAAATTCAAACACTCCACAGATAGAGGTAACAGTGTCACATAGCGCCCTGCCCCTTTGAAGGTTGTGGTACCTAATACCCTACCCCCACCCCTCAACTTCAATTCTAGGTTAAGAAATTAACATCCTTCTCAGGGATTAGTCCCAAGGGTCTCACCTATTGCTGGATCCCACAAGGCCATTCCACGCCCCTCACAACTCATTTGCTCTGTCCTTGGCCTTGTGGAGGCAAAGTCTTGTGGGAGCAGTGATGATTTAGGGAAAGGGGACATTTAGTGCTGTGACTAAGGGCTTTGCAATAAAACACTAGTCATTTTCAACACCTCCCATTGCTCTCTTTCAGAATAAAATGTTTTAATGGTATAGCTTGTGGAAAAACTTTATAAACAAGATATGTTTGGACCATTGCACAGGATGGAAAGTAAATGCATTCCTTTTGTCGTCTTTGGTGGGTTAAGTTTGCTACCAGAACATGAGGGTTTGAGGGTAGAGGATGAAAGTGAGAAGTGGACATTACACATTCAAGCCCAACCGTGTGGTGGCAGGCCACCAGGGCAGCCCTTGCCTGGATTTCTGTCATCTCACCATGCCACACTCAGAGCCCTGTTGGATGGATGGAGGAAAAGGGCTTTGCCAAGATCATCTGGAAAGCTCTGAGACTACCCGCAGCCTCTTGCCTTCTAAGGGGTGGGTACAGGAAATACTGTGTCCAGACCAGTCAGACTTTTCCATGTTGCTTTGGCCTGCATCCTTGAACTCAGCTACCTTGTCACTCGGGCTGATGTTAGAGCATCTGAGGCAGTGGGGCCATGGGCACACACCTCAAAGGCTCTGAGGGTAGGGTCAGCCTTCATTGAGAACACATGTTGAAATATGTTCACGGTTCTGTGGGTTTAGTGTGGAAAGCCACAGAAACTCCCAGTCTTGAGGCCTGCCAAGATACGGGCTTCAGAAGGGAGGGATTGTGGGCACTGCCTGCCGATGAGTCAGTCTGGGGCAAAAGGAGACCTGCCTCACCTTCAGGCTATGGTAGCAGCTGTAGCCACACAGCCTAAGGAAGATGGAGTCTCAGATTGCACATCCTATCCAAGTCCTGATGAGTCCTGATTGCCACTTGGACGGCAGAGTGTTTCTAGTGTGTTGGGGTTCACTGGGATCTTAGAGGCCCTTTTACAGAGGGGAACTAAAGGTGAGGGGTAGAGGGTGACCTGTCTAGGTTCCTTGGGTTTATTGATGGCAAAACCAAGACCAGAACCAAGATCTGTACCCGCACCCCCATAATTCTCTGATGCTGAACGAAGCTGTAAGTGCCTTCGGGTGCTGGTGACTGGACTGAGAAACCTAAGAGGCTTGCTTAAGGGAAGGAAACATGATCAGGCTCAAGGGGGCAAGGTACTTTGTGATCCAGAAGTGTCTGTGACAGCTGTGACTAAGGGATTTGAGGAAATGGCAGGAAGAGAGATTTATGGCCCTCCAACTCCCTCCCTTGGTGTTGACCCAGGAACAGGTGTGTAGTGACAGGGACACATAAAGCCAGAGACAAGGCTGAACAGGCGGCAGGGCCATTTGGTGAGAGTCAGCTGACCCCATGTAAGAAGAGCCCCACCTCACTGAGGAGTGGGAGAGGGAAGAGAAGTCTGAAGTGGAGCAGCCAGCCCACCACCCGCCCTGACGTGATGGCAGGGGAGAGCCCAGGGCCAGGGACCTGGTAAGCGTCCCTAAGAATAAGGAGGCTAGTGCTGGGAAAAGCAAGAACCCAGTAATGGGAGAGAGGTTTACGGGGCAGGGTGGTGCCAGGCAGGTTGCCCTTGGAGTGGCTTGGTGGTTGTGGGCCCTGGAGTGTTAAGATGGGTGGAGGAAGTGCCACACCACACCTCTTATCCCATACCCATTGTCCACCCTGCCCATTACTAATTCCCTTGGGGCTCTTGGATGGAGACTTGGCATAAGGCTTTGTGCTCTGAAATCACCCCCTGGGGTCCCTAGTACTCCATTTTGAGGGCTATTCCCACCATTTTACCCCTCCTCCCATCTTTCCCATAATGATTATCTGCTGTGTCCCCTATCCCAGGACCACAAGTAAAGGCACCCACCCCTCTGGGGAAGCGGAAGTAGTCCCTTATTCCGGGACAAGAAGTTGTCAGCTTCTTTTTGGGGAGCGGGAAATGGTCCTTTATCTCAGGACAGTGTTGAGATGGGGCTGGGTATGTTAGGAGCCCTCTTTATTCCAATCCCTCCCCATTTCCTCCCTCCCCCAAGTAGTGTGCCTACTCCACAATGGGCACATCAGCCCAGTCTTAGAAGTGTGTGTCGATGCCGCAAAAGAAGCCACAAGAGACAACTTTTTGTTGCGCCTCCACCACCCCGCAGGGTCCTAGGACACTGCGAGATGGGGGAGGTACTTTTTTTTATTTTTTCTAGAGGCGGTCTCTGTCCTCCAGGAGCTTACAGTCTAGCTGGGGAGACACAACTAAAAGCACACCTAAACAATCATTACAATTAGCGATTACCACAATATTGACCACAACTGCGTGAGACCTGGGGAAGCAAGATCAGTGAGGGGCCAGGGGCTCAGAGAAGGCGTTTTAGTTTTAGTAAAGATGGGATTTGTTTACTGTTTGAATAGGTCTGAATCAAGTGACACATTTCTTTGGGGTGGGGTGGGCTTGGGAGGCAATGAGGGGGTAGGGGGATTGAGGGAGCATAGGCAGCAAGGTTGGAATGCATGTGCTGTAGGCAAGGGACAGTGAGAGGGCCCACTCCATTTCTTAACCCTCCCCCCCCTCCCCCGCGCCCTCCAGTCCCGCCACACAGGCACGCAGCTGGTGTTCTCTGCTGCACCAAGATTCAGGGCTTCGGCTGTCGATGTTGGAATGTCCATTCTGCTGGCTGGTGTGGTGTTTGGATCTCTGTGGTGCGGCCTGCTGGCATGGCCGTGGCTTCGGGGCTGGGATGGTGCTGTCCCGACTTGGTCCATATCAGAATGTGGTGCCTATGCCCGGATCTCAGGGATGTGCTCCCCCATTCCCCCACCTCCCCCCCCCAATGCCCCGCAGTGGGATGGGGCAAAGGGGTTGGGAAGGGATCTGGTATTGTCGTCATTGTTGGTACTGGTACTGCTTCTCCGGGGGCCTACCGGCCCCTCACTGACCTTGGCAAGTGCTCCTCTGGCGAGGGAACACAGGGGAACCCCCATTCCTGTGCGGCACTGGCTCCGGTGCTAGCTGAGATGCACAGGAGCATCTGATGATGCGGCCGCGCAGGGGTGGGAGCTGGGGCCTCAGTTGGGGGCCCGCTGTCTGCGCTCCCCCAGCACGTGCCGCCCGGTCCGCGACACGGTGTACGCCAGCTTCTGCAGGGAGTACCTGAACACCTGTGTGAGAAACCCAGGACCCGCCCTCAGTAAAGAGCACGCGCAGCGAGTCTGCGAGCTGCCGTGCCGCCCGCGCCCCACCCCCTGCCCCGCCCGCCTGTCCAGTGTGGGCTGGAGAGGCGGGCGCGAGCACAGCTTGTCCACGAGTCAGGGCAGCTGGAGCTTTTCCAACTGTGCTGAGCGCTGCATGGCGGCAAGCCGATTGGACCCACAACTTAGGTATACCTCACTTCTCGCAATGGGCTGTGTCCCTGGAGGAATTCGAAAAGCGAATCCTACCCAGTAAATGCAGCATTCCAGGAACACCTTGAAGGAAATATGCGATTCCTTTGGCAAAGGATTCCTTTAGCAGGGAATTTTTCCTGCAAAGGGAGCTTTTAGGGTGAATGATTTTACGGGCAAAGCGCTCAATTCTGATTTCTTTTTACACAAAGCGCTTTTGCTTCTATTTGATTTTGTTTTTCCATAAAGCGATTTTTCCTTTTTTGGAAGTGCTTTTTTGCCCTTCCATTTTTCCTACGAAGGGCTTTTTCCTCCAATTGTTTTCTTCAAAGTGTTTTTCTCCAATTCATTTTTTTAAAGTTAGGTCCTTTGTCTAATTTTTTCCTGCAATGCGCTTTTTATCTAATGCGTTTTTCTACCAAGTGCTTTTGTCTGATTTATTTTCCTGCAATGCGCATTTTTCTTTTTTCTCTTTTTGGTTAATTTTTCCTCTAATTCGTTGTGGGGTTTTTTTTTGCGAAGTGATTTTTTTTCTGAGAAGTGCCTTTTTCTAACTTATTTTTCGTCCCACCCCCGCAAGCATTTTATATATATATATGTATATTTTTTTAAGAAAATTTCCCCGCAATGCGCAATTTTTTAAGGCGGAAAATTTTTGCTCTGCGAGCTGTAAAGTCTCGCAACAGAAGCGCCCCGCCTCCCTCCCGGGGTCGAGTCTGGGTGTAGCGGGTTTTTCTTACCGCGTAGGTCGCTAAAAGCCTCGGTTGATCGTCCGCAGCGGTCGCCCGCCGCGCCCCGAGTCTTTGTTCCCAGCCGGGCGCGGGCGCACAGTTCTGCGCTAAGAGGACGGCGCAGGGAATGGACTGGGGACGCGGCGGCACTTGGGCGGGCAGGGATCGCGGCAATCGGAATAGGAGGCGGCAATCGCGACGCGGGCTTGCGGGTTCAGGGGACACGCGCTGGGAACCATCTCCCACCCGAACCCCAGCACACTTACCTGCAGCAGCACGCGGAAGATGTACCATCCGATGATGAGCAGCTCAGCCGAGGCTGCCGCCACTGCCGCCATGGTTCCGAGAGTGCCGGGTGGGTGGTCGAGAGCGAGGGTTCGCCGAGGTCTGCTCGTCTCTCGGAGTCCGCTGTAGGGCGCACTGCCGCAGCTGCCGCGGCCGCGCCTTAAGTAGCCGCCCGCCACCCAAGTGCGCATGCGCGCTTCGGGGGGGCTTCATTAGGAGGGCTGACTGGGGGCGATCCTCATTCGCCAGGAGAGGAAAAAAATAATCCATCTGCTGTTTCCAACCGACCCCCGCCTCCTGAGTTCCATCTTAGCCCCCTTCCAGAAGATTCCGCCGTGCTCGCTTTTGAATTTTCGTGTAAAATGAAAGGGTACCGTGACTCTGGGAAGAGCGTAGAGCAAGGGTAGGGGATGCAAACTTCTTGGTGCTGCGCCCTTCTCTCTGAGTCCTGGCCTGCACATTTGAGCCTAATCTCCGCTGCCGCCCTATACCCCAGTTTAGGCATGGGTGGAAAACCGAAGTTAGGGAGGTGTTATCTGCCCCGTAGAGAAAAAACGGTGCCCCTTTCAGGAGCCTTGACATCACAGGCCCGCGCTCAGCACTCTTTCTAATATTCAATGTGTGAGTTTTAAGCGCAGGTCCTCTGCTTCATTAGAGACCCCGAGCGCGTAACGCTTCTCTGATTCTTCGCATCCCGATTCTTGCGGTGGGAGATCAGGATCTGCAGGCGAGGTGGCTACTGTGGGGAGCTGAGCCAGGACGCTGCGCTCTGGGCGCAAAAGCGGTAGTCTCCGAGTATCTACTCTGGGAGGGATGCGGGAAGGATCCGCGCCCTTTCTCTGCGCGGGAGGAATGAGCTTTAGAAATAGTCGGAATGTGTCGGGGATAGTTTTCGGCAGAACAGGTTGTTTCAACCTCTGTCTTCTGCTCCCCTCTCCCAGACCTGGTAGGTCTGCCCTGGCCAGTGGGGTGCTTTGTACCCGTTGCGCTGAGCAGCTAGAGCAAGGAGTGGGGTTTTGCTACCGCAAGCCCCGTTTCCTGCTGAAGCGGATCCCTTTCGGATCGCCCGTCTTACGGGTCCCTTGTGGATCGCGATCGCGGGTTTTCTGGGTAGGAAGACCCAAACGCCGTTTCTGAGCGTGGCCCTCGGCATACCAGTGGCCCGCCAAGCACCTCTCTCTAGCAAGCTGCCCGACACAGGGGCCAACTGGCATTTACCCTTATGTGGATAGAAAATTAATTTTGATTAAAAGCTCACGGAGGTCAGGTGCTATACAGTGCCAGCAGCAGATGGAAGTGTAATGATCCAAGCGAGTTCAGTTTGGATGAAGTGGCATAGTGATTTTTCTCTGCATTGACTTTCGAAGAAGTTGACTGGTTTTGGCAAAATGGTCCCGGGTTACTTGAAAAAAAGCAAGCTCGGCCTAGGCTGCCATCTTAAAACGAAGTATTTGGTGGCGCCGCCGCCGCTTGCAGCTTCCCGGAGATCCTTTGCCTGTACTGGGGGCCCGCAGTGCGCCGCTAACTGCTTTAACTCGCCACTCCGTGCCTGAGCACCTACTGCCGCGAGAGATAATAGATACAGAACCCTATCCTTACCACATGGGGGCACAGCACGGAGCCCATGGCCGTTCTGTGGCGACCACAGGGCGGTATTGTGAGGTCTGGGCCCCTGAGGACGGGCCGCAGCCCCAGGAGGCGATACATGATCTCTGCTGGGCAGGGCCCAGGCAAAGCCAGTCCACTGTACAGACCGTGCCAGAGAGCCCTCTCCCCGAGCCCCCAGTAGAAGCCCAGGGGAGACATCCCAGGAGGCTTCCCGAACTGGTGACTTGGAGAGGAGTGGAACTTCCATGGGTGGGCAGGGAGGAAAGGGCATTCACATTTTGCTGTTGTTAACCATGATCCATCTTCCCAAATAAGTATACATTCTGTTCCTGTTTTTTTTTTTTTTTTTTTTTTTTTTTTTTTTTTTTTTGTCTGTCTGTCTGTCTGTCTTTTGTGTGTTTGTTGTGTTGACTTTTCTCTTCAGGATCCCTGCTGCCTTGGTGATCCCGGGCTGACAGCCAGAGAGCACAGCGGCTCAGCTCCTGGAGAGTGAGGGTTGAAGAAAGCGGAGGGCAGCCGCCTGCGCCCGCTGGCTCGCATTAGGTCGGTTCCTGCAGCGGTGCTTGGCAGCCTTGGCGAAGGCCCTGCCCGGCAGAGATCATGTATTGCCTCCAGTGGCTGCTGCCTGTCCTCCTCATCCCCAAGCCCCTCAACCCCGCCCTGTGGTTTAGCCACTCCATGTTCATGGGCTTCTACCTGCTCAGCTTCCTCCTGGAGCGGAAGCCTTGCACAATTTGTGCCTTGGTTTTCCTGGCAGCCCTGTTCCTCATCTGCTATAGCTGCTGGGGAAACTGTTTCCTGTACCACTGCTCTGATTCCCCGCTTCCAGAATCGGCGCATGACCCTGGTGTTGTGGGCACCTAACAGCCCACTCTGTTAGCTTTCCAAGGAAGCAGAAGACGGGAGGGGAGGCATTGACATAGGTCATAAAGCATTGGAGTTTCAAATCCCGCAGCCGCGGGTGCCACATTCCTGATGGCGCCTTTTTGGCCTGTGATGTTTTATCCTTATAATGTGAATAATGGCACTGACCGGTGCTTTTATTGTAGAGTCCTGTAGTCATGGGTGGTCTTGTGATTGTGTGTGTTCTGTCCCCATCTTGGTCCTGGCTGGTAGGATGGCCACCCCCCTCGCCTCATTATAGTGAGGAGTCTGCACCCATCCTGGTCAACTGCCCCAGAGTGACCTGGGCAGATAAAATCCCAGTGTCATTGTCACCTCTGTGACCCCTCCTCGTCAGGGTCTCCTTCCTTCCCAGAATATTAGTGAGTCCTCATCCCTCTCCCTGTTTCCCTTCTCTTCTACCCCTTTCCTTTTTGGGGGAGCGCCTGTCTAAGACAGGGCTCATTTTTGCACTTATCTCGAATTTGAAGAGATTGCTGACGCCCAAGAGCCTCGCTTTTTCGTCCTTGTTTCCTTGTTCAGCAGGCTAGACAGAAAAATGTCTTGACTGTTTGTTGTCCACAAATCTCCCAATATTTTCTCCCCTTCATTTTTAAGAAAGGAAGCAACAGATAGATGTTGCTCTTTCACCTGGTGTCTGGGCTCCTGCTTGCTGGCCCAGCCCCACTTCCTTTGCCCTTCCTCCTGTCTTTCTCAGCTGTCCCAAGGAGGGGGGCCTCATTGTGTCTCCCGTGCATGCTCTGCGGGATAGAAGTATGGTGTGTTCTCTTAGATCTAGCAGTCCCCAGCTGAATGAGTGGAAGAGTACTTGTGCGTTTCATAACAGCCATGAGTCCCTTGATAGGTGTTTGGATATTTTTTGATGTGCCCTGTGTGTGTGTGTGTACGTATGTATGTGCAAATACATGTGTGTATATTCCTTTTAAAGAAGCTTTATCGAATGTGTTCTGATTTTGAGGTTTAGCAGTAGCTAGCTATATATAGTAGGTGCCGCTACAGTTTTTATTTAGCATGGGGATTGCAGAGTGACCAGCACACTGGATTCCGAGGTGGTTCAGACAAGACAGAGGGGAGCAGTGGTCATCATCCTCTCGCCAGGAGCTTCTCCATTCCTGCACATATAGACTGTGCATTATGAAGAATACACAGGAAGACTTTGTGACTGTCACTTGCTTCTTTTTCTGCGCTTCAGTAACAGTGTTGGCAAACGAGACTTTCTCCTGGCCCTGCCCACTGGGGATCAGCATGGTTGTCCTTCCAGTCTGAACCGTCCATCTCTCTTTTGCCTGAGGGGAGAGGGAGGTGGGCCAGGCAGAGAACAGAACTGGAGGCAGTCCATCTAGGGAATGGGACTGTGAGGCTGCAAGGCCACACTTGTGAAACGTTTGGACTGCTGTTCTAGAGCTTTTCTTTCTGGTGTGTTCGTTGCACAGCTGTTTGAAATGTTTAATAAAGCTTTATAAACTTTACTTTGTGTTTTTATGTGGCTGCAGCCCATTTGGGTCCTGGTGTTGGATTTCTGAGTTAGTAGGGGGCAGGGGGACGCATGGAGGGGCTGAGTCCTTGGCGCCAGAGTACCTTAGCCCGAAAATTTGATCTGCTCTCTGGAGAGCAGATGGTGGGGTTACGGGAGCAGGAGCAGGGGGCAGGCCAGGCGGTGAACAGGAGGGAGTCTGAAAGTTTTCAGAGATGAGACATTTGTGTTTCTCAGCTCCTATGGCTTCTTGCCTGAAATTGTTTCCCTCCATAGGAGATTTTAGTAACTGATCCCTTGACAAACAACTTAAGACAGCTGGAGCTCTAATCATCAAGGATTTTTATGGTGCTGCTTTTGAAGTAAAAATAAAGTGAAACCCCTTATGACATTTCAAGTGGAAAAATAAATAAGACTGGCCATCCAACCAGCGAACTTAAGGCAATGGCTAGAAGTGCAAGAGTGGTTTGGTTCCATGTCTAGATGTGCTCAGGCTCCATGGCCATGACCTTTGAGACCAGAGGGCTAGCTTCTCAGGGGCCTGTGCTCGGTGTGCACCTCTGAGTCTCTTCCTTCTAGAAAGCATAGTAGGAACACTGCCTGTTCAAGGCATGGGGCTCTTGTTAGGATTTATTGAGATAACAGTTGTGAAGGGTTTTGGCAATTTCATAGTAGATCACCTGTTTTACCTACCTCCATTTTTAAATTATTGCTGTAAAGTTGTATGGTTTTCTCCTGCTCTTTTAAATCTCTCCATCGTCACTTTATTCCTTTTTTCATTTCTAGTGTTGCTTATTGATGCTTTCTTTTCTTGATCAAAACTTGCCAAAGATTTGTCTATTTTAGAAGTACTTTGAAAGAACCCAACTTTTATCGATCATATCTGCTGTATATTTTTCCGATTTGATTCCTTTGTGCTTTTATCTCTGAATTCTTTTCTGGGTTTCTGGATATATTTTGTGGTTCTGCAAAGTCTTGACAAGCTAAGGAGTCATCCACATGGAAAGGATGGTTTATTCAACAAACATTGAGACCCTGTACTAGGCTTGCTGGGAATTTTAGGGGCAAGACCCAGGCCTGACTCTCCAGGAGCTCAGGATTCTAGCCTAGTGGGAAGACTTAACAAAATAGACAATTGCAAATTCCAAAAACAAAACAAACAAACAAAAAAGGCTTTTGTGTTCCTCCTCTCCTGTGGAGGCACCTGGATGATAAATGAAGCCAAGATTATTGCTTATTTTGCTCTCCCTCAGAAAGCAGCTCTCTGTTTTAGGTCAAGAGGGCTTACCAGACACAAACAGGCCTCCCTCTGAAAGATTTGTGGCCCTTTCCAGCAGGGAGCCTGCACCCCCCACCCCAAGGTGACTGCCAGATCAGCATTCTATATGCCTAACAATGCTTCCCACTTAGCAGAGTACCCTGCCCCCAGAACTGCCTTTTAAGAAAATGAAAAGTAGATACCTCTTCCGGGAAAGGAATAGGAGCACCAGGCCTTAGAAAAGCCTCGCTCTGCACTTCCACCGGTCACTGCAGCTCCTAGTATGAAATGGTTGCCCACATGGTACCTAGTTACCACAAGACTCCATGAGGCCTAGGTCTGGGCTTCTTTAGGAACTGGTCCATGCCCTGCTCTGGGCCTCAGTTTCCTTATAGGTGAAATGTGTTTGGAGCAAACAGTTTTCACAGACCTAATATCCTGGGAGTTCTTTCTCCCAGGGTCTTAGGGTCCTCTTGGACCCACTTGAGGAAGGCAGCGGAGTTCTGAGTAGGTGGCTGTCCACTTTCAGGCTAGCCTTGCATGTGCTCTAAGCTGTGTACCATGCGAGCCCAGATACTGCCTCTGTCAGGAAGCCTTCCTGGATTTCTTCCTTTTCCATGGAGATCCGCTTGCCTAGGGTACTTCACCCAGCCTTCTGCTGAGTGCTATTGTTAGGCAGGCTTCCTCTTCCTTAGTGACTGAGTTCCTAGATGGTGTGGCCCATGAGGGCTCCTCCTGCCTCCCAAGGGGCCTACATTATTAATCATTCCACCAATATTTGTCAGAATGCCACGCAAGACTAGGCCTTGGAACTATACACTGGACAAGATGGGCAGTCCCTGCTAATGGGAAAGAGGGTGACATTGAGCATCCCAGGGATATACAACTATGGACTGTGGCAGGTGCTGGAAGAGAGAGTCTAAGAGGGGATCTAATGCAGGCCGGGGAGGATTGACATTTGGGTGGAGACCTGAAGGATGAGTATAAATGCTTGACCAGTGAGGTAATAAATGAGATGTTATTTTTTACCATCTAATCAAGCATCTCTGTGCTTATAGATAAGAAGACTGGGCCAAAAGTAAAATCAAGGACCACCAGTATCTGGCTGCCCTAGAATTAGAACCTAAAAGGCTTTTGGGGTCAGTCTGCTTAAAGCAAGAGAACTATTGGGAGCTATGAAGGGGGTCTAAGGCTGAAATGCTGGTGGCAGGCCCCAAAGTTCAGTTCTGAGAACTCTTTAGTTTTCAACTGACTGGGAACCATCATAAACAAGGATCTGATGGGATTGGGGGGTGAGCCAGTCAGAACAGCATTGAAGGTGGGATTCTTTCAGCAGGAACAGAACAGCATTTGAGTGGTAAGTAGCAGGGCCATAGAGAAGGCTGCCACCCTGTCTAGATCACTGAGAACAGGAGAAGTGGGTCTAAGGAGTGACCAAGTGAGGAAGGGGAGGCAGGAGAACAGGGTAAGCTGGGGAGGGAGGAGGCAGTGGGAGATGACAAGGAAAGTCAACTCCTGTTGAATAGTGACAGGAAAGGAGACCAGAGAAGGGTTGTCACCTATGTCTGTTCAGTTGGCAGAGCCAGAACCCAGTCTCCTAGCACCCAGTGCAAAACTCACCCCCCACCCCATCAAAACGTCACTGCTTTGAGAAGAGGAAAGAACTAAAAAGTGCTCTCCTCAGCAAGTGATGGGAGATGATCCTGACTGAGGGGCTTGTCCATCCTCAGCCTGGCAACGCCCACTCCCCAGTGTCTTCCTGAAAATCCAAGGAAAGACAGAGTTTAGTCTGCAAGGCTGCAGGGTCAAGGGGAGGGGGAATTAAATATGTTGAGCAAAACTTCAATTGTAGAGCAGGCTCAAGGTGAAGAACAGAAGCAGCTGGCTGAGCAGCAGCTGAAGGCCTCAGACTGAAGCCCTTGGTCTCCCTTTGGGACATTGGGAAAGGGACTCAAACCTTGGGTGGGAGATAGACTTGAAGAACCCTGATGCGAGGCTTGAGGGAGCCCCAGGTCTCATGCCCTTCCTTTGTGACTGCACCTCCCTGAACCTCAGTTTCCTCACTGTAAAATGGATACCATGCCACCCACCATAGCATCTGCCTCAAGGCAGAGTCTCCACATATGTTATTTCTTCTGTTCTGTGGCCCCTGCCACCAACCCTTACTGGGCTCAGGCCTCTTAGGATGTGCTCTGATCCTCCACTCTCCCACTCATTCATTCGTGGGAGGAGCATTTGCCAGGCTCCTTGCCAAGCTCTTTGATGCTGGTGCACAGTAAGACCATGCGCTCCTCGAGGAGTTCAGATCGGTAGGAGGGAGGGCATCGAGGCAGTCTTGTAGGCAGATAATTACAATACCGGGTCGTTAGGGCTTTAGTGGAGTTGGGCAGAGAGATTGCGTGGGAGACCATATGTCAATACCTCAGTGTGAAGTCCCGTAATTATTTTTCACATTCTCTGAAAAGACAATCTCCTAAAAAGGAAAACACCAAGATGTAGCTTTTTCCTGGGATGCCAAAGTCCTGGGTTTGAGTCCCTGCTGGGCCACCAGCTTTCCCAGTGACCCTCATGGATTTCTCTCAGTAATCCCTGCTAGTCCAGCCTCCTCTCCATGAGGATCAGAGCAGGGATAACTTTGAGAGCACTTTGTGAGATATGGGTTGAACAAGACCCTTCTCCAAAGCCTAATCCTCTGAGTGGTTCTGGCCTCTCACCTCTTTTCCTGGGTAGCTTGTAGAGAACTTGCACTTGGACAGCTTACCACCTCTTCCAAAGTGAAACCCTCTGCCAATCCCCTGTCCCACACTGGTAGTGGCAGCCCTCTAAGGAGGGGGCAGGGAGGCAGGAGCTAAGGCCCTGGGCCTCATTCTCACCCCTTCCAGTGTGACTTGCTCTTCTCTACTCACCCTCCTGTAGGCCTCTGTTTCCCCATTTATAATCCAAGGATGGGGCTGGTCCAGGAAGTCTTTAACATTTCCAAAGCCATCTTCTGTGAAACATCAGTGAACTTGATTCTTGTTACTCCAATCTTAGAGATATTGGTTTAAAGAAAGAAAGAAAATGTGTTAAGCCAATTACATATTTAATCAAAGGATCTTTTGCATTAAAGAATAAACTTTAAGTCTCTTGGGTGTAGAATTGTCAAGGATCTTAGCTTAAAGCCAAGACAGACAAAGCCTTTCAGTGGTTCCCTGTTGCCTGTGGTCCCAACTCATTAGCTTGGCCATCAAGGCTCTGCACAACCCCTGAGGATAGGGGCTTAGTCTTTGTCCCTTGGCCAGGCACAGAACTTGCCTGACCAGGCCTGGTACATAGTACCAGCTGGTTGGCTGGCCTGGTGGGTAGATGGATGGACGGTTCAATCAACCAATTGCTAGACTCCCTAAGGAATTCGATGGCCTAGTCTTTCCTAGAAGGAAGGGAATTCAGTTTGCCTCCCAAGTCTCTTGGCACCTCTGAAGTGACAGAGATTATTTTCCAGCCTCCAGACTAGTATTTTGAACACAGATATGTGAGAAGAAGCTTGTAAAAGGCTCCACAACCTGGCATCCTCCATGTGGCGACAGTCCATGTGTGGTTTGGGAGTAGCCAAGCCAGGCGGTAGACAACCCGTAAGACCTGGATGGATGTAGGTGGGCTCCTAATCGCTTGTGAGCTGGAGGGATTCCCCCTTCTCCCCTCCCTCTACCTGTGCCCCCCCAACCCCATTTGTGGGACTTCCCAAACATCCCCGCACACTGGCAGGCAGGTGAGCTGGCAGGATTGCAGGGCATGGACCACCGCATGAGATTTAAAGTTTCAGAGAGCCAAGCAGAGCTCTGCTGGCAGGTTATCTGACTTACCTGAGGGTTCACAGCTAGGCCAGGCTGGCCCTGGATTCCTGAGTCTGACCACAAACTTATTTGGCCCTCTGCATTGTTCATCTTCCCGTTTCCCTCTTCTCCCGCCCTCATAGATCACGAACACCCTCCCTCCCACAGCCCACCCCACTGCAACACACCTTGGGAGCACACTGCCAAGATTCGGATCCTTCCTCTGGCCCCATTCCCTCAGACCACTTTGAGGAAGGATCGGTCTCAGTCCAACGCGCAGACGCTCAGCTGCAATACTGTGGGGTTAGACTACTGTTCACAGATGGACTAGGCCATTTGGGGGGCTGATTCTTGGTAGTTGGCTTTTGGTTTTGTTTGTTTTTACTTACTGGTCAAATATGAACCAGTTCTCATTTCCACACTCAGAGCCATTTTTATGAATGCCATATGGTTCCATTTTGTACTAACGGGAACTGGGGATCACAGGCGCATGGCACAGCTACTGCGACTCATGGCCCTTGCAGCTGTGCCCTCCAACAGGCTTCATGTGCAGTAGGAGTGGTGTTCAGATCCAGTAAGATTGGATGGGGCCTCCTTATCCATGGTCGTGACAACACTGCCCCTCAGTCCTGCCTCTCTGGCCCCTTAATCTTCCCCTTGTCTGTCTCCTCCTTTTCATTCAGATCCAGTCATCTCTAGCTGAAGACTGCACCAGATGCCTCTTTGCTTTCAGTCCTGTCCCTTTCACCCATTGTCCAAATGGCCACTGTTGGGCTTCCTTGCCAGCTTAGGTCATGTTCTATGGCTCTTTACTTAACTTTTGTCCTTCATCATCACCTAGAGGATGGGGTTCTGCCTGTTAATGGGGCAATCAGAGTGTTTCGCAAGCTGGCTCCCATCTACCCCGTGTGCTCCTACTCTGCTGCTCCAGGTGTCCAGCCAGGTGAGCCCACCTGTCCTCCCTGAACAGATGGCCCCTTTCACATGAGAGTCCGGAAGATTGCCTAAGGAGAAGGTGTCAGGGGAGGGTTTTTGAGAAGGAATATGAGGTCTCCAGTGGCAGCCACCACCAGCGAGAGAACCAAGAAGGGGTCATTGGATCGATCAGTTAGGAGGTCTTGTCCTCCATGTCAGGGTCAGCAGAGTGATAGAGGCAGACATCACATCACCATGGGAAAAGGAGAAAACGAGAGGAAGAAGTAGAGATGAGGGGACAGATTGCTGCTTTCAGCTATGAAGGGAAAGAGAGAGGTGGAGAAGTGCAAGTCCCCATCTGGACTGTTGTTTTATTTAGCTAATATTTGGCAAGTGCTTTTCTGGATCAGTCCCTGATAGACATTTTACCAGCAATATCTCCCTGAGACCTCACAGAATGTTCCAAGGTTGGCATGGTTATGTCCACTGTACAGAAGAGGTTCCCAAGATGGGGGGGCAGAGCTGGAATTTGTACCCCGTTCCATTGCTGTGCACAGCCTCACCTTCACTACTCTGCTTGTCCTCCCTGCAGCCACGAGGGGCCGGGGGAGGTGGAGAGCTGCCTGCAGATGGAGAGCCGGGTAGAGGCACAAGGAAGGTTATGGGGGCTTAGATAGGACTGGAGGGCTGGAACACCTAACTTTTCAGAGGGGAAGGGGCCAGGAGGAGAGAGGCTAACTATTTTTAAGAGTCAAATAGAAGATATGAGCCTATTAAAAACCAAGGGGGAAAGGAATTGAATATTCAACAAGTGTCTGAGTGGGGCACCTCCTCTAAGCTAAAGAGCAATGAAATGACATCAAGAAGACAAAGGCCAACAGTGAACAGGAGCAAGTGATGGCCTGTGTCCCAAGATGCCTGGAGTGGACTGAACTTGGATGGGCAGGTGGGGGTTTAGCCTTGGACAGCAAGTGTGCAAAGACCCACCCACCCAAACCTGGGAGGCTTAGCACTTGGTGAGTGACCTCATCTGTCCTCAGGCCATCACTGGGAGGTGCTAAGTAAATATTCGCTGATGTGAAATAAACATCTGAAATGGGATATTAGATCAAAGAGGAAAAATACCTTTGTTATGCTATTGATGATAGAAGGGGCCAGGCATCTCATCCTTTGGCTAGTTAGGTGGGGCTGACTGGGGTATTCAGAATTGATATCTACATGGTGGTCAGGACTAGGATGACCAACCCTTCCTGTATGCACAGTTCTGCACACTTTGCAAGGGTTTGGGGGGAGGGGAGTCTCACACAAGGTATTGCTCATTCAGGGTCTTGAGTTTCGAGGACCCCTAAATAAACTCATCCTCCAGTCTATTGGGTGAATTTGCTTCCATCACTTTGGATTCTTGATGATCCCCATTTCTTAGAGAAGAGAACAAACTCCAGGTCTCCCAGCAAGAACTGGCAGAAATAGTCCTGTCCCCCTCTGACTCCACAGTGTCTTTTACACACTACACCACTTCCCTGAACAATATACAGTTTCACCACATAATCCTTTTAGAACCAGGGTCCAAATATGTTTACCATCAAGATTAGGTGGGCAGTGTCAGCAAGGATGCTTTCCACTCACTTGCTGGGTGGCTGTGAGTCACCTCCCTTCACTGGGACTTGGTTTTACCATCTGTGAAATGAGGCAGTTGGACAAGATAATCCCCGAGTTCTTTTCCAGCTCTAGCATCATCCTCAGATACCCTGCTGCCTAGAGCAGTAAGTGAATAAAGGGCATGGTGACCCCAGGCTGTGGGTCAAGTGTGCATCTTGGAGCATGGAAGAATTGTGACGATGGCCACAGCCCCCTGGAAGATGACCTTGGCAGGAGCTGGCTGAGATGATTTTTCTGCTGATGGTGGACTCTCCTGGCAGAGTCTATACAGGTAGGTTGGTGCAGGTGAGGAGTGGGGAAGGGGCTCTTCTTCTCTTGTGACTCCTGAGTAATGTTTCCTTGCAGAGTTGGAAGCCTCCAGGACTGGCAGATGTCAGCTAGATTCAGCTATTCATACTGGCAAAGTAGGTGACCCATCTTTCTACACACTCTCCTGGCAAAGCTTCCAGAAAGGCTTTCTGCTCCCACCCCTTAAATGCCTCCCTGTATTTCATTGTCTCTGTGCCTAGAATCATACCTTCCTGTAGCCTTCCAGTTCCCTGTCCAGGTGGCATGTTCTCTGGGAAGACTATGGCCATAAATGCCATAATCAGCCAGGAATATGTTTATCTCGGAGCTAGAGCCAAGAGGGGAAGGCTCGTCCAAAATTGAGGCTCAGACTGTTGATTCACTAGAAAGAAAAAAAAAAATCCATTCCAACCTCACCTCAGAGCCCACACCCAAATGCAAAAATCATTTTACAAGGTCAAAAAGAAGATATGAGCACATTAAAAACTAGGGAGAAAAGTAATTGAATATTTAACAACTGTCTGAATAGGGGAGCCCATTTAAGCTAAAAAACAACAAAATGACATCAAGGTGGCAAAGGCCAATCAATTTGATGACACTAAAACTAAATATTTTCGAAGTCAATATCACAAATAACCAAAAAGCAGAGTGGGTAAAATATTTGCAGATGTATAATATATAAATGAACACACCCAAAATTTTAACAGTAAAAGTAAAACAAATAAGGTTGTAAGTCATCCAGAGTTTTCAGAAAATGAAATGGAATTAACTAAAAAAATTTTTGGAAAAATATTCAACTTCACTAATTACCAAAGATCAACAATGAAAACAATAAGGAATTACAAGTTTTCACCAACAAATTAGAAAAAAAAAGTTTAAGAATACCCAGTGTTGATGAGGATACAGTGGAACAGGCACTGTTATATACTACTGGGGGAATGTGAATGGGTGTACTCTTTTTGGAAAGTATTATGGCAGAAGACAGATGAAAGTTTTAAGAGAGAATAAATGGCCTGTATCTTTAAACATATATTGAGAGTGTCTATTTTGTGTCAGGCCTGGTGCTAGTTTTTAAAATAGGAAGGTAAGATATGATCCCTGCTCTTAGGTGTACAAAGAGATAAAAAAAAAAAAAAAAAAAAAAGACACACAAACAGATACTGAAATGATACACAGGAAGGAGCAGACCAGAGCTAGGCTTAGGACATGGGAGCATGGGGCAGAGGGGTTGGTAGTACAGGTGTGAAGCTTCATGAGAGTAGCCAAGGAAGTTCCTAGAAGAGGGGATTGGCGAGGGGGAGTTATTCAGGTAGAAGGCAAAGACAGGAGAGAAGCATCATGGCTGAACTCGTGGGCAGTTGAGGTTGCTGAAGCATAAAATAAGAGTCTGAGGGTGGAAAAGGTAGAACCAGATCACACAGTGCCAGTATGTTTAGTTGAAGAGTTGGGTCTTCAGTTACAACAGGGAGCCACTGAAGCATTTTGCACAAGCAGGTGCCATGGTAAGATTTCTCTTTTAAGGTGATTACTCTGGTTGCTTGGAGAAATTTGGAGGTACGAGGGCCAATGAGGAGATGATTGCCTTGGTCCCGGTAAAGAGGGCAAGGTCTAGATTAGGGTAGAGGCCAAGAGGATGAAGAGAAGTGGTCAGATCCAGGAGGTAAAGTTAGAACCTGCTGACTAGTTGGTTGCTGGGGTTAAAGAGAGTCAAGGATGTCTTTCTGTTTCTATCTTGAATGACTGGGTGGATGGGAGAACACTCAGGAGAAAGAACAGCCCTGGGGGGCTGGAGGAGGATTGCTGAGTTCATTCTCAGACAAGTTGAGTCAGAGGTGGGCATCCAGGTGGAGGTGGCCTGCAAAGAGCTAGGCAGAGGGTCTGGATCCCAGAAGGAGATTTAAACAAGAGATTTGAGTTGGGACTGATGTTGATTATAGCCATGAGCTTGGGTGAGCTGGCCCTAGGAGAATGTGTCAGCTGAGAAGGGGGGGTGTCCAGAAATGAGAGCCTTGCCCCTATTTAAGGGGTGGGTAGAGAGAAAGGAGAGCCCACAAA
>VBSM01001118.1:35268824-35286884 GCA_008086735.1 Cheirogaleus medius | reverse complement strand
GCTGGGGCCATGTCTTACTCGTTTTGTACCTTTGAGCAACTAGCAACGGGCAGCCGGCTAGGTAGGGGCAGAATAATTATTTTCTGCTTAAAATTCAGTGTCTGGAATGGAGGTTCAGAAATTTTTCTTATTACCAAAAAGACTTTGTGGCAACATCCAGGGAATCAACAAACAAGGAAATGAACGTCAAGGTTGAGGCTATCTGGGTTGCAGGAAATGCACTGGCACTCCAGTATAGGCACAGTTCTTTATTTATTTATTTTTGAGCCAGAGTCTCACTGTGTCACCCAGGCTGGAGTGTGGTGGCACAATCACAGCTCATTGTAGCCTCAAACTTCTGGGCTCAAGCAATCCTCCTGTCTTAGCCTCCCAAGTAGCTGGGACTACATACCACCATGCCCAGCTAATTTTTTAATTTTTTGTAGCAATAGGGTCTCACTATGTTGCCCAGGCTGGTCTCGAACTCCTGGCCTCAAGCGATCCTCTCACCTTGGCCTCCCAAAGTGCTGGGATTACAGGTGTGAGCCACCACACCCATCATCACAGCTCTTTATTGTTTATACCATGGAGTCATGGCCATTGTCTTGTCTAGTCATCATAACCCCACCCTTCTGCCCCCAGTAAGGCAGACAGCCACCGTTACCCCCATTTCACAGGGCAGGAAACTGAGACCCAGAGAAGCAGGATTGAAGTAGGGAATGGTAAGCAATGAAGTCAGTAGGGACTGGGTCACAGTCTTGAATGCTACATGCAGGGTCTCAATAGCAGTTCTACCTGGTGGTATCTCCCAAACATCAAATCATTCTGTTTCTTCCATATTTGGACAGAAGTCAAAGTCCAGAGAGAACCTTGCTTTAGCTGGCTGAGCTTGGGCCTTTGCGCCACCCCTGACAGGACATGGGTGGTGAGAGGCGGGCCCTAGAGGAAGGGCCTCCATGACTTCCACATGGGAGAATAGCCCAGGTCCCACCACAGCCGTGTGAGACAAGGAACAGGAACTTTCCCTAGAGGTAATAAGGGTCTTCAGAGAGGAATAAGGGATGCTAGAAAGCCAGAAACCCAGGATATCCATTATAGAAAGTAACCAACCCAGAGGCAGGAGACATCCAGATAAGAGAGGGAAAGGCCTGAACTAGACTGGTGGGGATGGAGAGAAAGAGAACAGAAACTTGTGATGGATGGAAGCCAGAGATGATTGGTGTGTGTTCACTGTTAGAGTAAGAGAGCGGGGGACTCCCATGTGTCTTGAGTGGAGCCCTGGGTGGATGGTGGGGAGGCCTCTGGGATGGGAACAGAGTACGGAGAGCCAGTTTAAGGGGCAGATAGTGGACTCAGATACAGCCCAGGGGTCCAGGACACAGCCAAGTGGGGCCAAGCAGGCGCTTGGATCCTGGTGTCTAAGATCCAACTGGAAGCACTGGCCCAGGGCCATCGCCACCCAGAGTGATGGGGACCCTGAGAATAAGTGAGATCACCAGGGAGAGAATGTAGGGAGAGGATGAGAGAGGGCCCAGGGCAGAGTCGTGATTCACAGTGACATTTGAGGAGCCAATCAAGGTGTGGGCAGGCGACAAAGGAGAAGGAAAGAAGGGGCCTGAAAGATGCGACAAACAACTAGGAGAGGGGGTTGCCATGACAACCAAGGTAGGGAAGCATTTCAAGGAGAAAGTAATCAACACTGTCAAATGCAGTAGAGAATGCCAACAAAATAAAGACAGAATTCTTCCTTTGAATTTGACGATTAGTAAGTTTTGGTGGCCTTAATAGCATTTTAGGGGAGTGATGGGGGCATAAGCTGGAGTGACGTCGAGATATGAGGGGGATGTGAATCCATCATTAAGAGTCCTTTAAGAAGTCTGGAAGGAAGACTTTGAGACGTGAAGGATGGGATAGGGAGGTTGAGGCTAGGAAAGATGGGCATGTTCATAGGCTGACATCAACTTCCAAATGTGATAGGTGCCCATGGTTTAGTGACAAAAGTTTATACATTAAAAAAAAAGTTTATACATTCCACATTCTAATTTAGCATCTATTATGTGCCTGGTAGCATACCTAGCATTGTGGATGCTTTGGTGAATGAATTAAAATAGCCAGATCCCTGTTCGTGTGGAGCTTGCATGGTAGTAAAAGACATAATCAGATAATCGCACAAACGTACAGTTTCCAGCATTGATAGGTGCTCTGCAGAAAAGGTACCGAGTGCTGGAGGGCATACAACAAGGGACCTGCACTTATAAGACTCTGGCAGGCTTCCCTGGGAAGGGATGCTCCAAATCCAGTTGTGAAGAAAGGGACAGAGTTAACTGGTTACAGCAAATTGAGGGAAAGCATTCCGGGCAGAGGGGACAGCCCGTGCAAAGGGCTAGACTCGCAAGGAAGGAAGGTGAGACCAGAGAGGCAGGCAGTTCTGGCTGTGCAGCGCCTTGGAGACCAGGACGCTACATAGCACCTACATCTTAAGAGCGAAGGAAGCAGGTATGTGACCTGCCCTGATATGTCGCTGTGATCTGAGACTCTGGCTGTTCTGTGGAGCAATCGCTAGAGGAATATGAGTAGACTTGGGAAGACCAGTTAGGAAGTTTTTGTCATGGTGAACAGATTTGGACACAATCCTCATATCTGGCTAGTCTTGGTGCTTGCTTAATGGAGTGAAGATGTGTTCAGGATGCCCCCTGAGCTTCTGGCTCGCCTTACTGCTGAGATGGCAGTGCCGTTTTCCGAACTGGGGAGCCCTGGAAAGGGGCCGGGTTCTGTAAGACAGACCCCAAGTCTAATGGTGGACAGCTGAGACACCCAGGTGGAGATGGGGAGGAAGTGGCTGAATGTACAGCCAGAGACATCACAGAGACCGGTTCAGGGATGCTCCTGAGTGGAAATGTACATGGGATGTTGACAGGTTTCTGGGGCATTTTGAGGCCAGGAGGATGGCTGAGGAAGAAGAGGCCAGAAATTGAGCCCAGAGACCATCAACATTTGGGACTGGAAAAGAGAAGGCGGATCCTCAGAGTACTGAAAAGAAAAGGGAGAGCTGGGAGGTCTCTTGGCAGAAAGGTGGGGTCTCTCAGCAGTGGATGTGTGCAGAGAGGTCAGGACATCGAGGGTGACCGGCGAGCCCGCCCTCGTGCAACTGCACAATCTCCACGGCGCTCCGGAATTGGGCAGCGTATCAGCACTGCTGATTGGCACCCCACAGGGCCATCAGGGGACCCCTGAGGGGCTTTGCCAGAGCAGTTTGGGTAGGGGTTGATTAAGAGAAGAAAGGAGAAAGGAGCAAGATCTAGGGCTTTTTAATTTTAATCTTAAAGGAGAGCAGTGCTGGCAGTATGAGCATTATGCGAGTGAGAGTAATTGAGCGATTAGAGATGGAGACAATTAGTGAAATGAGCTCCCATCGGGGCTGGGATCAACTGTGGAGGTGGACAAATTAGTTTGGGGCAATAATGTGTATTTGACTGAATGGGGCAAAATTAAATTATTTACCTTTTAGAGAGTAACCTGATCTCCATGTTCTTTTGGGAGCTTTTATCTGACCTGCGTACTGACTACAGTTCTAATTAGCGCCAGTCTTATCCTGTCTCTTGGCTGGGATCGTGTCTTATTATTCTTGTGTGTTTCCCAGCGCCTAGCAACAGGCAGTAAGCTCTTTGGGTGCCTAATCAGTATTTTCTGCCTTGGAATCAAATATCAAGTCAACATTCAAACTTCTTTGGACCAAAAAGAATCTATGACAATTCTTCAGAAGTTACACTACAAGAAAGAAGCATTGGGACATTAAGTCTTGGGTGGCAGGGGTTTTGGTGAGTGGGTCAAGAAAAAGTGGAGGAGTCTGCTCCCCTCATTCTCATAAGCTCTGCGCCATTTATCCGTGTTCACATTCATCATCTCACATGAACTTCACATTTCCCCACAAGAAACAGAGTGTTGCCTCATTTCATAGAGAAGGAGGTGGAAGCCAGAAAAGGAGATGGGTTACCGACCCAGGGCACAAGTGGCAGGAGCTGACTTCAGACCTCAGGCCATCCAGCATGGTGGTCCCTCTTCCTGGGACCAGGTTGAGCTGGAGGGAAAGAGGAAGAGGAGTCTCTGAGGTCCGGTGGCGATGCTCTGCAGGCCCTCGCAGAAGGCGGGAGGTGAGGTCTGCCTGGAGCTCTACCGGATATTAAAGCACCTTACCGCTCCGCGCTGATGAAATCTGCAGGACTAGTGCTGGATATTCACTCTGTGTTTGCACCTAAAACATCTAGAGTTGTTTGAAACGTTTAAGTCTTTTACCCTTCTGAAATGTGTATGGCGTGACAAAGAGATTTAATTTGATCTTTTTCCAAATGAATATCCAGTTTGCCAAGCACCATTTATTGTCCCAACACCATCTTTTCTCCCAGTCCCCTATGAATGGTTCTGCTGGGCTATTTGTCTGTTTCTGGGTCAACAGCACATGTGAGCGAGCAGAGTTTTGTAAAGTGTCTTACTGCCTGATAAGGTAAGCACTACCCCACAGCAGCCCTTTATTCTTTTTCAAAATTATCTTGTTCTTATTGTACATTTACTTTTTCCACATACATTTTATAATCAGCTCGTCAAATTTCCATGAAAAAAAAAATCCCGTTGGAATTTTGAGTGAGATTGCATTGAAGGGAAAACTAACATCTTTTAAGATATCAATTCTTCCCATCTGTGACTGTGGTATCTGTCTCCTTTTAATCAGAGTCTTATTTGTTTTGTTTTTAGTGCTTTTTAATAAAGGTTGGCCACTTTTGGCATAAAGGTTTTTCACATTTCTAGGCAGGCTTGTTCCTGAGTACGTTGTTAGTTTTGTTGCTTTTGTGAGTGGAAAAACTTTCCCTTTTTTTTTTTTAATTTTGCTTTCCAAATTTTAATCAGTTTGCTAATCACTATGTTTCATTCACAGACACACCACAGAGTAAATGTGCTTTGTCCCTGGGCACACAAATGAGAACACAGCACATATGTAAATCAGGGCTAATTGGCTGGAAATGAATTAGAATTTTTGAATTAAATTTTAATTATACAACTAGTACATGAATACATTTTCCTTTAAATAAAATTAGAGCATTACAGACAAAGTCACTACTGGCCACCCGTATCCCCACTTTAAGCCCCCTCCCCGACTTTAGAGGTAGCTGCCGTTAGGTATTTGCTGTTTATCTAGAATGTTTTCCTGTGCCCACTGAAACATGTCCTCTGTTCTACTGTTGTTTTTGTTTGCTCGCATAGACGTGGTGTGTACACACTGGAGGCGCTGCTCCTGAGCTCAGGGCACCCTACGGGACTCTCCTCGTGTCACCTGCGGCAGCTTGCTCCAGCTCGCCTTTCAGCTGGCCGCCGGCGACTGGAACTGCTTGTGCTACGTTTTATTTAGTTGTTGTTTATTGACTGTTAAAGTGCTTTCAATGTTATTCCATTAAGACCAACCTGTAAGAGCATCCTCGTATATGCCCCTCCTGCTCATGTACAAGTGTTTCTCCAGGACAGATACTTAGAGATGGAACCGTTGGGTCATGGGGTATACGTATCTTAAATTCTAATAGAAACTGCTAAAATCTTCTTCCAAGTGCCTTTCTTATTTAATCTCCTGCCAGCAGCGTGTAGACCCATTTCCCCAGACCTTCTCCAAGTTTTCCATTTTAAACGATGTGATGGGGGAAAAATAGTGTCTTGTTTCAGTTTGTATTTTTCTGAATTACCAGCAAGGCTGAAGTCTTGTGTGTTTACTATCTAGTTATATTTCCTTCTCTAGATTGCTTTTCCGTATCCTTTGCCCATTTCTTTAATTTTTCTAGGGCATTTTATCTTTTTCTTATTGATTTTTAGGAGTTCTTTATGTATTTTATATACTAATGCTTTGTTATGTGTATTGCAAATATTTTGTATATTGTGATTTATGTCATTTAATTATATGGTATCTTTTATCTTAGAAAAATTTAAAATTTTGATACAGTCAAATCTATCAAATTAAATTTTATGCCTTTTTATTTTGCAATCTTAGGTAAGGAAGCTTCCATTACTCAAGGTAATAAGCGTTTTTCCTGTATATTCTTTTCTGACATTTATAGTTTACGTATTTATTTTTTAAGCCTTTATACCACATACAAAAAATAAATTCCATGTGCATGAATGTTAGGATCTAACTTTAACCTACTTGCCCCCATGGATAGGTAATTGTCCCAATACCACTTGCAGAGTAACATATCATTTCCTCACTAATATAAAATCGCTACCTTTGTCTGACACTAAATCCCATCGCAGGTCTATGTCAGGGCTCTCTCTGGTCCACTGATCTATTTGTCTGTTCCTGGGCTTGATAATACGCTTTGCTCACTAGCAGGACAAATCTCACCCTCTTTGTTGTTTTTGCAAAATTGCCTTGATCATTCTTGCATATTCGTACCACCACTTGAATTTTAAAATTAGCTTGTCAAGTTTCAGGAAAATTTCCACTGGGATTTTGTTGAGGTTACATCAAGTTTATGGATAAATTTAAGGAAAACTGACATCTTTATAGACAGAGTTTTCCTACCAATGCACATTGCTCTACTCTCAGTTCAGCTCGTATTTTATGTCTTTCAAGAAAGTTTTACAGTTTTCTCTGGTTAAAGTCTTGCATATCCTTGATAAATTTATTCCTAGGGATATTCCATATCCACTGTGCATAGGTTCCCCTCTGCTCTTAAACATTTGGCCCTGGTTTTTCCATACTCCACGGCAGCCTGTTTACTAATCACTGTGCTCGATTTGAAGACACACACAAAGTAAACGTGCCTCCTCCCTAGGCACAAACACAGGAGCACAGGCAAACACACAGAGCTGGCATAATTGGCTGAAAACAAATTAGAATCTTTTCAAATTATTCTTTAATTACACACGTAAAGCATGAATACATTTTCCTTTTTAAAAGTAGAGCAACACAAATACAGCAAGTTCTGTTTGGCTGTCTGAGATCCTGGTCCCTTTCCCCTCCACGGAGGTAGCCACTGTTAGTTTTATGTGTCTCCTTCCATAGTAATACAGGGTGTCCCAAAAGTCGCCGTACTTAGGGAAAATGGGAAATTGTAGCTAAATGTCTCTTTAGTTACAAAATATTCATTATAAAATTGTATAAAATTTTTCCTTTGTAAAATGGAGACTACAAAGGAAAATTTTTGTAAAAATTTGATGAATATTTTATAACTAAAGGGACATTTAGCTACAATTTCCCATTTTCCCTATGTATGGCAGTTTTTGGGACACGCTGTTTATAGAATTGATGTAGGTATTTTGAATAAATTATCCAACATTATAGGTATTGTACTGTATCCTGCGTTTTTCACTTAATATTGTATTTTTGAGCCCTCCCCCTGTTGGTTTCTTATAGCAGCTCTTGTTCACTCCTTGTAACAGCTATATCATACTCCTCGACGTGAATGCTCCATGCTTCCCCTTCTCGAACATCCATAGCCCTTTAGTTAGTTTTTTCTCTCTATTATGAAAAATGCTGCAGAGAACATCTTGGTACATGCCTCTTCCTGAAATGTTTCTCTAGGGTAGGTACTGAAAGTGGAACTCTGAGTCCTAGGATGTCCACTGTTTCAGTTTTTAGATAATGCCCAGTTGTCTTTTGAAGTGTCTGTGCCGGTCTAAAACTCCCTCCACAAGTAAATGCGAATCCTCATTTTTCCAGACCATTGCCAGCTTTTAAACTTTACAGATCAGATAGGTGGAAACAGGGTTTCCTCTTAGTTTGATTTGTGTTTTTTGAGTGACTGGGCACGCTGTGGTCTCCTCACGGGTTTACTGATCATTTTTATTTCCTCTTGTCCGGGTCTTCTGTGCATATACTTTGTCTATCTTTCTGCGGGTTTATATATTCTCGATTATTAATTCCCTGTCTGCTCTATGCATTGCACATATTCTCTGCCATTCTGGCCCTTGTCTTTTAATTGTATTATACCTTCTATTACAGAAGTTTTTATTTTTATGTCAAATTTAGAATCTTGCCTTAAGAAGGCACACCAAGATCACAACCATTTTTCCTAATTTTTTCCTAAAACTTTTAGTTATCTTCCTTGCATTTATATTTTGTTATTTTGCAATTTTCACATTTAAGTATTTACTACATATGAAGCTTACTTTTGGTGTGATATTGGTGTTTAATAAATTTCAAAATTGATAACCAATTTTTTTCAATACCATTTATTGGATAATCTGTCATTCCCCCCATGATTTAAAATCACTACCTTTGTCTGACACTAAATCCCATTGTGAGTCTGTGGTCTATGTCAGGGCTCTCTCTGGTCCACTGATCTATTTTTCTGCTCCGGGGCTTGATAATATGCTTTGCTAACTGGAAAGACAAATCCCACCCTCTTTGTTGTTTTTGCAAAATTGCCTTGATCACTCTTGCATATTTGTCCCACTATGTAAATTTCAGAATCAGCCTATCAAGTTTCAGAAGAATTTTTGCTGGGATTTTAATTGAGATTACATTGAGTTTATAGATAAATTTAAGGAAAATTGACATCTTTATCATATAGAGTCTTCCTACCAATGCACATTGCTCTACTCTCAGTTCAGCTCATATTTTATGTCCTTCAAGAAAGTTTTGCAGTTTTCTCTGATTAAAGTCTTGCATATTCTTCATAAATTTATTCCTAGGGATATTATAGGTTTTGCTATCAACTGTGAACAGGTTCCTCTCTGCTCTTAAACATTTGGCCCTTGTTTTTCCATACTCCACGGCAGCCTGTTTACTAATCACTGTGCTCGATTCGCAGCTACACACAAAGTAAACGTGCCTCCTCCTCCCTGGGCACAAACACGTGAGCACAGGCAAACACACAGAGCTGGCATAATTGGCTGAAACCAAATTAGAATCTTTTCAAATTATTCTTTCATTATACAAGTAAAGCATGAATATGTTTTCCTTTTAAAAAATAGAGCAATATGAAGATAGATACAGTCCCCTTTGGCTACCCTATGAAGTCCTCATTTCCCCAGTGGTTTTGTGTGTCTCTGTCCACAGTAACCCGTAGTATTGATGTAGGTATTGTAAATGAATCACTCACTCCACATTATGGGGATTTTCATGTAAGCTTTTTTTTTCACTCAGTCTTACATTTTTATAATATACTCATGTGGACATATATCGCTCTTGCCCTTTAATGGCTGCATTGTATTCATTTCCATGGACGGACCATACTTTCATCTTCTCCGAGCTCTGCGGACATTCAACTGCTTCCTTTTCTTTCTTGGGTCATGAACAGCATGACAGAAACAGCCTCCTCTCTGCACTGTTTCTCTCGGGTAGCGACTGAGAAGCGGCATGTAGGATGTCGAGGTTTCCACATTTTTTAGTTTTAACAAATGTTACCCAAGTGTCCTCCATGATTTCTGTACCATTGAAACTTCCAGCCAGAGGGTACGAGAGGACTCTCATCCCCACGCTGTAAGCAGTTGTTTTAAATATTTACCAATCTCATGGGTGAAAAATTAAATCCTTTTTTAAATTTGTATTTTCCTATTTGCTAGTGAGATTTTCATGTGTGTATTGGGCATTTGTATTTTCTCTTTTCTGAATTGCCTGTTTATTTTCGCTCATTTTAAATATTAGGTTGTCTTTATCTCATTGATTTTTGGAATTTTCTAATATAATCTGGATATTAAACTCTTGTGAATCTGTGACAAATATTTTCTTTCAGCTTGTCTGTTGCCTTTCACTCTTTGTAGAATCTTTCTTTTAGACAGTTATTAATTTTGGCATAATCAAATTTATCAATCTTTTCCTTTTTTGTGTAGATATTATGTTTAGTTCTTCCCTATTCCTAAGATTTAAATATTCTTTCTTATTTTCTAATAATTTTATTTTTATTTGGTTAAGGCATCCAGAATATATTGCGATGATTCACTAGAGATGCGATCTAACCTTTCTCCAAGTGAGTAGCCAATTATCCAACACAATGGATGGACTCGTTCCTTCTTTCTCCACTCATCTGCAGTAAAACTCCCCCATACACTGAGTCACCGTGTCTAGGTGGGTCGGAGGCCCCTGTTTTTTTTCCACCAATCTGTTTGTTCCTGTCAATACCAGACTATTTTGTTTGCTCTCCCACCTTTTGATATTTGTTAAGTAAAATGCTACATTCCATTGTGCTTTCTTCTCAGCTATCTTAGCGAACTAGTAGTGCACATTAACTCCCCCACATGAATTTTAAAACCTGCTTGTCAAGTTTTGTGAATTTGAAGACTAATTTGGAGGAAATTGACATCCATGCAATACGGAGCCTTTCAATCCGTGAATACAGGAGATCGCTACATTCATTCCGTCTTGTGTGTCCTTTGCTCACGCGCTATTGTCTTCTTCATAAAGAACTTGCCTGTTCCCTAATGGGGCTATTCCTATAGCTTTTATTCTTGTTGTGAATGAGCTCTCTCCACATTCCCTTTTCTATTTGCTTTTGCTTGCTACATTTCTTTTTCATCCACTCACTAATCGCTACACTTCATTCACAGACACACAGAAAGTAAATGTTCTTCCTCCCTGGGCACAAACATGCGAGCACAGCCAAACACACAGAGCCAGCATAATTGGCTGAAAATGAATAGGAATTTTTTTAAATTAAAGTTTAATGACACAAGCGAAACATGAATACATTCTCCTTTTTAAGAAATGGAACATTGCAGATGAAGTTGAAGTCCCTTTTGGCCACCTGCTGCCACCCCATTCCCTTTCTCCTCCCCAGAGGTAACCACTGTAATAGGTTCAGTGTGTACTTTTTGAGACTGTCTTTAAAACTTATAAATACATAGATGGGGTTCCCACAGGAAATACATAGCCTGGTTGTCTCAAATAATGAGAATTTTGTCGTTTCCAGTTTTCATTGATATTCAGTTTTTGTATTGACCTGAATTTTATCATAGTTACAGAGTAGAATGTCAACATTACCATGCATCACAATGTGAAAGAAAAGACACAGAAGTTGGGAAGTAGCAGTGGAGGGAAGAGGGTAGGAAAGTTGACAGAGACAGTAGCAGGAGGCAAGAGCTTCTGTGGACACCTGGTGAGACAAGGAATGAAGGGGCAAGTAGATTTCTTAAACTTAAAAAGATAACCAGTAGAGGTACTTAAAACTGTGCTGGGGGAAGCAGGATGGAGAGGAGTTGTTTCCAAGTGACTCAAAGCCTAATCTGTCACCTGGGACATCAATGGATCTTATAAACTAGAAATAGGGTGCAGCAGATACTCTTTAAAGAACTCCCATGACCCAGTTTTGACTTGGGACTTGAAAGGGGACATCTTCAGGAGGCTTCAGGGAACCACGTTCTTTCCTAATTAAAGAGATGCACCTGGAGAGGTTTCTTGGCTGCCACTTTTCTTTCTGTCTAGGTGCTAGTTAGTGAAGACATGATGCTTGGAGCTGTGACAGCCATCTTGTGACCAGGAGGGGACGGCTAGGAGACCCATGGCTCTCTGCCCAGTCAGAGACCAGATACCTAGAACCACTGACCTCTGAACTTTTCATTATTTGAAATAAATGTTCTTGTTGTTTAGCCACTCTTAGGTGTTCTATTACATTCTAGTGAAAGCATCCTTCCTAACACAACCTAAGAGCTCTAAGCTGGGGAGGCAGCCTTAAGGAGCAGAGATCACACACTCCGGGGTGAGAATTTGGGAAGACAGGTGTGATCACATTTTTATTTAGTCAAGTTTCTTTTATTTGCCCGTGAAAGAAGCTCAACTCCAAACCAGCTCGGGCAGAAAGGAACTTAATTAGCTTCCATAATCAAACCTCAGGCCAGGCTAGGATCAGTTCACCTTCCAGGTCCCCGGGAGCCAGGGACTCAACCATCAAACTGTCCCTCTCCCCTCTCTGTGTCCCCACATTTGTCTGCCTGCCAGCCTCCCTCTCTCAAGCCCGCGTCCCCCACATACTGGCACTCCTGGCTGCCCCTGTGTCATGTGGCTTGTTCACGAGCACAGAGAGCCCGAGGTGGGAGTGCAGGAACTTGGTTAGGAGGCCACACTCAAGTCAGTGCTGCTTGTTACTCACTGTTTTGTCTAATTCTCTGTCTTCAGTGTCCTTGATAATAACAGCACCAGTCTCAGAGTATTGCGAGGGTCAAAAGCGATGGCAGCTGTAAAATGCTTAGCCCAGACCCCAACACATAGTAAATGCTCTGTAAATGTTAGCTATGAGCTTCCTCTGTTCCCAAGTCCAGAAATCAAGAGAAAGGCTCCCACTGCCCAGCCTGAGTCAGAGTTCACACCTGGGCAATCACTGATGGCCAGTAAGGTGGGTTATGTAATAAGAAGGTGAATTCCTTCCAAAGCAAATAGGCTGGCATGCAGAATGATTACCAGGAGGGTTGACAGTGTTCTAGCAAAAGAAAACAATGATTGTGTCCTGCCATCCCTCTGGCTGCCAACAGAAAAGGCTTTGAAGAGGGCCCAACAGCCTGGAGGTGGGGAAAATCCCAGGAGACACCGCAGTTGTCCAGGTGAGAAGTGATGCAGCCTGAGCTAAATGACAGTGCACATGGAGAGGAAGTGGATCCAGGAGATGTTTGGGAGGTAAAAATAGGGGGTCCAGCGCCAACCTCACAGGAGAGATTAGAGAGAATGAAAGGTCAACAATGGCCCCATATGCTGGCCAGAAACAGCTACAAACAGAGCCTCACCAAAAGGTCACTTTTTTATTACTCCACCCACCACCTCCACCACCCCGTTCCGTTCAGTAGCACAAACTTAATCTTTGTCAGCTCAAGGTAAACACAATCACAGCTGGACTTTTCCTAAGTCTCTCTTAAATCAATTCTTGGTCCACTTCCAGCTTCTCTGTGTCCCACTGCTCCTTCCCTCCTCCCTGTAGGTGGTCCGTGTTCTGGGAGCTCCTGTTTTGCCCTGGCACCAGGGCCCGGGTTGTGCATCTGATCCAGGGTTGCCAGCACCTGTCCCCTGCCATCTGCTGAGCAGAGGCATCCCCGTTGAGTGCCTGACCACAAGGCATTTCCAAGGCCATCAGCTACACTCCCCCACTTCTTCACACGCTCACCATCACCACCATGTTGTGAGGACACACAGGACCCTAGAGGACACCCTGAGGCCCATCGTCAGGCACCTCCCACCAGGGCTTCTCCACCTCTCCAGCCCATGCCAGGAGGTCTTGGTCTCCCAGGAAACACCTGAGGAGCCAGGCAACAGTCCCCTCTGCTCTAGGACACCCCACATTTCCTTTGGGAGATCTAATATCTACTGTTAGTTACATCTCCATATGATTCCCTTCCTCCCATTAGCTGGTCAAACTTATTTCCTTTTAGGCAGAAAGACAGCTTCTGTGTTCTTCCCTGTTTACTGTTTATGGCGTCAATTTCAAGTTCTGAGTCCCTCAGGTTCTTTTCTTTTTACAAAAGCCCAGCTACTGCAACCAGACACCCTGTCTCTGCTGCAGGTTTCAAGAGACTATTTGAAGCTACTGGCTGTCTTGCTCACTGTATTCATGCTGTCACCCCCAAATTCTCCCCTACAGCTCTCACCGGATCAGGAGAGAGTGGCCATGGGAGCTAGTCTCCAAAGATGGCCACCGCCAACTCCTGCTCTCCCTGTATAGACATACTGCTGGCCACGTAAGGAAGAGGAGTGTAATTCCCCTCCATGTGAACCTAGGCTGGCCTTAGTGACTTTCTTGGTCTATAGAATGTAGCAGAAGGGACATTCCGGGAGTTATGAGACTTGCAGCTTCTGCCCTGGCCTCTTGAGGTGCTTGGCCTTGGAACACTTCCTCTTGCGACCCAGCTGCCATGCTGTGAGAAGTCCAGCCCGTGTGGTGATCCGCACGTGCCCCGCACAGCCTCAGCGAGCCCCGACTGTCAGCTTTGAAGGAGCCTTCTGGGACATCAAGCCCAGTTGAGCCTTGAGATGACTCCAGCCCCAGCTGCCGTCTAACTGCAACTGCACGGGAGACTTTAAGCAAGAACCACCCAGCTGAGTTCTGTCAACCCATCAGAACAATGGGAAATAAAATTGTGTTTTTAAGCCATTAAAGTTTGGGGTAGTTTGTTATGCACCAAAACAGTGACAGGCAAGGAAAGGGGGGAAGCACATCAACTATCTTATAAAATACTATCCTACTACACAGCATTTAAGTAGACCATCCCAATCCAGTATTGTATGTGCAGGAGTGGAACATAGACATACACAGAACTTTCCAGAAGAGGTGACCGTTGGTCTGATTTCTTAAAGATGAGCAGGAATGAGCAAGGTAGAAGGGACTGGAAGAATATTTCGAGCAAAGGGAACAGCACAAGCAAGGCCCAACAGTGAAGCAGCAAGAGTGAGCTTGAGGGAGTTTGATCTTCCTGGATTATGAGAGAAGGAGGAGGGACTGAAGAAGTGGACAGAGACCAGGCCCCACACATGACCCTGCGGTCAGTGGTACCATGCAAAGGTTTTACACCAGAGTGGGGTGTTCGGATCTGTGGTTGGGGAAGATCACCGTGGTGGTCAGCGTGAAGACTGCATTTGGAAGATGGCCATCCCTAAGTTGATAGGGAGACCAATTTAGAAATTAAGGTCGGAAATGCATGATGGCTGTTGGCTGTTGGGGTGGGAGACAGGGTAGAACCAAAGGCAGTTCCCATGTGTATTGGGCCCCTCAGCAGATGGTGAAGAGGCACTTGGGATGGGGACATGACTTGGTAGCCAGTTTGAGGGAGGCAACAATGTCTCGGTCTCCGGGAAATGGTGCAGAGGGGACGGGGCAGAGCCATGCGGAGCCCAGCAGGCAGCTGGACCCCGGAGTCTGGGACTCAGGAAGAGATTCAACTGGAGGGACCAACGTGGGGACAGAGGTGAATGGGTGAGAGCACCAGGGAAAGAGAATGGGAGAGGGCCCAGGGCAGAATCATGAGTCACAGAGACATTTGAGGGGCCAACTGTGGTGTGGGAGGGGGACAGAGAAGAGAGAAAATGAAGGACCTGAGAGATGCAACGAACTGGGAGAGGGGTTGCCGTGGCAACCAAGGTAGGGAAGAGTTTCAAGGAGAAAGTAATCAACACAGCTCATTGCCCCAAATCTCTGAAAAATAAGAAGCTAACAAAGTCCTTTGAATATAGCAATCAAGGGACTATTATGAACCTTGTCAGGAACTGTTTTGTGGGTGACGGGGTGACAGCTAGCTCACCAGGGATGGCGGACTAAATGGGTGTCGAAGCTGCAGACCCCTCCTTAGAGAAGGCTGGATGATGAGGGGAGGAGTCGGGTGGTAGCAAGAAAAATGTGGGTGATCAAGGGAGGGCTTTTGAAAACAGGAGAGACCCCAGAATTTTCTGGTCTCGAAAGAAGGCACCAGCAGAGAAGGCGAGTATGAAAAGAAGAAAGATTTGTAAGTGAGCTGGGATCCGTGCTGCGAGTCCGGCTGGAAGGAAACACGTGAGTGTGACTGGGGAGGCCTCGAGGGAGGAGTGCGAGGAAGGGACTCCCTTGCGGTGCCCTTTCCCACACTGAGAAAGTTGGAGTCAAGGTCAACAACACTATCACATTCTGCAGGGTGGTTAAGATGCATAAGAAAGGGAAAGCACGCATTGAGCGGAGAAGCTAGGAGGTCATTTGGCGACTGTGCCCCGGTGGCCAAGCAGCCCATGGCCCACGGCCCAGCCTTGCCCTCGGGCTTCCACAGACGGTCCCTGACTCACCATAGTTTCACCTTAGGTTTTTTGACTATATGATGAGTCTACTGGGGTGTTGAATACAGTTTAGACTTATGATATTTTCAACTTACGGTGGTTGTGTCTGGATACAGCCCCACTGGAAGTTGAGGAACATCTGTAACTTATGGCCACAGGTGGGGTCACTTTACCTACGGCCATAGGTGGGGTCTCTTCCTTAAAGCTGCAGCCTTCTGGCGAGTTTCTGAAAGCCAACACCCTCCCCTCGCCTCTTCATACCTGGAAATGTGATGGTTTCTAGCTGTTGCTCAGCCCTGGGTGCTTCCTCAGCTCCGGGACCCAGCTGTGCTCTGTGATGGGTCCTTTCACTAAACCTGTCTCAGGTAAACCCGCTGGAGTGCACCATCTGTCCCCCGTCCCAGGACCATACCTGAATCAGTGAACTGGCTTGTCTCCGCTCTGCGGCAGGGTACACGGTGGCAGGCGAAAGCAGACATGGTCTCTGGCTGCGTGGAGCTGCCAGTCCAGTGCAGGGAGGCAGATGTTAAGTCAATAAAGAAATCCAGGCCGGGCGCGGTGGCTCATGCTTGTAATCCCAGCACTTTGGGAGGCTGTGGTGGGAGGATTGCTTGAGATCAAGAGTTAGATACCAGCCTGAGAAAGACCCTGTCTCTACAAAAAATTAAAAAATTAGCCAGGAAGGCAGCTCTAACGTCATCAGTTTCTGTCCATTTCTCAGTGCTCCCAACCTCAGCACACGGGCTCCTGTCACCGTGGTCATAAGACGGCTGCAATCTCTCCAGGCATTGTATCCACCATATCAATGTCCAGAGGTGAATGACAGAAAGTGGTTCTTCCTTATGCTTCTTTGTAAGGGCTAAGAAACCTTTCCCAGAAGACCTCTCAACCCACCTTTTATTGGTCTGATTTGCATCAAACACCCACACATGAACCAATCACTGGCAAGGGAAGCGGCCCGCCCAGCATGACTGGCAGAGATCAATCATGAGCCACCACCTGGAAGGGGCCAGACCCACCTCCCTTGACAAACACGGAGAGTGGCTTATTAAGAACCAAGCAGAAATGACCACTGGGTAGAAACCATGCCGGAGGCGGGGCATGGTGTTCAACGAGGCTGGAGAAATCAGAGTTTGATCTTTCTCTAAGAGCCATGGAACAGTTTGAAGTAAGAAGTGGACATTAAAAGATGTGTGTTTCAAAAAGGCTACTCTGGATGCTCTGTGGGAGTTGGATTATTGGGGAGAAAGTTAGCAGGTAATGCAGTGGACCGAACGACAGAGGATGGCTTGGACTGAGCCACTGGTGATGATGGTGGAGATGGTTGGGGGTAAGAGCGACTGGCTGCACGATGAGATGTGGCAGGTGAAGGAGGAGGAGCTGCCCAGTGTCTCCCACCATAGTGGTGATGTCATTCCCCAAAGCAGGAAACAACAGTCAAGGACAAATTGGGGGAATAAAGATTTGGAATTTGAATTAAAGGGGATAATCAAGTGAAAAAAGAAAAACAGACCAGGGATTTCACTTGGATGATGTTGAGATGTCTGAGATGGTTGTCGTCGGGTCCTGGAGCTCAGGGAAGAGCTCTGGGCTGGGACTGGAAGAGTGGATGCTAGAGAGAAAGATGGGTGTGTCAGGCTGGAGCTTGAAGGAGGCCTGGGCTGGACCATCAGTTTGGGAGTCGGCCTCCAGGAGGAGGGAGAGCTTCAGGGGTGCACGAGACTCAGGGGAAAGTGCACGATGGGAGAGGAGGAGGGAGCCCGAGGCCAGGGCAGCACCGACACTGGACAGAGGAAGGGGAACCTGAGAAAGAGGGGAAAACAGGGAAAGAGGGGGTCCTAGAAGCCCAGAGAGGAGAGAGTTTCCAGAGGACAGAGTGGCCACTGATGGCCACATGCACAGAGACAGGGAGATGAGGGCATCCCTAGGACCTGGCCTCTGGGGACATTTGCTACAGCAACTCTGGGAGATGGGGCAGAAGCCCTGCTGGGTGGGGGACAATCTCCAGTCTGGCTGAGAAGGCAGGAGGGATGGGGAGCTGGAGGAGGCCACAGGGCCAGGAAGCCGCTGGGCTGGGCCTTCCCCAGGGCTCTGCAGGGAGGAGGCTGTGCGGGCTGACTTGGGAGAGCAGGGAAAGGCAATGAAAGGGCCCTGGAGCAGCAGGATTAAGTGTTGAGGTGAAGGGATTAGTTGCGTTGGTGGAAAGGGACAGAAGTAAATCATGTACATTTTACCAGGTAACCTGATCTCCATGTTCTCCGGGAGGCCTTTTCTCTGCCCTCTGGGTACCAGCTCCAGCTCTAATTAGCAGTGGTTTCATCCTGCCTTGTGGCTGGGGCCATGTCTTACTCGTTTTGTACCTTTGAGCAACTAGCAACGGGCAG
>VBSM01001118.1:35235289-35268724 GCA_008086735.1 Cheirogaleus medius | reverse complement strand
GCTGGGGCCATGTCTTACTCGTTTTGTACCTTTGAGCAACTAGCAACGGGCAGCTGGCTAGATAGGGGCAGAATAATTATTTTCTGCTTAGAATTCAGTGTCTGGAATGGAGGTTCAGAAATTTTTCTTCTTACCAAAAAGACATCGTGGCAGCTGTGAGGGAGTGACATTACAGGGAAGGAGGTGTGGGGCCAGGTGGGAGTGGCAGGTCTGGGGGATGGAAATGTCACCAGGTTAATTTCATAGCTGGGCACCGGGAGATGTGCTTGGCATGGGGTATAGGGGAGGGCCAGGATGATTTGTCCTATGCAGCCCCTGGTCACAGTTGACACTGCGCTACCCACTGCCTGGCCTCCCCCAACCTGTTCACTGCTGCCGTTCTTCCCAACAACCTCTACTGCCCAATCCAGCAAACGCTTTTCTGCCCTTCATTCACGTGGCCTCAGCCTTATGGTGGCCTCTGACACAACTGATCACTCCCTCCCAGAGCCGATCACTCTACTTGGAGTCCATGACACCACCGTCACGACACCATCATTGCCCAGGTAACCTCCCTCTCGATGACTGCTCCTCCTCCATCTAAGGGCTCGCGTCTGGGCACTTGCCGTTTTCTCTGTATTCTCACGCTGAGCAATCACTAAAGACTCCAATTTCATGCCCTCAGTCCTGCCCTCTCAAGCCTCGTTAGCCAGCTACTCCATGACAGCTCCACCTGCCACAACCAGAATGCTAACTTCTTCTCCCCAAAAATATCTCGCCCCACTCCGGCTTGTCTTCCCCTTCTCTGCAAATGTCCCAACCTTCAACCCGGTTTCCCAACCAGATCCTTCAGAGTCACCCTGGGCTCTTCCCTGGCCCAAACCCCTCCCATCCAATCTCAGCAAATCCTGGTAGTTCTCTCTCCAGAATCATCCCCAGGCTGGCCTCTCCTCCACCCCTGCCACCTACTGCTTCCAGCCACCTCCCGTCCCCCACCTCCTCACTGCGATGGCCTCGCCACCGTCCATCCTCCTTCTCACCCAACCACGTGCCACGCAGAAGCAAAAGCAGACTTCTTCAGATGCAAACAGGATGGTGTCATTTTCCTTCCCATCAGCAGCCTCCATTGACTTGCACGGGCCTCAGAACAAAATCTGGTCTCTTTCTCAAGGCCTGCAAGGCTCCCCTGCCCTGCCTTGTCCGTCCCTTTAACCCCTCTGGGTGTTCCAACTCACTGTCCTCCAGCCACAACCAAATTCTTCCTTCCCCAAGTGCCCCAAGCTGTTTGCTCTCCTAGAGCTTTGCCTGTGTTGCTCTTCACACTTGGAGAGGGCTTTCCTCCCACCCTCTTCGCAGCCTTTTGGGCTCAGCTTCAATGTCCCCTCGGAGAGGCCCTCCCCAACCACCTGTCCCGGACAGGGTTCCTGGCACACATTCTCCCTTGATGTTCCGTGCTCTTCCTCCTTTGGCAATGGCCTCTTTCCCCTGCGTTGGAGGACACTCCCCTAACAGAATGCAAGCTCCCCGAAGGCCATGTCTTCAGAGACCATTTCTGCCCTGCTCACTCTTGTATCCCTGGTATCCAGCACACGTTTGTTGAGTGAAGAATAAACCTGTATGGACATCCTCTACCTCATGTGGTCTTCACAACCCCATTTTACCGAAAAGGAAGCTGAGATGTCCAGAGACCAGGCAGTGTGTTGAGGGCTCAACACAGTGGGTGGCTGGCAGTGTTGGGGCTCAAACCCACGTCTCCTGACCCTGCCTCCGGATTTCAGGGCTGTGCCCACCACTGGCCTGCCCCTATGGAGCACAATGAAGCAATGTGCTCCAGGGAGAAGAAACAGCTAGAAAACATGTATAGGTGGAAAAAGTAGGGCCGTGCAAACCTAAGGTAAGATAGCAAAATGGAAATTGGCTATGGGAGTTGGGCACGTGGGCAACTGATCTGATATGAGATCGAGATTTCAAGGGTTCTAACCCTAACAGATATTGCACCATAATATAAAAGAAAATAACAATTTTTTTCCAAAAAAAAAAAAGAAAGATAAAGACATCTTGATGGAACAGAATGGAAAGCCTAGATAGATGCAGATCTCAAGACTGTCACACGGTGACTCATGAGGGCACAGGCACCACATATTAATGGGGAATGGAAGGCTTTGTCACTTCGTGGGGCTGGAACATTATTTTATCCATTTGGGAAACAAAAAACAATTTTTATCTCCCTTTATAACAGCCACCAAAATCAAGGTAAAGTAATTTAAATGCAAAAAAAAAAAGCATAGTAATAACTAGAAAAAACTGGAAATGATTCATTATCCAAACTGTGGTTGAGGGAGGCCGTTGCAGCATTCACAGCAATAGAGAGAACTGTAGTGGAAAATGCAAGTATAATTGACTATAGGAAATGTAAAGCTTCTGTGTGTTGAAAACTCTCATAAATAAAACATTCACAGAGGCAATAAGAATCTTCATAATGAAATGTTGGGGCAATAACAGGCTGTAAGAGTCCATTTATGAAAGATGAAGTTCAAAAGGCAAATTCAGTTGAAAATGTTGAACTTACTCATAATAAAATGAATGTAAATTAGAATGCAGGGATACCACTTTTGGCTCATCGAATGAGTACTTTACAAAACAAGAGCTCGCAGTTCTGGTTCAGCCCCGGTGGCATGGGACCTCTTGTGCACAGCTGGCAGGACTGTGAAGTGGCAAAACCTTTCTACAAGGCAATTTGCTTAAAATGTGTGAAGAGCCTCGAAAGGTTCATACTGTTTGCCTCAGTAATTCCATTTGCAGGAAGCTCATCCCAGAAAAATGATCAAAAGCAATGCCTAAAAGTTTGTGCAGAAAGATGTGCATCGTGGCTTTAGTTATAAGAGCAAAAAAGGAAAAGAAAAAAAAGGCAGCTATCAAAGTCTCCAGCTCCATGGGAATGGTTAACCAAATTATGTTCCGTTCATTAAGTGGATTATTAGGCAAGCATTAAACATAATAATTACAAAGAATGTTGACTAACACAGGAAAATGTTTAGCATATAATCAGTGTAAAAAGATGGTGCAAAATTATATATAATAAAAGCATTTATTATAAACAAATGCATAAAAAAAGCCTAAGAAGAGATGTGCTTGTCAGATGCATTTTCACAGAACTCAACAGTGGATGCTGGGATTCTCATCAAGATATTTTAGTTCTTCATGCCTTATTACTCTCCAAATTTTCTGCCATGTTTGGGTATCACTGCTTTTATGATAATATATTTCCAAAACACAGAAGACAACAAGTATAATACAATGAATACAATATACTCACCATCCAAGATCATGTATTACTTTTATAATAGAAAAACCAAACAGAAAAAAAAAAAAAGAAAGAAAAAATTAAGAGCCTGGTCTTAAGGAAATGGTACTTGCATCAGACAAGTTTTGAGGTGGGAGAGAAGGGAAGCCCAGGAAAGAAAATAGAATATTCCAGCATGAGGGAGGTTGCTGGGTGGGCTCTTTTCAAAGAACCTCAGAGCTAAGGATTGAGGAGCTTCAAGCTCCTGGCGACCGATGCCCATTATTGGAAACGCCCTTCCTAATATATGGCAAGCTCCCTCCAGACACAGGTGGGATCCTCAGCTCCTCGAGTCTGTAGGTCAGTGTGTCTATCCCTGTGCTATTGCCACGCCGTTTAATTACATTATTGCTTTGCCGTATGCTACCTAGTAGGGCAAATCCGGTCCTTTTCCTCCTACTGTGTTCCCACAACTTGTTTTTCTTTCTTAAAACTATCTTGGCTATTCTTGCCCATCCTCCACCATATGATTTTTAGAATCAGCTTATTAAATTCCATTAAAAAATCCTGGTGCGATTTTGATTAGGAAGGCATTGAATTTATACATTAATTTGCAGAGAACTGACATCTTTACAATATCGAATCTTCAGGACCCTAACATTTCAAGGGTGGTTGAGTCAGAGGCTCTGATTAATGAGACCGGGAAGGAAAAGTCGTCATAGAGACAAGTTAAAAACAAGGAGAGGGTGTTGTCATGGAAACCAAGAGAGCCCAGCGTTTCAAGAAGGCGAGAGTGATCAACAATATCAAGCCCTGCAGAGAATTCCAATAAGGCAGGGATGGAAAAACACCCACTGAAGTTGGTAATTAGGAGGTTATCGGAGCCCTCAGCAAGAGCAGTTTCAGGGGTGTGATGGAGCAGAGCCCCGCCTGCAGTGCCTGAGGATGATAGATAGTCACTTGGTGACGACGGCCCTTTTTCAGAAGTTTAGATAATTAAGTTTAGATAATTAAAGAAGTTTGGAGAAGGATTGTCTGGGAGCTAGAAAGCAAGGTGTGGAGTCAAGAGAAAGTTTTCAACTCAATGCAACAAATATTTTTTGAGCACCTCCTGTGTGTGCTTGCTCGCCATTGTGGGGGGTGGCGGGGGGTGAACCAGACAGACACAGTCCTGTCCCTACGGGGCTTGTAGTCCAAACGGGGACACAGACTTGAATAAATGGATAATTACGAACATTGATGATCGTGAAGGACGGGTGGGTAATGCTGAGAACAGTGAGGGGACCCCCCAGAAGGCATCTGAAAGATGAGTGGGTATCGACCAGGCTGGGAGGAATCAGAAAGAGCCTGCTAGGCAGAGGGAACAGCACAGGGTGGCGGTGGGAGGGAAGGGCACGTTCTGGGCAGGGCAAGAAGGCCAGCGAGGCTGAAGGCCAGTGGATGAGTCGGGGGCAGGGTGAGAAACCCAGCTGGGGAGGTGAGCCCGCTGGCAAGGACTGGGGCTTTTTCCCAAGAATAATGGGGAGTCTTTGGAGGCATTTAAACAAGGTGGTGACTTGTCCCAATTTGCATGTAAAAAGTATTGCTCTGGTTTCTAGTGAGGAAAGGATGGCGGTTGGCAGGGAGACCTGCAAGAAGGCAACTTCTCTTCTGTCATCCAGCCTGGGTTGGTGGCAGCTTGGACTAGGACTGGTGGTGGCGCTGGGAGGACACAGGAACCATTGGGAGGTTGAGTCTCCAAAGCTTGAGGCTGGACTGTGGATGGGGGTGGAGGGAGACCCCAGGCTCTACTGGGTCTACTGGCAGAGAGTTTCTCCATGAGATACGGCAAAGGGACAGCTTTTGGATAAGAAGAGCTGCCTGTTGAGTGTGTTGCGTATGAGCTCCCTTTGGGACTTCTGGGTTCTGGATCCCAGAGAAGAGCTCAGGCTGGATGGAGATGGAGACCAGGGGTCTTCAGGCCCAGGCGGGGGTGTGGGGGTGCTGAAGCAGCTCAGAGATAGGTGATATTAAGGAACAGAGAAATGAGCAGGGGCCAGAGGCTGAGCCCAGGCCAAGGGGGCTGGATGTTGGAGGACAGACCCCAAGAAGGAGGGACCCGAGGGGAAAGCAGGAGGGGGGATTCCCAGAGGCCCGAGGAAGAGAGAGTTTACAAAAGGGCAGAGGGGCCATGGCAGGGAGGTCAGGGGAGGTGAAGGTTGATGGACGATCCTGGACTTGGCCTTTGGGGCCCTTTGTCAGTTTTTCGGGGATGAGGAGGGATCAGGAACAAGAGCCATCCAGGGTCTGCCTGGGAAGGGAGGGGGTTAGAAGAAGGGAGCAGAATACTTTGTTTGGTTTTGTTTTTTAATAAAAGAGCAACATTTGCATATTAATTTTCCCAGAGGAAGGTACCTGTGGGACATGAGTTATTGCGGAGCAGGGGCAATTAGCTAAATGAGGCCTCCAGTGAAATGCGGCCTCCCAGGCGAGACGGATCCGTCCCGGGCAGTACGTGCGTCCCTCCTCCCGGGACAGAATTCCATCAGCCTTTTACCGAGTAATCTGCGGCCCGCTTTCTTTCAGGGAACTTGCATGTGACCTTTGTGACTTAACTGTGTCTCACTTTGGCAAGACTTCCACCCGCCCCATGGCCAGGACCCTGTCTGGTTCATTTTGGAATCATCCCCAGGCTGGAGCGGCCAGATGGGGACTGTTGAATAAATATTTTCTGATTTGAAATAAAATGTCTGAAATGGAAGGCCAAAAATCTTTAGCTGAAAAGCGTTTGTGATCAGTGAGACGAACAAACAAATTCTACGTGTGTGCTGAGTTTTGCACGGCGGCGTGAAGGAGGGGTGAGGTGGGCGGGAGGGGCTGTGTGGCCGGCACCCTTGTCATGCAGGGATGATGGGATGTTCTCATGGGCTCGAACCAGGACCACCCACTCCAGCGTGGGCACAGGTCTTCACAGTTTACATGGCAGGGCCGTCGCCATGTCTCATGTGATTGTCATAAACCCTGTGAGGCAGACGGGGATTGTAGACAGCAGCGGAGGAGGAGGGGGAGGCCCAGCGTGGGGTGGGTGCAAGGCCTCGAGGTGTGTTAGCGCAGGCAGCGGACTCGAGTTCTGCCCTCCTTGCCTCTGACTCCAGAGTCCAGCCGCTCTACATGCCAGGGGAGCTCCAAAGGGAGCTCATGTTCAAAACTTGACTGCAGGGGAATCAAGTCCACGATCAAAGTTATGGAAGATGAAAGCGGTGTTTGCCAGTCATCAAGAGACGTTCAGCACAAGGCTGCCTGGAGCCCAGGGTTTGGCCAGCGACCTGGCTATCAAAATATATCCCTAAGCCACATCAAGGAGACCACAGTGGCAAGCTGCAGGTCCAGGCCCCAGGACTCAGGGAAAGGTGACCTGTGTGTGACAATGCCACAGTGTCACACTCAGGATAGACAGGCTGCTCCATTCTGCTGGATAGGATCTTGCCTCTTCTGGTCCCATCCTTGCATCCTGGAATGATAGCCAGCATCTCCCCCGACTTCTGCATGCTCCTCAACTGTCCCTGGCTTCCCTGGGCTGGCCAGCCGGTCCCTTGTAGGGCCCCAGATACTCTGAAGTGCTTGCTGTTCCCCACTGGGCCGCTCTGGGGCGTTCTGCTGCCTTTGCTGTCTTTGATGTAACCACCAAGTTAGACTTAAGGCTTCTGCTCTGGGATCCCCCAAACTTGTCTGAGACTCCACTATATTCCTCCTCGGGACTCAGCACAAGGGCTGGCCCTGAGCCTCTTCTGGGGGCTCCAGACAGCACTAAAGTTCTAGTCGGATCCCCTTGGATTTCCCTCCTGCCCACAGGTTAGTGGGCTCCGGCTCTGACATCTTTGTGAATTGTCTTTTCAATCTACTCTCTGTGCATAAATAAACTCTTGGCCTCTTCCTTTAGTTTTGCCTCCAAATCCTCCCAGCTCTGTGGAATCCATAATCTTTCCTTTCTCAAGCCCTAGCTCTTGCCCCAAAAAGCTGTGGCTTTCATTTCTGCAGGCTCCACTGCAGACAATAGTCTGCACAACCGTTGCCTGTGCTAGAGACTCACAAAAGCCCACACAGGAGCTCAAAAGCCAAAGCAGGGACTCTTTGTACTGTCAGCACCCCGAGAAAAGTGCTCCCAGGAAGCTTGGACAGTGGGGCGGAAAGTGGGGTAGAGAATGTTAAACCCACACACGCTGTAAGAGAAAAACATTCCCGTACTCCACGCCCCAAAGCAGGGAGGAAAGAAGGGATTAGTCAATAAAAGGTGCTGGAATGATCACTAAGCTGTTTGGAAAAGCAAATCCACTCATTCTTCACTTCATGTCATACATCAGCACCAAGTTCAGATGGATTAAAGATTTAAATTAAAAATCGCACTCGAATAGAGTAGAAGTGAATATTTATCCAAAGCACTGGGTGAACCTTCTAAGCTTAGAAGCGAGGGAAGCCGTCACAAGGAAAAGGAAAAGAAAAAGAGATTTAAAATTTTAGTTTTAACTCTATGAAAATTGAAAGTAAACCTTGAGGATTTCATGCAGAGGGTTAATATCCCGGTGTTTAAGAATCCATACAAATTGAGTTTTAAAAATTCAAATCACCGCTGGATGAATGTGAAGGGACGGGAACACTCAATTAACAGAAGATTAATTTTTCATGGCTCATAGGTTGAACCTATTTTCCAGTATCTAATTATTTTTTAAAAAGTAAATTAAAACAACAGTGAGATAACACTTTTTGCCCATCACAGAGTGAAGAAACAAATTTTAATGAGAATACCCCATGCTGGCTAGGTGTGATGAAACAGACAGCACGCTGACCGCTGCCTGGAATGTAAATTACTGCAGCCTTTGACCCCGTAATTACACTTATGGGGCGCCATCAGAAGGAAATAACCTCAAATTGACAGAGATTTATGTACAAAGCAATGTAATATGGCCCCGTTTATACTAAAAAATGGAAACAACCAAAACAACCAAGTATCGGGAAAATGTTAAGCAAATTATTTTATATCCACTCAAATGGACTATTAATCATCAACTAATCGTATTTTTACAAAAAGCTTTGGGAAATTCTTATGATATAAAAAAGTAGAGCAGCAACTGAGAAGCCAGGGTGCAAATTGTATGCAGGATATAATCTCAGCTGTAGAAACAAAAAAGAACATTCCAAAAAAAAAAAAAAAGACCAGAAGAAGTGTGCGGGGACCCTGAACCTAAGGGCATGGGCTCGGGACATGAATGCTTTGATGGGGGAAAGGGAAGTAAATGGTGAAGAGGCCTGGAAGAAGCCCAGGTGTCGTCCTGGCTGTCCTCTCGAATTCAAAAACTTTATATCTGGAGAAGAGAGGGGGGGATGGAGCCTGGTGTTAGCCTGGTTGTCTGATCCAGCCTGCACTGAAGCTCAAAGAAAGAATTGCCTTGGGCATCGAGCTCAAGGAATGGCCGTTCAGTCTGCATAACCAGGGCACAGGGCGTTATGAGGAGCCAAAAAGGAAAGGGGGGGGGGGAGGGCTGGGCCAGGAAGTTCCTGCAGGCCCTTTGAGCCAGGCTAGGGAGTTTGGGATTTTATCCTAAGAGCAATGAGGAGCCACTGAAGGTCTTTAAGCTTTGCCTTTTAGGTAGACTGCAATATTAGCAGGCCTTCTCTTCTCCGCAATAGCCGGAGTCCAACTCTAATTCAGGCATAGAAATGAAAGGAAAAAATAAAAAGAGTAAAACCTAAAACTATAAAAATTCTAGAATAAAACATATGAGAAAACCTTCATGGCCTTGGATTAGGCAAAGATTTCTTAGATACGACACCATGGAAGAACAAAATGATAAAAGCATGACTCATAAAGGACCAAATTGATAAATTGGACTCCATCGAAATTAAAGATGTATGCTCCTTGAAAGACATCGCCGGGACAATGAACAACCAACCACAGACTGGGAGAAAATGTTTGCACATCATATACCTGATAAATAACTTGTATCCAGAATACATAAAGAAGTCTTAAAATTCAATAATAAGGCTGGATGCGGTGCTCACGCCTGTAATCCTAGCACTCTGGGAGGCCGAGGTGGGAGGATTGCTTAAGGTTAAGAGTTCGAGACCAGCCTGAGCGAGAGTGAGATAACTTCTCTACAAAAAACAGAAAAATTAGCCTGGCGTGGTGGCACACACCTGTAGTCCCAGCTACAAAGGAAGCTGAGGCAGGAGAATCACTTGGGTCCAGGAGTTGGAGGTTGCAGCGAGCTACGATGACACCACTGCACTCCGGCCTTGGGGACAGAGTGAGACACTGTCTCAAAAAAAAAAAAAAAAGAAAAGAAAAGAAAAACTCAATAATAAAAAAGCAAACAATCCAATAAGACATGAGCAAAAAATTTGAACAAACGCTTCACCAAAGAAAATAAACAGAGAACAAATTAACACACAAAAAGATGCTCAACATCTTGAATTTAATCTTATAGGCAATAGGAAGCCATGGAAGAGTTTTGAGCATACAAGAGCCATGGACAGGTCTTTGTTTTATGGAGATCTCACTGGGACTTGGAGAAGCAAGTAGACCAGGGAGGGTTCATGGCCACAGTCCACAGTTGAATTTAATGGGCCTGCGGACACCTGGACCAGCAGGGAGTCAGGTGTAGAAGTCTGGTTTGCAGGAGGACATCTCAACAGGGGATACAGGGTTGGGGTGGGCACCATATCGATGGCTGTGAGGCAGAGAGAGCCCCCCTAGAATCTAAAGACCCCCCCACCCCATCATTTGAGGGGCTGGTAGAGCCCAGGGCACCTACAAAAGCAGTGGAAAGAAAGAAATGTCAGTGCCACGTGGCCACGTGAGCAGAGCCTGAGAGTAGGTTGTCATGGAAACTGGGCTAGTGAAGCGTTTCTAGGAGAGCGAGATCAGCAGGACCAAATGTAGCAGAAAATCCAGACCGATGAAGGCTGAAAATTTCTTTTGATTTGGCAATTAGTGGAACATTGATGAGCTTAACAAGAGCAATTTCAGGGGACCGTGGGCCAGGGATGGGGTGGAGATGAAGGAGATTTAAGAGGTAAAATGGAGCAGAGTTGGTAATGAGGTGCACACTGGGAGTGGGGGAGGAGGGGGGGAGGAGAGGGGCAGTGTTAAGCAAGACCCTGGGTTTCTGGCATTCAGAATGGGCGGGACGGCAGTAGAAGGGATGCTGCAAGGGGACCGGGTTTGTAAGAGGAAGATCAGGAGTTCCGTTTGGGACATTTTGATCTAACAAATGCCTTTTGGTATTTGTAGTATGCTGCACACTGTTCTAAGAGCTTTACTATATTAATCCATTCATACTTACAACTATCCCATAAGGTAGAGTACTACCTCCTGTGTTGTCATTTCCACCGGAGGAAACAGAGACACAAAGAGGCTGAGAAATTTGCCCACAGCACAGTACAGACTTGGGGCCAGGCGATCCAGATAGGTTGGTGTGAGGTCCCTGAGATAAACAAATGGGGTGTCAAGGAGGCGGGTGGGTCTGGGTTCTGGGGCTTGGGGGCAAGGTTCGGGCTGGAAGGTTAAGGGCGGACCTCAAGCAGGGAAGGACCCTGACTTGGTGTGGAGTATGCACTGGATGTCACTGGGTCCAGGAGGGAGTTGAAGTTTCAGGGACAGGTGATACTGCAGGAGAGCGTCCCAGCAGAGGCCAGGACCACGCCAGCATGCAGAAGGACACCCCAGGGAGATGAGAAAGGCAAGGCAGATCGGGGGAGGGGGCCATGGGAGCCCAGGGAAGACAGTTTCCAGGGTGGACTGGCCGAGAGTGGGCCGTGTCCAGAGAGGTCAGGGGAGGTGACTTGGCCACGGGGAAGCTTTTTGGGGATTATTGCCAGAGCAGCCTCAGGGGAAGGCAGAGAAACCCTAAAAAGGGAGGCAGTCGAGGCTCTGGCAATGCAGGAAGGAGCGCCACGTGGGAGCTAGCCGGGGGAGCAGGGGCCAGAAGGGTATTATTTTTAAGTGGAAACTATTTTTTTAATTTTTAAATGGTGGTGCTTTTTTAAATTAAAAAATACATTCACATGCTTCAAAATTCAAAATCTACAGAAGGATGCCCGGAGAAAAGTCTCCCTCCTGTCCTTCTCCTCCAGCCCCTCTGGTCACCCTTGTAAAGGCAGCCAGCAGATCCTTCCAGAGACAGAAAATGAAACTCACCATGTAGAATTCTGGAATTCTGGAAATAGAAAAGCATTTCAGAATCTCGACCTTAGGGGAAGGACAGCGTTTGGCAGGAGTGATGGGACAGAGGGGGACAGCCGAGCTGGGCGTGCGGGGTGAAGGGTGGCAGTGGCAAATTAGTTTTGAACAAGAACATGTGTTTCATTGAATGGAACAAAATTGAATCATTTTCTTCCTGCCAAGTAACGTGCGCTCGGCGTTCTTCTGGGGCCCTCTCGCCTGTCCCCAGGTCCTGGCGGCAGTCGCGTTCGCCTGCGGGATTTGTCCTGCCACACAGCTGGAGCCCGCGGCCCTCGCCTCTGAGTCACCCTCGGCACCTGGCAACTGGCATTCGTCCCAGCGGCTGCTCAATAAACATTTCCTGACATGAAATGAAATATCTCAAATGCAGTTCAATCTTTTTTTTAATTATTGAACTTGGGGGGTGTCAAAGAAGACATAAACGGAAGCTGCAAGGGCAAGGGAGGAGCGGGCAGGGGCTGGGGGTGTGGGTGTGGGTGGGCGAGAAGAGGCTCCTGGGGGCCGGGAAGGGAAGCTGCATGCAGGGGGCTGGGGTTCTCAGGGCCACGGGCACCCTCTCTCAGTTTGCAAGTGCTGCTCCCCTTGCCTCAGCAGCCCCGACTCTGTGGGGGCAGGTGCTGGGCTGAGTGGAAGCCCATGGGGTTGTGGGATGGACTCAGGTCCAAGGACTGTCCCCCAGTGCCTCTCCCTGCCTCGAGCAGTGACTCCAGGCAGACCTCCCTTGCTGGGCCTCAGTTTCTCCAGGGGTACAAACGGGGGGAGTGGGCGCAGGGGGGCTGGGAGAGAACTTGTATGGGGTGACCTCGCCTATCTTCCAGCAATTTGGGTGCTGACCATGGTGGACTCTCAGGATCCAGGGCCCACCTTCCCTACCTATGGTGGGTGTCCCAGCGGCCACCCAGGGCCCCATTGTCCATACACAGTGGAGTCATGGAGCAGAGCAAGGAGGCTCGTGGGTCCGTCACCCCGAAGAGGCAGCCGGGTGGAGTTCACGAGTGGCCTTAAAACAGCTTCACTGCACACCGGGAGGGGCCGGCGGCAAGCTGCCTTGGCCTGCGCCCTCCCTGCCGCCCCACAGTGCTGAACCCCCGCCCACTCCTGCTGCTCTGGAAAGTGGCCTTCATGAGCCTGTTAAGTGTCAGGACCCCTGAGAAGGGGGACCTGGGCGCCTGTTATCAGACACTAACACTCTTTATGTAAATTGTAATGCTTTTATTTGGAAAATTAATGCATCTATGGGGTTAGTTCCCTCTCCCTCCCCAGAGGCCACCACTGTCGCCTGGCTGTTCTGAATCCTCGGGGCCTTGATGGAATTGATGTTAGGGTGGAGGAGAGGAATCGGAGGTGTACGAGATGAGTCGACCCATCAGATGTTGGGGTACAGAAGGAAGGGCAGAGGGGTGCTTTGCCCAGGTTCCCCGTGGGGGCCCTGGCAGGTGTTTGTAGCGGCCCCTGCAGGAGGCAAGCTACGAAGGGTAGTCCTCAGTGGAGGATGACGGCTAGGGTTTGGACGCTGTGGGCTGGGGGAGGACCCAGGGGCGTGGAATTCAGGTGGCAGGCGGTGCCCGACACAGCACACGGCCCGCTCAGCTGCAGCTCTGCCTCCCGGCTCCAGATGGGCCTCACTCCTTCCCCGCCTCCCTGGAGCTTCCCTCCCCATCCCCCAGCAACTATTCCACACGTTCTCCACTTTCCACAGAACATTCTCCACTTTCCACAGAACATGCCCTCCCTCCCCGCCCCGCCGCACACACTGGGCTGTTTCGTTCCCCCGAATGTTCTCACTAGGTAGTTGCTGGTTGGCCAGAAGTATCCGAGTGGAGCCGTCATCTGAGAGCCCCTGTCCTGGGCACAGGGGACACGGCAAATAATGCCAAAAGCCCGTGACCGCACTAAGCGCTCAAGCTTGCAGGGGAGACAGAAAGCAAACACGCGTGCAAATAACGACATGCTCTGTGTTCAGGTGGTCCTAAGTGTGATGACGAGAATGCAGGACAAGGAAAAAAGGCTAGAGGGTGACCAGAGCCTGCCCTTGCCGTGGGGTGCGGGGAAGGATCAAGCTATTTATGTGGGATATTCAGGGAAGGCCTCTTAGAAAAGGTGACATTCTGTCGGAGACCTAAATGACAGAGCAGGAGTCGGGTGACGATGGAGGCAGGGGGGCGTGCCCTGCAGAGGGAGCGTACTGGTTTGCTGGGGCTGTCAGAACAGGCACCACAACCTGGGTGGCTTCAACAACAGAAATGTATCGTCTCAGTTCTGGAGGCTGGAAGTCCAAGACCAAGGTTGTCGGGGTTGGTCCTTTCTGGGGCTGATGAGGAAGAACCTGGCCCAGGCCTTCTCCTGGCTTCTGGTGGTTTGCTTGGCTTGCAGACGAGCGCGTCCCCCAGTCTCCATTGTTGCCTTCACATGGACTCCGCCTGTGCATGTCAGGGCCCAAATGTCTCCTTCTTATGAGGCCATCAGTCAGATTGGGGCCCCCCCTGCTCCAGTGTGACCTCATCTTAACTAACCACATCTGCAACAGCTCTGCTTCCAAATGAGGGCACATTCCGAGGTACAGGGGGTAGGAATTGAGCGTGCGAACTGTGGGGGAGACACAATTCAGCCGTACCGGGGTGCCTCTAGAGCAAGCCCCGCAGCAGGCACAAGCTCAGCGTGTTTTGGGATGGGGACAAGGCCAGGGCGGCTGCAGCAGGGCTGGGGAGTAGAGGGAGAGGCAGGCGCTTGACGCAGGGCCTTGCTGGAGTTTATCCCAAGTGCACTGGGGGCCTCGTGGGTCTGAGATCTGCCTCCCATTCATTAAAGATCCTCTGGCCGCTGTGTGGAGAGTGACTGAGTGAGGCTGGGTGAGGGGGTCCTCTGCACCAGAGAGAGGGTGAGGAGGCCCAGCACGGGCGCAGCAGGAGACATGACAATGACACAGAATGGACGGGCTCCCAACATGAGCTGGGTGAGCTGGAGGCCGAGGAATCCCCAGAGCCGGCTGCTCTGGGGATCAAGGGGGAGACGGACAGCAGGCCTGGGCCCTCTGCTCGCACCCCAAGCAGGGTGGGGATTGAGACGTGCCCGCCATGGTTAATAGCAGGAGGCTCTGGTGGCCCCATCTACAGCCCAGAGACTGTCTTCCCCGGAGCACCAGGCTGGGAAGGAGGACACAGTCCGGGAACATGAGGAGCCGCCAGGGAGAAGAGGCCAGGGGCTGAGTCGTGGCCTTGTCAGATGGGGCACTGGACGCGGGAAGAGAAGCCCACCAAGGACACAGAAGAAGGTCTGGAAGGGGGTCATGGGAGATCAGGACAGGACGTTCTGGGAAGCCAGAAAGGAGGAGGATTCCAGAATCATCCAGGATGATTCCTGGCGGGTGGCCAGGGCCTGTGAGCAGAGAGGTGGAAGGGGGATGAGGAAGGGACAGTGCCCCTCCCCCCACCGGCACGGCCACTAGGAAGCTTTGGGGGACCTTTGTAGGAGCCACTGCTCAGGAGAGGGGACAGGGAAAGGAGGGAAAGAGAGAGGAGGGGAGGCAGCGTCTGGCGAGAACCGGTTTTCGTCACACATGAGATGTGAGCGTGTCAGTGCTGTGAGGAAGGAGACAGGGACGTCGTGCAATTAAGGACGAGGCAATTCGTGAGCAGATGGGGCCGGGGTGTAGGTAGAGGGATTATCATCAGACAATCACACGTGTTAGGTCGAACAGGACATAATTAAACTGGCCACCTTTCATGGGTAACCTGATCCCTGTGTCCTTCTAGGGAGCTTTCCTTCCCCCTGTATGGGTGGTGGCCCTACGCAGGCACCGGTTTCACCTTGTCCCCTGGCTGGAACCGTGTACTCCTCGTCCTCCGTTACCCTTGGCTCTCGCAGTGGGCAGTGAAGCCGCTGAGCACTGGATGTATTTTGTTTCGTGTTAGCACACCTAGTGTGTACACAGCACCGTGCACAGATCGTAAGTGTGCAGCTCAGTGCGTTTTTATCTATGCATATACCACGTAACCACCACCCAGATCAAGATACAAAATAATTTCATCCCCAGAAGCTCCCTTGTGCCCCTCTCCAGTTAATACCCATCCCCCAGAAGTAATTACTATCCTGACTTCTGTCACCCAAGAGTGACATTTTTTAACTTATTTTTGGACTTCATATAAATGGAATCAGTGTGTTCTTGTGTCTGGCTTCTTTCATGAAACGTATGTCTATGAGGTTCACCATGTTGCTGTGTGTAAATACAATTTGTTCTTCCTCATTGCTATGTAGGATCCTTCATATGAATGTACCACCAGTGGATCTATTCATCCACTCTCCTGTCCATGAACATTTGGGTTGTTTCCAATTTTTTATTTTTTTTTGTAGAGACAGGGTCTCGCTCTGGCTCAGGCTGGTCTTGAACTCTTGGCCTCAAGCGATCCTCCCACTTCAGCCTCCCAGAATGCTGGGATTACAGGCGTGAGCCACCGCGCTCAGCCTGTTTCCAGGTTTTTGCTATGACAGATAGAGCTGCTTCGTGCGTGCTATGCACTTTCCTACTTGGCCCTGTGTGCTCGTCTTGCTGGGTACATACCTAGGAGTGGAATCACTGGGTCATAGGGCAGGCGTACGTTCAGCTTTTGTAGATATTGTCAGTTTTCGAAAGTGGTTGTACCATGTACACTCAACAGGCAGGTATTTTTTTAAAAGTCAGGTTTATTAAGGTATAATTTACATACAGTGACTCTCTTTTTACTGTACAGTTGTGACAAATATGAAGAATTTGGGTCAGGCGTGGCAGCTCATGCCTGTAGTCCCAGCTACTCAGGAGGCCGAGGTGGGAGGATCGCCTGAGATCAGGAGTTAGAGACCAGCCTGGGCAACATAGTAACACCACGTCTTTATTTACAAAACAATGATTGATTTGGTCTGGGGTCTGATGCCTTCGAGGTGGTGATGGTGGGGACAGGGGACGTGTGATTGGCGATGTCAACCCAGGGTCTGGCCCTCGGGAGAGTGCGGAGGAGGGCAGAGGACTGGCAGAGGGAGGATAGCCCAGGAAGAGGGAGTCGGGAGAGGAGAGGAGAGTAGAGCAGCGTGGGAGGAGGAAGGCTGAGGGCTCGGAGCACCCGGGAAGAGGAGCTGCAACGCACAAGGAAGGGAAGAAGTGGCCAGAGAGGGGCCGAGGAAACCAGGAGAGACGTGGGTGCTGGGAACCCAGGGGCAGCATATTTGAGGAAGAAGAGGTGGTTAGTGGTCTCAGACGCTGCCAAGCTAAAACCACTGGCTTTGACCCCAAAGGACACCCTGGTGACATTGGCCAGAAGGGTTTCAGTTGCCCAGAGCAGGGGCAGCCAGGTCCGGGAGGGCGGGATTGCAGGCAGAGGGCGGAGGGAAGGAGAGGGTGCTTTAAGAAGGAAGAGTTGGCTAGGAGGCCCCACTTGACGTGATCTAGGCATCCGAGGCCGGGTGGACCGATTAGATTCAAACAATACCTCAGTGTTGGACTGAGCTGCCCGAGGTGAATTAATTAAGCCCTCAGCGGGTAACTTTATCCCCGTGTCCTGGGTGAACCTTGTGGGGTCCCAAATGCTCCCAGGAGGGGTGTTACATTCTGCCCGGGGTCCCCAGCAGTTGTCCCACTTAGTGTGGCTGGTGCCAAAAGCCCCCAGGAGGGGAGGTGGGCAGCCGAGCCCTGGAGCCTGGCAGCACGTTGGGAGCTCCACACTGGGGTGGTGGGGACGGTGACAAGAAGGGGAGATGGGCAGAAGCCTGCCCAAGAGGGAGAGCGAGGGATTGGGGGAGCAGAGGCCAAGGATAGGGGCTGTCGGGAATGTTTACGGTGGAGAAGAAAGAGCCAGCAGAGAGGGAGAAACCCGAGCAAGGAGAAAGTGGGCACGAGGCCCAGCAGGAGACAGGCAGAAGACAGCTGGCCCTGGACACAGGAAGGTGCAGGCAGATCGCTGTGCAGGCACGACGGAGGGGAGTGGCAGGAGCTGGTGGCTCCACAAAGGCCTCTGTTTCCCCCATGGAGCAGGAGCCGAGCAGGAGCCCGGGAGCAAGTGTGTGGGGCATGGAGGGGGACGCGGGCGGAACAGCTGCTGCAGGAATGGAAAGGCAAGGAGTTTGGGGACCAGTCGAGGGGTTGCTGAGCTGCACTTAAGACCTAGCCCAAGTTGGAGAAAATTAATCTGTTGCTGGCGCCAATCAGTGTGGTGATGTGATTTGCGCCTGCCGCACTTGGCAGCCCAGAGGGGAATGGAGAAAACAGATGGTTTTCTCAGCGCTCGCTCTTCCGCCATCTCAGTTAATCTGCCCAGCGATTCCACTGCTGCCTCCGACTTGCAGATGAGGAAACTAAGGCCCAGGGACAGGAGACCACATGCCCGGAGTGCTGCAAGTGGGCAGTGACAGGGGACCCAGCCCTGGGACACAGACTCCCTGCTCGGGGCAGCCCTGATAGCCCTGTGACCTTCTGCTGGCACATACTGTGCAGAGTATGATGGCAGCCCCTCCCCCACCCACACACACAGGGGCCGCTCCCTCCTGTGCCCAGAACTGTGCTCTGGTCGGCTTTGCCTGCTCAGGAAACCCTCTCAGGGAGGGACCAGGAGGAAGCTGAGACTTAGAGATGGCACACGACTGACCCAGGGTCACACAGCATTAAGGTATCAGTTCTGTCCAAATCAATCTATAGATTCGGTGTAATTGCAATTACAATCCTAACAGGCTTTTTGTAGAAATTGATAAACATCCTAAAATCAATATAGAAACAGTTTTGACAAAGAAGAACAAAGTAGGAGGACTCACACTACCTAATTTCAGGGCTTACTGCAAACCCACAGTCATCAAGAGAATATGATATTGGCCTTTGGATAAATGGAACATAAAATAGAGTCCAGAAATAGAACCACACGTATATAGTCGATTGATTTTTGACAAGGGTGCCAAGGCAGTTCAGTGGGCAAAGGATAATTTTTCTCAGATGGTGCTGGAACAATTGGAAATCCATATGGGAAAAAAAGCGAGGTTCCGCCCTTATCTCACACTATAGCCAGAGTATGTAAAGAGCTGTCATAACCGACAGTAATAAGATACTCAAACTGATTTTTTTAAAATTAGCAAATATCTGAACAGATACCTCACCAAAGACGACATATGAATAGCAGATAAGCACGTGGCAAGATAGTCAACATCATCCATCGGTTATTCAGAAGATGCAAATGAGAGCGACAACGAGATATCACTGCACACCCGTTGGAATGGCTAAAATTAAAATGACTGACAATATCAAATGTTGGAAAGAATGCGGCACAACTGGAACTCTCGTACTTGGCCGGTGGGAGCGTGTAACGGTATAACCACTTCGGAAAACATTTTTGGCAGTTGCTCATGAAGTTAAACATGCACTCACCACTCCACCTAGCAATTCTACCCCCAAGAGAAATGAAAACATATGTCCACACAAAGACCAGCCCTCCGATATCACAGCAGCTTTATTCACAATAGCCTGAAACTGCAGGGAGAAAAAGAAACATTCATCAGCATGCAAACAAGTAAATCAATGTGTGTACAACGGAATACTACTCACCAGTGAGAGGAACAAACTGCTGATATGTGCAACAACATGGATAAATCTCAAAAACACTATCTTGAGTAGCATAAGCCAGAAGCAGAAAGTACATACTACACAATTCCTTGTCTGTACCACTCAGGAAAATGTCAATCTAGTCTCCATTGGTAGAAAGCAGATCACTGGTTGCCTGGGGCAGAGAGAGGTGGGGAGACTGACTACAAAGGTGCTTCGAGGGAAATTTCTGGGGAAATGAAAGTTCTATATTCTGATTGTAGTGGGGGTTTTACGTTGGCGTATGCATTTGTCAAAATGCATCCAAATGTACACTTAATATGGATGCATTTCATTACACGTACATGATGCCTCAATAACTTAAAAAATTATTAAAATTGTTATTGTGAGAAAAACTAGAACTTTGTGGGCCTCCTTTACACTGACTTTATGGTTTATCCATAAAGTATCGTTGAGGAGGAGGAATCATAGTCTCGGGGCCTCTGAAAGGCCTTAATGCAACCCTGGAAGGTTAGTCGGGGCCAGATACCAGAGGGCCTTGAATGCCAAGTGTGGCGGCTTTAAGATACGTCTACAGATTCTTTCCCACTCCTCCCTTCAAGAGGCAGAGCCTAATCCCCTGCTCTGAGTGTGGACTGGGCTTAGTGAGTCGCTTCTGATGATAGGACAAAGCGGGAAAGATGGTGTAGGATTTTGGAGACTAAGTCATAAAAAGACTTCGGCTGCTCCCTACCTTTCCCTCCCCCATCTGCTCTCTTTCTCTCCTTCTCTCTCATCCTCCTGGGGGAAGCCAGCTGCCATGCCCCGAGGACGCTTAGGGAGCCCCCTGAAGAGACCCACATGGCCAGGAAACTGAGACCTGCTGCCAACAGTCATGCCACCGAGCCCTCCCAACAGCAGGTCCTCCAGCTCCGTCAAGGCTTCAGGTCCCCGTGGCTGCAGCCAACAGCTTCACTGCAGTCTCCTGAGACCCCGAACCACCCACTTATGCTCCCAGACTGCGGCCGTCAGAAACCATGTAAGATAACAACTGTTGGTGGTTTGAAGGCGCTGAGTTTGGAGCAATTTATTACAGTCATAGATAATGAATACGTATTTCGGTATTTGGAAGTAGAGCACTGCCATAACAAAAACCCTCAAACATGGGACTCACTTTGGAAACTGGGGAGAAGCTGGGAAGATTTTAAGAATGATATCGAATGTTTGAAGAGTTCTAAAGGAGCTGTTTATAGAAGCATGATGCCCTTTGAGGAGACGGCAGTGAGGGTTTAAAAGAAAGTGAGGAAAATCTTATTAGAAACTGGAGGAAAAGGAATCCTTTTAATGTGGTGGCAGAAAGTGTAGTGACACCATTGCTTACAGTGACATGAGAAGCAGGAGATGTGCCTAATGAACTGGGTGATCTAGTTAAGATTTCCAGGCAAAGTGTTGAAGATGCCATCTGGTTTATTTTTGGTGTTTATAGTAAAACGCAAGATGAAAGAGATTAAATGAATGAATAGCTGTTAAACATTTAGAAACCAGGTTTTGAAAAGTCTTAGCCTCATTAGACAACAAGCAATGCTAAATTAAGAAATGGTTTTCAGCTGGGCGCAGGGGCTCATGTCTATAATCCTAGCACTTTGGGAGGCCAAGACAGGAGGATCACTTGAGGTCAGGAATTCAAGACCAGCCTGGGCAACTTAGCGAGACCCCATCTTACAAAAAAATAGAAAAATTAGCTGGGCATGATGGAGCGTGCCTATAGTTCCAGCTCCTCAGGAGGCCGAGCCAGGAGGATCACTTGAGCCCAGGAGTTTGAGGTTGCAGTGAGCTCTGATAATACCACTGCATTCTAGCCTGGGTGACAAAGAGGGAGCCTGTCTAAAAAAAAATAGAAGTCACTAGTCCATAGTATTCTGAAATCTGGCTGGGGAAATGTCAGAGGTTCCTTGGATAGGACTCATCCAACTCTCACTCAGAAATAATTTTTCAAGGTTCTCTGCTCTTGATGTCTAACTAGTGAGTAGAATAAGGTGGAAGTGACAATGTACAACCTCAGAGACAAGATCATACAAGTCACCATGGCTCCCTGAGCTGGCTAGCTCTAGTGCTCTGGCACCCTTGCTCTCTAACATTGCTGTCAGCTGCCATGTTGTGCGAACACTCAGGCAACCCCATGGAAAGCCCACGTGGTGGGGAACTGAGGCCTTCCGCCCACAGCCCTGCAAGAGATCCGCCATCTTGGAAGCAGACCCTCAGCCCCAGGTGAAGCCTTCAGGACGCCGCAGCCCCAGCTGTCAGCTTTACCGCTCCTCACGACAGAACTTGAGCCAGAACCTCTCAGCCAGGCTGCTCTCGGACTTCTGACCCTCAGAACCCATTAGAAAGTAAATATTTGTTGTTTTAAGCTGATTCGTATGGGGTAATTTGTTACGCAGTAAAAGACAATACACTAAGTTAAAGAGTTTGGAATTTCACCCAGATGTTAGGGAAAGGGAGTGACATATTAATAGAAAGTTCCAGGATTGGTGTTATGGTCTGAATGTTTGTGTCTCCCCTCCCCAAATTCATTTGTTGAAATTTAACCCTCAAGATGATGATATTAGGAGGTGGAGCCTTTGGGAGGCTCTGGCCTCATGAATGGAATTAGTGTCCTTATAAAGGGGGCCTGAGAGAGACCTGTCACCTCTTCCACCATGTCAGGATACAGCTAGAAGGTGCTGTCTCTGAACCAGAGAGCCCTCACCAGGCTCCAAATCTGCTGGCGCCATGATCTTGGACTTTCCAGCCTCTGGAACTGTGAGAAATAGATGCTTGTTGTTTATAAGCCACCTGGTCCATGACATTTTATTATAGCAGCTTGAACAGACTAAGACACTTAGAAAGAAGTCTCCTTGTCCAGGCGTAGAGAAGGGACTAGGAGTCACGGGATGCAGAGGACACTGCATAGAGGTGGAGACTCTGCAACTGGGTGTCTGCGCTGTGTGGTCAAGGCAGGAAATTGCTCTCTGGGCAGAGGAAGGAGCCTGTGCTGGGCTGGGGAGGCCGGACATTATGTAGTATCAGGAGCAGCAGGGATAGGTGGAGAACGAGATCATGAGCACAAGTGTGGATGGACAGTGAGCTGCTTAGGGCCTGGCCAGGCCCCCACACCTTCTCCACCCTACCCTCAACCAGCACCAGCAGCACTCTAGGGTGTGCAGGACATCTACAGAGCCCCAGTCAACTTAAATCCCCCATGAGCCCTGCGGCCAAGCTGGCCCATCCCACTGCCCACTGAGGGTGCAGCAGTGAGCACACAGACAACATCTGCTGCCCTCATGGAGCTTCCATGTTCATAGAAGAAGACAGGTAAAGAGCAGAAGGAGGTTGGTGGAAGAAGACAGACATTCTACTATTATTTTTTTACAACACACACATCAAGGAGAGAAGTACACGGGGTAATGGGATTGCAAGCTGAGGCAGTTGCGATTCTGAGTATGGTGGTGTCTTAGTCAGCTCAGGCTGCTATAACCAAATGCCACAGACTGGGTGGTTCAAACAACAGACATTTATTTCTCACGGCTCTGGAGGCTGGGAAGTCCAAGATCGAGGTGCCAGCAGATTTGGTGTCTTGTGAGGGCTCTCCTCCTGGTTTGCAGATGGATGCCTTCTTGCCGTGTCCTCATTTGACAAAGAGAGAGGGGTCTGGTCTCCTCCTCTTCTTATAAGGGCACTATTCCCTTCACCCTCATGTCTTCATCAATACCTAATTACCTCCCAAAGTCCCCACCTCCAAATACCACTGCATTGGGCATTGAAGTTTTAATATATGAACGTTGGGAGAACACAAACATTGAGTCCACAGCAGGTGTTTAGGGAAGGGTTCCCCGAGGAGGTAACATTGGAGCACTTGTGCAGTGAGCAATTGGCTGCTTGGGTTTTTGGCAGAAGTGTTGGGGGGTGGGGGCCAACAGGCCCTAAGGTGGGATATGACTGTCAGCGCCTCTACTAACCAATAAAGAGCTTTATGAAAATTAGAAAAAGGCAACCTGGACTTCTACTTCTGATCATGAAGGAGTAATAAGAACTGGATTCACCCTTCTGCTATAAACTAGACAAAATGTTAGAAACCACTGTTTGCAGATGTTGAACAAGTATTAGCATAAGACTGTGATCCCTGGGAAAAGGTAAGCAAATAAAGCAAGTTCTACAATTGACCGAGCTTTCAGCCTGGAGGCGTCTTAGGTGCAGGGAGGGGAAACTCAAATAGAGTCTAGCGGTATTGCTGGGTTGATCTTTGCAACAAAGAACAGAGTTCAGCGAGGCTGAGCTGGCTGTACGTGGAGGGGCAGAGCACCTGAATGGAGGAAGCTATACAGCAAAATAGCTCCCGAAATCTATATACGTGTCCCCTTGAATCATTGCCAAGTGCAAGGCTGCACATATACAGGGTGAAATTCCACGAGGCCAGGCAAAGAAAGACTGAGGCCTTTGAATCTGAACAATTCCCAGAACTCACACAGGGTAGGGAGACATTCAAGTTTTGACCTCAACCTAGCCCTTGACGCTTATCCAGGGCATTCAGTCAGGCCTTAGTATTCATATTTAAAAGAGAAAGGCAATCTTTCTTCTAAGCAGAGGCAACCCCAAACCAGGCTTGGAGAACAGCAGAAGGGCCAGACTGTGGCCCCACTCACACCCTCTGCGGGTGCCCTCACGCGCGAACACCAGTGTGACAGTCTTGGTGTCTGTTCAGGGAACACCAAGAAGGCCAGCGTGGCAGGAGCAGCCTGAGCAAGGGGAGAGGAGGGAGAGACGGAGGGAGAGAGGCGATGGGAGACAGACTGCATGAAGCCCGTGGGCCGTGACGAGGATGCTAGCATTTACCCTGAGAGATGTGGGAGCCCTGGGAGGGTTTGAGCAAAGATTGATGATTCTTCCGGAGGCTAGGCGAGGCTAGTGGAGGATGAAGAAGGGGTGAGAGTGGAGGGAGGAGGACCAAGGAGGAGCCTCTTCAGTTGTCTAGGCACAAGATGCTGGGCCTGGCCAGAGACAGGAGCTGAAGGCTTAGAAGGGTCTCAGAGTGGCCCCTCGGAGGGAGACTTGGCAGGGAGTGGGACAGATGGACTGTGGGTGGCAGGAGAAGTCAGAGATGACTCCGGCTTCCGCCGCAGCCCCAGGCAGGCAGCGGCACTTAGTGCTAATGAGAGCAGGAAGAGAAACTCATTTCCAGGTGTGAAGATGATGCAGTGGGTTGGAGGCTCCTGGGAGGGATCAGTGGCTTGAGAGGAGGAGCACGGGCTGGGGTGAGGGTCTTGCTGCCGGAGCAGCGAGAGAGACGGGACAGACAGACAGACCCTGCCCCGGAGCTAACTACGCATGCTGCGGGCAGACAAATGAAGAGCCTTGACAGTGACAGAGAGGGTGGGAGCCCACCCTGGCCGTGCCCCAGAGAGAGCGATGCCGTACACGTCCATACGTGTACACACACGGCAGCAATGGCGTGCCGCCAGAGAGATTCAGTCAGGCTCCTCTGCAGCAGGAGGGAGGGCGGCTGAGGGGGGAGAAGGGAAAGGAGGGGTCCAAGAGATGGCACGGGGGAGGGGACGAGCACACTGACTCACACATGTGAGCCATCTCAGGTTCCGGCTCCGGGAAGGTGCCAAGTGTCCAAGGTGGGTGGATGAGTGGACAGGAAGTTGAGTGGGTGCACAGGGGCGAAAGTCACCTAGAAAATGAGAATCAGAATGAGAAAAAACTCCAGATAAAGAGGAACCCACAGGTGTGACCTCGGGTGAGACACACAGACACCATTGTGACACAGCGTGAGGACAAACCTAGAGGGAATGTGGAGCAGCGGGAGAGAGAACGGGGGAGGAAGGAGAGAGACTCGGAGAGCAGAGAGGCAGATGTGTGCACGCTGCAGCCTGACCATGAACACTGGTTGAATGCATTCAGACTGTCACTTGCATAATTAAAAATTAATTTTTCCAAAGAAAAGAATGGAAGAGGAAGCACAAAAGGGGAAAAGAAACAGATTTGGAGAAAAAGAAGCTGCCCGCAGACAGACATGTCTTCTGTCCATCGGTCCTCCCCTCCAGCGACAGACGTTCCCCAGCCCCTCCTCTGCACCGAGACCCGGCGAGAACTCAGACGCACACGGTGTGGTGGGGAGGAAAGACCCCCAAACACGTACATGTGCCTGGCTGCTCCCGGGGTGTGTGCTGAGATGCTGTGGGGCCCTGGGGAGGGCTGGTGCCAGGGAGGCCAGGTGAAAGGGCAGCCCCGCCAAGGGCCAGTTGGGGCAAAGGTCAGGAGGTGGACAAGAGCCCAGGCCTCCCTGCCACCGTGCAAGTGTCATCGTGGCTGGGGATGGGGCAGAGAAGTCACCAAGTGTGAGAGTTTGGCCTGCTCGGGAAGCCAGGAAGCAGGACCAATTGAGCTTGAACTCCATCAGGAGGACGTGGGGAGCTGGCCAGGTGGGGTTGGGCCAGAGCAGGGCGAGCTACCAGGTGGGAGGTTCAGAAACTCGGCTTGGCAGCTCCAGCAAGTGCGGGCTGGAGAGGCAAGGCTGGAGACGGGCCACCCAGAAGGCCCCAGGCCTGGCACCCAGGTAGGACGGTGGTGGCTGCTGGAGGCAGACAGTGCCCCTAGTTCTTACAGAGGGCACCTGAGAGCTCCACGGTGGGGCTGGGGGAGCCTAGCCGGAGTCAGGAAGCTGCCTGAGACTTGGTTCACTCACACTGGGGTGGGGAGCTGGGCAGAGGAGGAGGCTGGAGAAGAGACATCCAGCATCCAGTGTGGGAGGGGCAGGGAAAGGTCCTCAGTGTGCATGAGGAGCCCCTCCCCCAGTCCTGTTCTCAGATATATGGATGGAGAGAGCCCTAGGCCCGAGAAGGACAGTGGGTGGCAGCAGATGTCCTGGAAGAGAGGTCGCCGCCCTTGGGGATCTGGGAACTGAGGCCAGGATCATCAGTACTGAGGAGGGTGGAGCGCAGGCTGCAGAGGGGAACGGCCCAAGGGTTGGGAGGAACGCCAAGAACACCGGGGTCCCCTGGAGGAAGGGGCGGATGCCTCACATGCAAGGATGGGCACTCGCTCAGGGCCCCTGGGGGCCCAGGGGAAATGAGAAGGCAAAAGGGCTGTGGGATTTGGCAAGCAGGAGGTCCAGGGAGGGCTCAAGGTGGCCAGCCCGTTGCCAGGGATGGGGCGTGGTCAGGGCGGAAACAGAAGAGCAGAGCGAGGTTCCTTTCCCAGATCATGGATGGACGGAGGGAGGAACGACAGGTCATCAGAGCACGTCAGTCCTCACGCTGGAGGAAAGTGGACTCGGGAGGCAGGAAGAGGATGGCTGTCACCAGGGCACCCCCCTGGCCTGGGGGAAGGGGAGCAAAGGAGGAAGAGTCAGCATGGATTTGAGGGAAGGAGTCGGGGAGGGGGGCGCCTGGGTTTCTGTCCCTGGAGCTGGAGGGCGGGGAGCATGAGAGGAGGGGAATCTGGTCAGAAGCTGGGGAGTCTGTGACACTGGGGGTATGACCGAAGGGGACTGAGGAGGGGGTGCACACACAGTGATGCTTAGAGACTTCAGAAGTCCCAACACCCCATCTTCCCATGGGTGATAACTGGTTTTCCTCCCCCAGACTCTTTAGAACACAGCCTGGGGTTCGGGATCTCCTGTCCCCAGCAGAGCACCTGGGTGCTCAGTGGATGTCAGTGGCTGGGTGGACGGGTAACTGGGTAGGTGGAGGCGGTCATCCACTCATCCGTCCACACGCTGCTGCAGCAGGGGCTCAGGGGATGGGGCCTCTCGCAGCCCCTGGGACAGAGAGCTGGCAGGGAGGGGGAGAGACGGGCATGGGTGGCTAAACAGGAGTAGTCTGACAGCGCAAGGCGCCCCAGGGAAGGAAAGCAGCCCGTTAGGGGTGCGGAGGTGATGACATGCATTTGAGGCACCTGTGGAGGGCCCAGTCAACACTGGCTCTAGCCAGGCATGGTGGCATCTGTAGTCCCAGCTACTCTGGAGGCTGAGGCAGGAGGATTGCTTGAGCCCAGATTTCGAGGCTGCAGTGAGCTATGGTCGGGCCACTGCACTCCAGCCTGGGTGACAGTGTAAGACCCAGTCTCTAAACAAAACAAAGCAACAAAACAAAACCCTGGCTCCAAATCTGTGGCATGCCAGAGAAATGGGGTGGAGTGGTTTTAGGGTATCAGGAGGTACAGGAGGGGTGGCCGCTCAGAGGGCTCTGTGCCCAGAGTGAGCTTGTGCAGGGAGCAGGTGCAGTGGAAGAGGACAGGGATCAGGGATGGGAAAAGCAAGGACAGACAGACGGACATGGGTCTGGAGCTCACTGGGCACTCTGTGTTCATACGTAGAGTCCATGTGCGTGTCAGTGAGGGTGGGACCCAGCCCTGACCGTTCCTGGGAGAGTCGTGACTCACACACAGGCACACACAGAGAAGGAGTAAAACTCTACAAACCCCAGAGAGAGAGAGGGAGGGAGCCGGCGCGGAAAGCGGCAGGCACTCGGCTCGCGCACACGCGCTCACACACACACACACAGCAGCAATGACGCACGAACTCGGAGCAAAATTCAATAAAGCTCCTCTGGAGAGCGGGAGGGAGCGTAGCTGAGCGAGACGAAGGCGGAGGCAGAGAGGGGGCTACATCAATAATAAAGTTAAAAAATAAATTGAAGAGGGGGAGGTAGGACCCTCGAGGAGATGAGAGGCAGACAGAGGCAGAGATGCGGGCACTCGTGTGCACACCCGGAAACGGGGGAAGGAGGGAGGGAGGACAAAACCCGCTAAAGAGCCTGAAAAGAGAGGGGCATAGCTGTGACTCACATGCCCACATGGAAGCAGACCCAAATTGTGACCCTCGGGGCAAGGGCGAAATCTGGAAAGGAGAAGAAATGAGAGAGAAATGAGGAAGAATGAAGGAGGGAAGGAGAGAGGGAGCGCGTGACTGTTCAGACAGAGAGACAGGAGAGAACCCACACACTGGGCATGAATTCTGGGGCCACCCCTAAACCCAGAAGATGACATGGCAGAAGGGAAGTCCTGAGCACCATGTTTGTGGCGACTCTATTTGCCATGATGAAAAGGAGAAAACAACCCACAGGTCCACCTGCAGGAGAGCTGATCACCCACGACGCAGCTCCACCCTGAAACCAACCCGGAGCAGATCTGCGAAATACGTTGCCTGCTGGGCTCTCGGGGGGAATTCCTGATGCAATCTCATGCCCATTCCTGTGGTGTAAATGCTACCCCTGTGCCAGGTGCTAGCTGCCAGCGTGCCACTGCTGAGCAGAGCCGGGAAGAGATGCCCACGCCCGGCTCCAGCACTCTGGTGGCCGCGCAGCCACATGCTCAGGGAAAGGACGGGGCCAAAAACCCTCTGGCAGACCCTGCACACAGCAAATAGCAGTTATATTTTAAAACACCCCCAAAAGCAGCTCTAGCAGGATGAGAGGCTAGATATAGACAGTGTGTCTGGGTCACACAGAACCGGCCACAGTGGCTTTTCTTGGTGGGGGTGTGGCTGGCATGGGGAGGAGGCGAAGAGACCTCAGTCTTCTCTGTCATGCTTTAATTTTGTGCGGAGAGAAGTTCTTTGTGTATCACATGTACTATTAAAAATGAATATTTTAAATCAGAAGAGGGAGAAATGGAGGGGACAAAAGGGACCGTGAGAGGGAGGAGGAGGAGGAGCTCTCCAGATCCCCAGGCCGTCCATCTACACACCCTCCCCTCCAGCCACAGGCGTTCCTGCTCCCCACTCTGTGCTGATGCAGATCCTGCCCTCGAGGGGGTGGGGAAGATGCCCGATCGCACCTGTACCTGGGCGCTCAGGGCACGGGAGCCTTCGCCCGGCAAGATGGGCGCCGGGGAAAGGCTGCAGAGACTTCTCTAAGGGTCACTCGGGGCCTCCCCTGACCCGGCTCAGCAGAGCTGCGGGGGTGAGACCTGCAGGAGTGGGAGGGGAGTACTAGGCGTGGTAGGCATGAGGGTGGTCACCCAAGTTCAGAAGGAGACCCCCTGGTGGGGGGGACAGCGGGGAGAGGGAGGATGGAGCCCCAGGAGCAGGGACACAGAGGGGCGGGTGGAAGCAGCAGAGGCTGCAAAGGAAACAGGAGTGGATGGCCCGAGAGATGGGAGTCCAGGAAAGAAAGGGGGTCCGGAAACCAAGATAGACCCCAGCGTCAGATGACCCCCATGGAAAGAAATGGGCCATGGGGTTTGGAGGCCTGTCCAAGCCCCTGGGGGTGCACAGAGCCACCCCTGTGGTGAGCAGGGAGGGAGGTATTGAAAGGGCCGTGATGGAGAGAAAGGACAGCGAGGTGATAGGAACCAGGGTCAAGGGAGATCAGACCCCTCAGGTGGGCGGGAGGTGAGCGTGCCCACCCTCTGAGAGAGCCCAGGGGAGGGAGGATGAGTGGGCAGCCGTTGCCAGGGCAACCGCACTGACCGGGAGCGCAGAGGGGATCAAAGGAGAGGGAGAGGGAGGCTGCAGGAAGAGCCGTGAGGCTGTGGAAGTGTCAGGCGGGCAGAGGGCAGGGCCTTATCTGTGTTTCAGTCCTGGATTTGGGAAAATGGGAAGCATAGAGCAGGTGGAGGATTTGATCCGCAGTGGGGTCTAGAGTGGACTCAGAGGTGCAGGGCTTCTCACTGTCACACACGCAGCCACACACACTGGGATGCTCACTGTCATGCAGCCACACACACTGGGATGCTCAGAGTGACATAAAAACATGGGATGTGCTCATCACCCCATATTCGCAGTGCAGGTAACGGGTCTGCTGACCCATGGAACCAGCTCCACCAGGGTGTGGGCTGGGCTGTGGGATCTGTGTCCTCAGCAGAACACCCAGTAGGTGTTCGGGGTATGCTTGTGGGGTAGATGGATGGATGGGTGGGTGGATGGGTGGGTGGATCAATGGATGGATGGATGGAGGATGGATGGATAGATGGATGGATGGATGGACAGACAGATGGAGAAGGATAGGTGATTGATGATGGATGGATGGTGGATGGATGGATGGTGGATGGATGGATGAAGGATGGATGGATTAACTCAAGGAGTAAGAATAAAATCAGATAAAGGAGCCAGAAAGAGAAAGGCACCTGTGCAATTACTTTGCTGGTCATCGTGGTGATAACTGAGATTACCTCTGGGGAAGGGGGTGGGAACCTGGATCAGGGAAATCAATTTAGGGCTTTAGAGCAAAACTCCACAAGCCCCCAGAAAAGAGAGCGCTGCAGGGGAAAGGCAGCCAGCGCACGTTCCATACACACTCACACACACACACACACACACACACACTGCAGAATGACGCACAGCCTCAGAGCAAAATTCAATCATTCTCCTCCAGAGAGAGGGAAGACGCAGAGATGAGCAAGGCAAAGTCAGACACAGGAAGAGAAGGGGGCGTAGCAATAAGAAAGCTGAAAACAAGAGCGGGCAGGGACGTGCAGACAGGTGGGGGGCAGCGGACACCCGCACGGGCTGCACACTGGTTGGCAGGATGGGTGTGTGGATGAGGTGGATCGATGGAGTAACCCAGAGACTGGAAATAAAACCTGATAACAGGCCCAGACAGAGAACATTCTAGATGTCTTCTGCCTGCCCCTCCAGCTCCCCTCTGCACCCCTCTCCTCTGCTTCAGGGAGCTGACCACACCGGCCACCCTCAGGGCCTCCCCTGCCCTCCAGCTTCCTCTGGGGTTTGGTCCATGGGATGCCCTGGCAGGAGGCGGGTGCGGGAGGAGAGTGCGATGAGGATGTTCATTCCCCTGGGTCACCTCAGGCCAGTGGCCCCTCCACTGAAGGCCCCAGCTCCTCTCACGGCAGCCCCTCTCTGTGGCTACCTGTCCCCAGGGCCCACTCATCCTCCCGCCCGCACCTCTTAGCGAGTGGGGTGGTCACAACCTCCCCGCCGTTAGCTCTGGGTTTCTGCAAAATCTCTCAGCCTTTCTCTACTCCCACGTCTTGCAATATAGCACCTTTGTAAATAAACTGCTCAGATTTTCCTAAATTTGAGTGTTCTCTCTCTTCCTGTCGGGACCCTGGCTAACACATACACCCACAGTGAGAAAAAAACAGACAACACACACACACACACACACACAGAATGACGGCACAGCCACATCTAGAAAGAACAGGGACAGATGACAAGCTGGGAGGGAGTGAGGAAGGCAGGAGAGACCGAGAGTGACCCGGAGCCCGGGAGGCAGAAGGGAGCACCCACAGATGAGGAAGCAGAGGCACAAATGTTTGTGGCCGCCTTGTTTTAGTGGCAAAAAAGCAGAAATCATGTAAATGCCCATTACCAGAAGAAAGGCTAAATAAACCACGACAGTTCTGTCCTCTGGAATGCCACGCAGCTGACAAAAAGCCAGCGCACGTCTGTGTGCATCTAGAGGGAAAGAGACCCCCAAATACTGCCGAGCCCCCCACTGCAGGACCACACACATAGCTCGGTGTAATGCCTGCAGGAGAAAACACCCTAAGACAAACCTACCAAAGAACACTTTAGATTTCTATAGCGGAAAAATATATATTTTGATGTTTAAAAATAAGTATATAATGTGAAATGGGACCTGCTAAAGCAGCAGTCCCCAACCTTTTTTGCACCAGGGACAAGTTTCAAGGAAGACAGTTTTTCCACAGGCGAGCGATGGCGAGCGGCTGTAAATACAGGTGAAGCTTCACCCACTCACCCGTCGCTCACCTGCGGCTGTGCGGCCAGGGTCCCACCAGGCCACAGACTAGCGGGGTTGGAGACCGCAATGCTAAAGTAAAAACTGGTTCCCCCTAATGGAATGTGGCTGGAGAACAGGATGGGAGGAGGGTCAAGGCGAACCCTGCAGTCTTATCTGTAATACTTTACATTTTAGGCAAAGATAATATGCTCATGTGTCACTTAAGTGATTAAACATTAAGTTTTAAAAGAGAGGAGGCGGCAAAGGGAGAAAGAGAACAAGAGGGTTGAAGGAAGAGAAGGGACCGCCCCAGACAGACAAAGCTCTATCTGTTTGTCCATCCATCTCCCCTCCAGCTGCAAATGTTGGCCACATCAGACACTCAGACAGACCCTGTCCCAAGAAGCGCAAAGAGAGACATCCAAATCTAGCAGGGCCTGCGGGCCCCAGGCACCCTGGGGTCTTCTCTAGGGAAAAGGCCAGCAGAGCTGGGGGGCGGGGAGGACACGGGAAGGAGGCCCATGGATGGGGGCGGTCCTTGCTCAGCAGGAAGGGTCTGGTCCACAGACACAGTCAGAGTGGCCGAGATGAATGGACCCCATGCCCCAGGAGGGGTGGAACTGGCCCGGAGAAAGCAGGCAGGGCGTGGTCGGGGCACACTGAGATGCTGCAGGGCACCGGGCCAGGGAACCCGCTGAAGGAAACAGAGATACTAGCGGTCCGAGAGGTGGGAGGAAGACAGGACCCTCACTGTCCCTGGAGCCGAGGGAGGAGCAGGGGTCCAGATGCCATCCCCGGGGTCAGGGTCCCTAAGGAACGAGGGGCAGGGAGGGGAGAAGAGAGCTGATGCTGTTCGGCAAACAGATCACTGGAGGACTCAGCTGAGCCCCAGGTGGCCTCAGGGTCTGCAGCAGGGGGCCTCAGAGGGGTGGGGGGAAGGAGAGGGTCAGAGACTAAAGTCCCCCCCAGGCTCTTCCATGGACTGAAGGAGGCAGACGGGGACAGAAGGACAGTGGGGGGAGTGAGTTCACCTCTGAAAAACCCAGGAGAGGGGACACGGTGTTGCCAGGGCCGTGCACCGATGGGTGCTAGAGAGGAGTCGGGAGGGTGGGGTGGGTGCGGTTTGGAGGAGGAACCAGTAAAACTGACAGGTGGGGGGCGGGCGCAGGAAGGGGGTGCTTGGACTTCCATGCGGAGATGGAGATGGGGAGGGCAGAGTAGGGATCGGGAAGTCACAGATTTCCTCCCAGACTTACAGAGTTCGCGATGCTGCAGAACGTCCTGGGGCGATGAGAAGACATACAGACACGTGGGCCCCAGGTGGGCACAGGAGGGCCTGCTGGAAACAGGTGAGCGAAGGGGGTCTTGGGAGCCCACATGTGGGTGGCGTGGCCCAGGGAGAGTTTGTGGGTGCAGAGGAGCAGGGAAGGAGGACATTTCCCAGGACCAGTTGATCCTGGAGGGATGAGGAGGGAGCAGGTGTGGAGGGGTGGGTGACACAGGAAGACATCACACACACACACACATACACACACCATGAGTGTGATGCTCAGAGATCACCCCCCTGTCCTCACAAGATGATAACTGCTTTGTCTTCCGCTGGACTCCGAGTTGCTTCAGGACACAGCCCAGGTCTTTGGGCTCTGCCCTCAGCAGGACACAGAGGAGGTATTTGACTTCTGTTTGCTGAGTATCTACCGGATGGGTGGGTGGATGGGTGGGTGGATGGGTGGGTGAG
>VBSM01001118.1:35211072-35231644 GCA_008086735.1 Cheirogaleus medius | reverse complement strand
AGGCACACACACAGGCACACACACACACAGGCACACACAGGCACACACTCACACACACACAGGCACACACAGGCACACACACACAGGCACACACGGGCACACACACAGGCACACACACACAGGCACACACACACAGGCACACACACACACAGGCACACACACACACAGGCACACACAGGCACACACACACAGGCACACACACACAGTCATACTCACACTCACACAGCATCCCCACTCACAAACGCAGGCCCACACCTGCCAGGGCTCCGACGGGGCACCCCGGGGCCAGGAGAGATTGCGGAAGGGAGAGAGGAGGGCAGGGAGGCAGCGAGGCGAAACCAGACCTCACAGGACTCGCGCACCTGTCGGAGGCATGCTCGTCGCCCGCAAGAATTCCTGGAGCACCTACTGTGTGCCGGCGCTGTTGAAGGACCAAATTACAGCAGGAAGCAGAGCAGACCCAGCCCTGCTCTCCCAGAACTGACCTTCCAGGACAGAGAAGAGAGAAAAAAGAACCAGTGGGTCAATGTGGGCATTTTGGATATTGGTACGAGCTAAGAGGGTCAAGCAGGGTGAGGTGGAGCCCAGGGTATGGGAGGGCCACTTTGGAAGGGATGGTAGGGAAAGGGCTTCCTGGAGGAGGTGGCATCTGAGCTGGGCCCTGAGTGACAAGAAGGAAGAAGGTGTCCTTGTGAATTTCTGGGAGTAGAGTCTGAAGGAACAGCAAGGGCGAAAGCCCTAAGACAGCAGTCAGCGTGGCGTTTGGGGGACAGCAAGCAGCCCAGTGGGGCTGGACCCGAGCACGTGAGAGGGAGAAAACACAGGCAATGAAGACGGAGACAGCATTACGGTCAGATCATGCCAGATTTTGTAGGGTAGGGCAGAAAATTTGGACCTTACAATCAGGAGGTGGCACGATCTAACTTACAAGACCCCCCTAGTTCTGGATGGAGGATGAACTGGACACAGGAGGAGAAGCGGGAGCCAGGCCGGGGGCTGGGCAGGTGCCCCAGAGAAATGATGGCGGCTGGAGTTAGGATGGGGCGGCTGGGTGAGGAAAATGGGATGGATTCGGAGAGCTTTGGAAGTGCAGCCTGTGGGACTTATTCGTGGGCGTGACCGACAAAAGCACAAGGGCTCCAGGTGGCGTCACTTACCGACAAGGGGAAGACTGGGGAAGGCGCAGCTCTGCAGGGGACAGGGAGTGAGTTCAGCTTAGGACACAGCCTAAGACGCCTGCTGGACATCCAAGCAGAGACGCTGATGGGCAGCAGGGTCTGGAGAGCAGGGAGAGGTAGAGGGAGGGCGTCGTCAGCGAATAAACAGTGCGTCAGACCAAGGGACTGGCTGAGGTCGCCTAAGGAGAGCGTGCAGATAAAAAAGAGAAGGGGGGGCCGTGTATCGGTAGGAGGAAGCAGCAGGATCCTGCAACAGAGACTGAAAAGGAAAACCAGAAGGCCAAGTAAATCGAATGTTTGGGGACAGAGGAAGTAATCGACCACATCCAACACTGCGGATGGGACGAGGAAGACGAGGGCTCAAGGCTGAGCGTCGACTGGACGAGACGGAAGTCACTGGGCATCTTGCCGAGAGCGGGGCCGTCACATAGCGGGGCTGGAAGGCCAGTCAGAGGGGTAAAGCCTTGCAAGGTCATGTTGAGATCAGAGCGTGCTCAAGTGAAGGAGATGGAAGGGCAGCGACGACCGCGGGGAGGGGTGTCTCGAAACAGCTTTCAGAGCCGGCGCTGTCTTTGTGCAGCAAGGTCAAAGACAGGGTCACGCTTGAGGTCCAGCGCAGGACAGGATTGTCGGCACCTGGGAGGTCCAGCCCTGGGTGTTGGCTCTGCCCTCTGTGTGGGTGTCGAAGGCATCAAGGGTGGCCACGGGGCGGGGATAGAGAAACCAGAACCAGGAAATGCGAAGCTCCGTGGGCACAGTGGGAGGTCAGCAGGTGGCCACCCAATGGGCAGCACCGTGAATCGAGCTGCTGTGGGCACCACCCTCCAGGGTAGGGTGCGTGGAGATGCTGAGTCCACTGTGGGACACGCGGAGTAGCAGGTGCCCGAGGGACCTCCAGGTGGAAGCATCCAGGGAACGGCAGATCGTGCAGCTCAGGGGCTCAGAATGAAGATTAGGCAGGAGGTGGAGACCCAAGAGTCATCGCATCTGAGGGGCGACGGAAACAGTGGGCAGGGAGAGAGGGCGGAGGGAGGGTGGCGTGTGGGGGTGAGGCCCCTGTTTTAGGTGCGGGTGCCGGGTACAGAAGTGCGGGAGGCCAGGCAGGGGCGAGGCTGGGAGGGTGGAAGTCAAGGGCGCATGTGGAGCATGTCAAGTGTGAGTGGCCCATAGACCTGCACAGGGACACGGCCACAGGCAGCTGGACATCCAAGCCTGGGCTTCCAGCCCTAGCCAGGCGTCTGGGTTTTCAGGTCAAAGGACCGGATGAATCAAGCTTCCCAGAGAAGCGAGAAGAGACAGAGACAGAGACAGAGACAGAGACAGAGACAGAGACAGAGCAGATACCCAGAGGCTGGGGGATGGGCCCACCAACATTCCAGCTGCACCTAGAAGGGTTCTCCAGCTCTTCCCCAGTCATCGAGGGACTCGGGAGAGCTGGGAAGGTAACTGGAAACCGAGAACAGCATTGAAATGCTGCTCAGAGTCCAAGTGAGATGAAGGCGACAACTTTAAACGTCCATGAAATGTGGCAGCTTGGAGGCCACCGCTGCCCTTGGCTGCTGGAAGTGGGTAGAGGAAATGGGGCTGGAGGGGGCGGGCGTGGGGGGCAACTCTTTCCCAGAACCCCCCTGAGAACGCAGGGAAGACACAGGGGTGTGGCTGGGAGAGAGATGGAATCGAGGGAGAGACATTTTTCTAAGAGGGAAGAGGCTTGCCTCTGGCTGGAGAGAGCCAAGGAATTTCGAAGGGCGGCCATCCTTCCGAAATGTTCACAATCCCTGCCCTAGAGACAAGGACTGTGGGTGGGAATCTGGGAAGAGTACCAGGAAGAAGAACACAGGCCCGGGGTCAGTCATTCATTCATTCAGAAAATCTTTAATAACAGCTCCCTGTTTAATCTTTAATAGCAGCTATGGATCGCGGAGAGCCTGGCCCTGCCGTGACGGCTTTTCAAAATCTGCCTAATCCTCGAGGCACCCCAAGAGGAACGAACGGGTCACTGGCTTCGCTTACAGACACGGGGACTTGGGAAGGTAACAGGTGTCTGAGCCAGAAGTGTCGGGGTGAGGGTGGAGGCGGGGGCTGTGCTGCAGGAGGGGTCCCCAGAGTGAGAGGCAGCGGGAAGTGGGGACAGATGGGCTGTGGGCGGCGAGAGCCGGAGAAGTCAGAGATGACTCCGGCTGCAGCCCCGGTGGGTGGTAACGCCCAGCGCTAATGAGAACGGGAGAAAAACATGCTTGGGGGCTGCGGAGACAGGTGGTGGGTTTGAGGCCTCTGTGGAGGGCCCGGCAGGTGCTGGCTTTGTGTCTTCATCCTCGTGGCCCGCAGGGAGGGATGCTGGGGGGTCGGCACAGCGGGTAGGGAATGAGCTGCCCAGGGAGAAGGCACAAGATGAGGGGACAAGGATCCCAGGACGGGACAGGGGAGACAGAAAAGAGAGAGACTCCAGGGCCCTTTAACTGTGAGAGAGAAATGCTTAGCACACACCATCTTACATCACCTTACATGGGGATTCTGGAGCCAGACAGCCTGGGTTCAAATCCCACCTCCACTACTGACTTGCTGTGTGACCCAGGATAAGTCATTTAACCTCTCTGGGCCTTGGTTTTGCCATCTATAAAATGGAGCTAATAATAGTATCTACAGTCGCATTGACTATATGAACATGATCATAAAAGATTAAGTGAAAAACGCACACAAGGCACTCAGAGCAGTTTCTGGCAGGTAGTAAGCGCTAACGAGAATCGCTGCCGTTGCTGCTGTTACATTCCGTCTTGCTCTGCTCCTGAGCACCCGCGGCCTTTAGAAAGTGGACGTACACAAAGAGGACAGTGACGTGACCTGAGATGTGCTGTAACAACCACATTAATGAGGGAGCCCAGGGAAGGAGCCGCTTACGAACAGGGGATCCGGAAAGGCGTCAGCAAGGAAGGGTCGTTTGAGCCGGGCCTTGAAGGATGCACACAGGCTAACCAGGTGGAGAAAGAAGGTTTATTTGTTCTTCTAGCCACTGTCTGGGATCCCTGAGTGCCTCGTGTGTGCTCAGCCCCATACTGGACAGGTGCGGGCAGGTCTCCAGAGAGAACTTGGGCTCCAGGCCCGCCCCGTGCCACTCCCGGTCTGGGGCCCAGGCGGGCATAGAAGAGACAGATGGTTATGAGAGACTATGGTGACAGCAGCGATGGGAATGTGCCCAGGAGCCCATGGGAGCCCCGAGGTAGGATGCCCACTTGGGGGGTGACAGGAAGAGGGTGAGGAGAAGGAGGGTGCTGGGTGAAGGGGCGGCCCGGGCCAAGGGCGCAGCCAGAGCAAAGCCGTGGAGGCGGAGACCCCACGCTGGGGGAGGCACCCGCGTCCCCAGTGCTCCCTCAGCCTTCCCTCCCCGTCCGCCCCGCCCGCAGGCTGCCACGCTTTCTCTCCCCGCCCCATTCTCTGAGTGTCCGTTAAACACCTTGGAAAAACCACACCTGGGTGGACCAACCTCCTTCCTTCTCCCTAGCCCTGCCCCAGCCCCTCACAGCCTCATCCTGTCCTCCTTCCCTTGCCTCCAGAGGGCATGTTACCAAACCCCACCACTATGACGGGATCCCTGCCTTGCTCTACAACCTTCACTAGCTCCCTATGGCCCACCAGGTGAAGCCCAGCATTCCCTCTAACTGCTAAAACTTGCCCCGGGGGTGACAGCAGCTTTCCTGGCATTGGCCCTGCCTTTCCCAAGGCCAAGAGCTCCCCTAAGGGTGCTACCTGGCCCCTCAGTCCCCACTGGCCACTCTCTTGTCTCACTCTCCCCTATCTCCCTCTGTCACCCGCGCTTTTGTCTCCTGTGTCCCCTCTGTCTCTCTGAGCATCTTCCTGTCTCTCCCAGGTCTCTCTGTACTTCTGCTTGTCTCTGTCTCTCCCTTCATCTCTTACCTCCCTCTGTCTCTCTGTGTCTCTCCAGGTGACTGTTACCCTCTGTCTCTCTCCCTCTCTCCCGCTGTCCTCCTGGGGTCTCTGGCTCCTCCCTGCTCACACTCTGCAGCTGGCCTGCCCCTCGATGCCGACCCCAACAGCCACCTGCAGGGCAGGCTCCACTCCAAGTCCCAGTCTCTGTGTGGGGCTCTGAGTCTGCACCCTGAGAGTCTTTCTCCTGTCCCCACTCCCAACTTTTGTCTTCCCTTTCTCAATGCCCGTCTCTAGAGCTGAATTCCATTTCCGTCCAGCCCACTGGTCAGCCCTGCTGTGTCCGGTGTGTGCATTCTCAAGCGTGTTCACACGTCTGTCTACCTGTCTGCCTGCCTCGGCCAGGCCTGCTCTCCGAGTTGCTCTGAGCCAGGGGCACCTGCTGCATGCCAGCAGAGGGGCTTGGGACACGGTCATGGACACGTGAGCCCAGTCCAGAAGGAGAGGGCCAGTAACAGGAACAACCACAGCACAATGGGCAGAGACATCCGCGAGCGCTGGCCATGTGCCAGGCCGCCCTCCCGGGGCTCCCCGTGCACCCTCCCCTCCTCGCCACAGCCTATGAAAGGGGACCGTCGCCAGCTCCATTTCAGAGATGAGGAAACTGAGGCAGAAGGGGTGAGACCCCAGCTAGAAGCAGTGACACCGGAGGAAGCCTCAGACCTGCCCGGCTCCAAGTCCACACTCAGCCCCTCCCTGAAGCCCCCTGCTCTATACGACAGCTGCGCTGGGGGCCTTGGGGGAAAAGTGAGGCACAGGCAGGGCCGAGCTGGTTTGGGGTCAGAGTTTAGGCTTGGACCCTCACAAGAGTGGTAAATCCTTATCGGTCATCCCCTCCCTCTGCTCACTGCCCCCTCCCCCAGGCCCCTGGAGCCTCTCAGGCCCCGGCATGGTCCCCCCTGTGCACTGCAAACCTCAGAGTCGACCACGTGCTAGTGAGGGACCCCAGGCAAAGTCCAGACCAGGGCAAGAGAGACAGAGAGAGGAGAGGGGACTTCAGGGAGATGTTTGGGGACAGGCCCCTGCCCCCTGCCCCCTTGTCTCCTGGGCCACACGAGGAAATCTCCCAGAAGCACTGTCCTGTTTCCTGCTCACACTTGTCGCTGGGAGCTGTGCCCTCCTCCTGCACTGCCCCCTCCACTCCCCAGAGCTCACCACCCTTAAGAAGCCCAAACCCAGAGGGACGGGGCAGGAAAAGGGTGGGGCGAGGGCAGGCGCCAGCACAGCCCTGCTTGCGGGGGAGGCAGGGGAGGGAAGAGAAGGAAGGGAGGGGAGGGGCGCATGGCGCTCGAGCACTCTCTCTCTCTCTCTCTCTGTCTCACTCTCTGTCACACACACACACACACACACACACACGGAGGGAGAGAGGCAGGAGACCCTCAGACAGAGATATCCAGATGGACTGACAAAGACACACAGGGTGTCCCACATGGGGTCCCCAAATGCATCTGGAGGAATGATTGAGTGAGAAGAGAGTGGAACAGAGTCTGCAAAGAAAGACACAGAGAGAGAGAGAGAGAGAGAGAGACTCACAGACACGTGGAAAAGGTCATGAAAAGCCCCCGAAACATTAACCCTGGGTCCTCTCTGCTCAGGAGGTGGGACCACGGGGGATTTCATGTACACTCTTCTGCGCGTTCCTCTGGGTATTTTCCTCCTTTTCTGCAGGGGACGCGTATTATCTCCGAAACCAAAGGAAAACAGTCAATGTCATTTCTGAAAGAAAGAAAATGTCCACGGAGGGGAACAAAGGCTGGCGAGGCTTCCGAGGGGCAGTGAGGGGGGAGGCGAGAGCACACGCGGGCTCACTCGCCACACTCGTGCCACCACGCCTCGGCTCTCACACACGCACGCACACACACACACACGCACGCGTGCACACACACACGCACATGTGCACACACACACACGCACGCGTGCACACAGCCCCATTCTTTAGGCTCACAGCAGGAGCAGCGAGAGTGAAATTCCAGAGCTCTCCAAGGAAGAAAAGGAGTGGAGAAGAGGAGAGAGGGGAGGCGGCCGGGAAGGCTAGAGGTGGAGGGACAGGCGGACATGCTCTCAGGCCGCAGAGCGGGCACGCCAGCAAGGGGCTCCCAGCACCCCTGCCACTCTCGTGGTTTTTCTTATTACAAAGTTAATAAAGCTTTCTGCGCTCACGGCAGACCATTTAGAAAAAAACGATGCTCTATTTTTTGAATGAGCAAAAGACTTATGAATGGGGATGACCCACGGAGACGGAGGGAGAACGAACTGTGAGGAAGCCACAGAGAGGCAGTGAGTGAACGCACACACACACACACGCACGCACGCACACACACACGCACACGCACGCACGCACACACACACGCACACGCACGCACACACACACGCACACGCGTGCGCACACACACATAGGGCAAGAAGGCAGTTGTAAAAGGTTGCAGAGAGAGGGAGATGGCAGAAAAACAAGCAGACACACAGGCAGGTGTCCACAGAGCCAGCGGCGTGGAGACACCCCCCTAGGGGGCTCCGGCAGGGTGGGGGCAAGATCTGGGGAGCCCTGAGTCCCGCAAGGGACACGCTCCCACAGGTGCACACGTCCGGGGCCGGCGTCTGCAGAATGGGTTTTATGAATGAATGAAAGTGGGTGTGGGTGGGAACCCCAAGGGTGGCAGGTAGAGAGGCACCCAGAGACAGAGGGCCTCAGAGACAGGCCAGAGCGACACTGACAGAGAGCAAGAGAGGGTGCAAGACAGAGACGAGGCAGTGGAGGTGACAGAGCGAGGCACACACCACATGCACGGTGCACAGACCGGCTCGGGGCCCACTCCCCAGCACACTCCGGGGGCCTCTCCTCTTGGGAGATGGGACTCGTGGGGACTTCTATTGTTTTCCCCGCTTCTCTGTATTTTCTAAACGCACCATCACGAAGATGGATGCGTTACCTTTGGAATCAGGAAAGAGCACGTGCCTGGAAAGAAAACGAAGAGAGGAAGAAAATGGTGCAGAGGGAGTGAATGGAGGCGAAGCGACAGAGAGCGAGTGAGGGGAGGCTGAGACACACACATGCACGCACACGCATACACACACATTCACACACACACAAGACTCCGGGAAGAGAGACGGGGAGGCAGTGGGCAGAGAGGAAGGGGCCGGCAGCAGGAGGGAGGCCCCCAAGGCACCAAGCCCCACACCTCCAGACTGGGGCGCATTTGCTGATCACCTGCTGTGTGCAGGCTCCTGGGGGTAGGTTGGGACTTCAGCCTGTTCCCCTTGAGCCCACCGCAACCTGGAGGGGCAAGCCAGGGCAGGGGAAGGGTCTCCCAGAGGAGGGTCCCGAGTCCAAGAGCACAGAGCAGGGCCCTGGGAGGAAGAGGAGTTTGCCACACGGAGGAGCAGGGAGCGTGGGGGAAGGAGGGCCCACTGGCCAGGCAGAGGATGGAGGACTGCAGAGCAGAAGTGCCTGGCGTGAGACAGGCAGAGAGAGAGAGAGAGAGAGAGAGAGAGAGGAGAGAGGAGACAGAGGCCTGGGTGCCGGGCCCTGGACAACCCTGGACAACCCGGGGAGGGGGCTCTGCTCTTTGCACAGTGGCCAGTTCACGGGTTTCAGGTTTGGGGGTGGGGGCTATTTCTGATCCTTGACAGGACCACAGAAACAGAGTCCTTCCAGGGAGACATGGAGGTGGCCCGAGATCGGTGGCACTGAGAGGGAGGGGTGGGTGAACCGAGAGCTGCCTTGGGGACAGTCCAGGCACCTCGTGATGGTTTAGGAGCCAAGAAGGGAGAGGACGGCCCTGGCCTGGACAACTAGGGGGCGACGGGAATCTCCCACTCTGGAGCCGGGGACCAGGTGTCAGGAGGAGAGAGGGAGTCTGGCTCTGTGGCCTCTGTGGGGTATGGGGTGGCAAGGACCCCTCAGCATGGAGCCAGGACCGGTGAGGCCACAGCTTGGGGTGTCAGTGGGAAGACAAGGCCCTGGGAGACACACACAGGCACACACACGCCCCAGCGGGAGGAAGGGGCAGGACGGAGCCTGGGAGGGAGGAGGGAGCGAGGGGTACGTGGCATGAGGCAGAGTCAGACATGGCACATCTGGAAAAACTGAGACGGGAGGAGAGGGGGCCAGGGAAGGAGGAAGAGGGAGAGTGGCGGGGAGGGAGCGGCAGGGGAGAGAGAGGGAGAGAGAAAGTCGGAGACAGAGCCCAGAGGCACAGAGAGACATGAAGTCCGAGACCAGGAGACCAGGAGAAAGAGCAGAGCAGCTGGGACGAGGGGGGCTGCCCGCACGAGGACCCCTGCCCTCCCTGCCCTCCCAGAGCCAGGCAGGCTGCAGTGAGCCTTGGAGACAGCGAGAGAACAGGCTAGAGGGAGGGGAGAGGCAGGCACATGCACACACACACACACACACATGCACACGCACACACATGCGGCCTGCACACGGGAGAGACACAGGGCTGTTGATGGAAGGAGGGAGGATGCACACCTGACTCACAGAGTGAGCGCAAAAGCGAGACCCTGCAGAGAGGGGGCCAGGCGGGCGCGCTTGTTCTGTGTGTGTGTGTGTCTCACACGCTCAAAGAATCACAATGACCCCCAGGACTAGAACAGAGAGAAAACAAGGAGTACGGCATGGTGAGACAGACGGACAGACAGACTGAACAAGAGACAGGGGATGGTGTGTGGTACCACGAGACGCACACACACACACAGCATCTGATGCTGAAAAGGACCACAAGGGCACCCACACTGTAGGGAGGAAGGTGGCACAGACAGAGGGACAGACAGACATACCAGGGTGAGAGGAAACCCGGCAAGGGGCGCTCCAAGGAGAAGGGGAAGACAGAGGGAAGGGGGTCGGGGCCAGGCATGCAGCCCTCCCTCTCTGCCCTTCCTTCCCCCAGCAAGTCCCTCTCCTCTTCTCCTAGCTGCCTGGAGGGGTCCCACTGACCAAGGACGCTGTTAGCACGCAGTAGGGCAGGAGCTATTCTGGAAGCCCCTTCCCTTGGGTGGCCACAGAGAGAGGATAATGACTCTACTTGGGGGTGGGAGGGACAGGAAAGCCAGGGAATAGTCTGTCAATCTGCAGGGACAGTGACTTGGAGCAGGAGACAGCGCAGGGGGGTCGGGAAAGGGCACTCCCGGCAGAGATGCGGCAGGTGCAAAGGCCCAGAGAGGTGTCTGTGATGGCAGGGGTGGTGGCCAGTGTGCGGTGACCAAGAGGGATGAGGCTTGGGAGACATGACAGGGTCTGACACCCTGGCGAAAGCCTGGACTGTGCCCAGGGACTGCAGGGGGCTCGGGGAGGATTGTCGCAGCAAAGGACAGGCCTGGGCAGACATGGGTTTGAGAAGGAGCTGGTGTCTGGAGAGGGCAAGGGGGATCCAGGGACGGGTGGCCAGGGGGCAGCGGGAATTGCCGTGAGCTGTGGCAGGTGGCTCCGGCAGGAGGGTGATCGTCGCAGCTTTGGGAGTCAAGCGTCCAGAGCTGGGCCTAGGGTGATCAAGATCTTCCCGGGAACAGGGGGCCTGAAAAGGTAGAGCCCCTAGTTCTCCCCAAAAGCTGGGAGGCTCAAAAGGCTGCACAGTGGATAAACGAAGTGTGATCCATCCATACAATGGAATATTTATGATTCAGCCATAAGAAGGAATGAAGTCCTGGCACATGTTATGACATGCATGGACCTCGAACACATGCCAAGAGAAGGAAGCTAGACTCAAAAGGTTGCATGTTGTAAGATCCATTTGCATGAAATGTCCAGAACAGGTAGCTTCATAGAGGCAGAAAGCAGATGAGTGGTTTCCAAGGATGGGAAGAGGGGAGAAGAAATGGGGTATGGGAGTTTATTTTGGGGTGATGAAAATGTTTGGAAACTAGACAGAGGTAGTGTTTGCCCAACACTGTGACTGTACTGAACGCCACTGAATTGTTCACTTGAAAATGCTTAATTTTGCCATAGTCCCAACTACTTGGGAGGCTGAGGCAGGAGGATTGCTCGAGCCCAGGAGTTCAAGGCTGTAGTGTGAGCTATGACAGCACCTGTGAATAGCCATCCCACTCCAGCCTGGGCAACATAGCAAGACCCCGTCTCTAAAAAAATAAACAAAGTCGATGTCATGTTATATGAATTTCACCTCAATAAAAGGATGGACTGAAATTCAACAAGCAGGCACAGGAGGACACAGATTTCCGGGCGGAGGGAGCTGGAGGACAAATGCAGTCCTGCCCTCGTGGGGCTTATCGTACAGTGGCAGGAAGGGTGGCGTGAGAGACCAGAAGTAAGCCCCAAAGTCGGTGTGGAAGCTGATGGGAGGGGCAACAAGAGCAGTAAGGACACAGAAGGCAGAGAGGGGTTAAGAGAGCAGCAGGGGTGCATCTTAGACGGGTGGTCAGGGAAGGCCTCTCGGGGGCGGGGGTATCGGAGCAGAGATCCAAAAGGCGCAAATGAGGGAGTCTTCAGCCCTCTGGGGAAACAGCGACTCAGGCAGCGGGAACGTCATGTGCAAAGGCCCTGAGGTGGGAACGGCAAGGGCAGGTGGCTGGTGCGGAGGGAGAGGTGGGGTGCCGGAAGCAAGGAAGGGGCTGTAGAATGCCAGCGCCGGGGGGCCTTCTTGTAGGTGGTGGTTTGTGCATAGATTTGCCAGTGGGGCACCTCTGGAGGGGAATGGGACCCTAGTGGGGACAGGGGGAGGGAGCCCATGACCTGGCCCTGCCCTGCCCAGCTCTGTCCTCCAGGGGCTTGTGGATGGAGGACCCAAGTAAACCCTGAAAGTTCCCCCAACAAACAAGTTTGTTTTCCTGAACAAACCTGCCCAGCAGCAGACAGGAGGGGGAGAGCGGAGCTCAAGGAGCACAGCCGCAGCCTGACGCAGGAAGGAGAGGAAAGCTCTCGAAAGGCTCAGAGAGAGGGGGGCCGGGAGAGAGCGGGAGCGGCGAGGCGAGACCCCCACTCCGCCAGAGGCTCCTGGATGACGCACGCACACGCAGGCGGCCCACGCGGGAAGAGGGGGTCTCGGGCAGGGCTTGTTTGACGCACGCCGCCTCTCAGGCTCAGGCAGTGACGTGCAGACCCCAGCAATCCCCCAGGAGAAGGGGGGGCATGGGAGGGGGAGGAGGGGGAGGGAAAGATGCGAGCCAGCTAGCGAGGGACGCTGTGGCCAGCCAGCTAGACAGACAGCCCATGGTGCCTCCAGAGCCCCCACAGAGGGGAGGAAGGACACACAGACAGGATCACTCAGGCAACCCCTCACTCAGGGAGACACCCCCAATTCAACCCTCCCGCAGACGGGACTGGCCAACAGACACACAGAGAGGCATGGACAGATGGTGGCCGCACAGCAGGCCAGGCACAGAGACCAGCAGAGCTCCTGCGACACCGGCTAAAACAGCCAGCCAGAAACCCGCGCCAGGACACACCGCCACACACGCACACATCAGACAGGACGACACCCAGTCAAACACACACACAAACATGTCCCCTGCCCAGAGAGGGACAGCCAGAGCAGACACACACCCCAACACTCAGAGACGGACAGACAGACACGGACAGGGATACACCCAGGAGAGACACTCACCCCGAGACGGACCAAAGCACACCTGCTGCCACGGGGAGAGACAGGCGGGACACGGCGAGGGCAGGATGGAAGGAGAGGGAGGTCAGGGGAGTGAGAAGACGGCACAGACGAAGAGGACATGAGGCCACGTGCCCGCAGCCCAGCAGACCAGAGGCTGGGGCTGGGGATACTCCTCTGTCCCTAGGCTGGCCCAGCAGGGTGCTTGGTCAGGAAGCGTTTACTGAGCACACAACCAAATTCGCCCAGTGTAGGCCAAGTGCAGGCTGAAGCCCTGCACCAGCTGTGGCCCTGCAGCAGGTGACAGGTGACAGGGATACCAGGGAGGGGACTGGAGCACGGCCCAAGGCAGGTGAGGTTCTGGGTAGAGAGGCAGGGACAGGCAAGGCCATCTTGGGGACCACATGGACAGACATTGTCCTCGAGCCCAGGTCTACACTGGGTGCCACTGGGCAGCAGGGCACTCAAGCCAGGGCACCTGGTGGCTTTGGAGGAGGCGGTGGGTTCTGTCATAGGGTGCCCACGGGATGTCCGGGAGCCTGATGTGCAGGGAGAGCTGGAACTCAGGGGGTGGAGGCCAGGGAGGTGCCTACAGAGGGCGAGGTCACCAGGCTTGGGCCAGAAGGGAATAGGATGAGGAGCAAAGCCCAGAGGAAGGGAAAGACTCGCAGAGGCACCTAGGGGGAGCAGGGAGGCTCGGGGGCACACCGTGTGGCTAGGGGGACACCGTGTGCGCAGAGGCAGACAGCTGTGTCTGCAGGGTGGCGGTGAGGTCAGGAGATGACAGTGAGAGCCACTTGGGGTCCAGCACAGAGTAAGCAGGGGGTGCAGCGTGACGGCAGCTTGGGAGGGGCAGAGGAGCCACGGGTGGGGCAGGGAGGGGGTGGGGGTCACTCTGCGGGGGATACATGGACGTGGTGAGCAGACAGGCCCGGCTCAGCCCGAGCAACTAGCGAGAGCCCCCCGCGTGTGGGCGGCTTGTCTGTGCAGCACACACAGTTGGCCAGGGCCGGGAGGCATGAGGGGCAAGGGGCCAGGGGCACGTATGTGGGCAGGGTGGGAACAAGCCCCACGAGCCCCTCAGAGCCCGCAGGGCAGGAAGCAGGGGAGGGACAGCCAGAGAGAGACACAGGGCCAGGCTCACCTGGAAAAATCTAGATGGAGCCCCAAGAGTGGGAGAGAAAGGGGCGGCGGCAGAGGTGGGGGAAGCAGAGAGGGGAGGCGTGGGCGAGGGGCACACACACACACAATCCTGCAGCGAGCAGCGCCGAATAGAGCTGAATTCAATAAGGACATGGAGAGGGAGCCTCGGAGAGAGCGGGAGGAAGGGCGGGCAGGAGGGGGGACGTTAGACACACAGAGCCGGCTTAAGAGGGATTCTGTGATTGTTGATGGAATAAAGGAACAAAGACAAGGACTCCCAGGAGGGAAGCAACAGCTGAGAAAGTTCCAAACTTTCCAGACAAACAGACAGACAGACAGAATGTCACACACATGCACAGCGAGAAAAACCCCAAACCATGAACGGGAGGCGCAAGAGGGAGCCCGCCAGGGCTGGGACAGCCCACTCTTGCGCTGGGCGGCAGAGCCACAGGTGTAAACGCATGAAATTCATCAGGGTTTTTCACTTCGGGTTTGTGTGTTTTGTGTGTGTAAGTTATACGCCAATTTTTTCAATGAGAGAAAGAGATAAAAGAGGGAAGGAAAGATGAATGCAAGAGACAGAGACAGGAAGAGACACACATACACACATACACACATGCGCGTGTACAAATGATGCCCAGGTGAGAATAAACCTTGAGAAGGATGAAAAAGGAAATAAAAAGATAATGTGAGCAAGAGAGAGAAAAAGACTGACTCCTAGACCCTCACGTGGGAAGGGAGAGCCCCTGGGAGACCTGCAGGGGGAGAAGGTCCACAGGGACCTGCTGGGGGTGGGTGGTGGGTGGTGCAGGGTCCAGAACCCACAATGGGGGGGCACTGAGATGGCCCCGAAGGGACCAGCAGGAGGACAGCAGGGCAGGCCCGCGAGAGGGGCAAGGCCAGGGGAGGGAGAAAAAGGGCCCAGAAACAGCTCTCGGACAGAGAGGTGGACGGACAGGCAGATGGCCTCAGAGATGGATGCGGAAAGAGACAAGGAGAGACGCCGGGGGACGTGGGGAGAGAGGCTGACACAGCCAGATCTGCACAAATCAAGACGGAGCCCGGGAGAGGACGCTTTCTCATACACACACGTGCACACCCCGCATACCGCACACAGACACCGCACACCTCAAGGGAGCTGTTCAGCATGTGTCGACCAAAAGAAAATATAAAAGAAACTACCCCAGAGTGTAAGGAGAGATTAGGTGCAGTGGCAGAGATGCCACACAGACAGACAGCTTGTCACACACTCCGATTCACGCACGCAGGCCTCTCTCCACGAATGCCACACGCATAGCGCCAGGGCAGATTTCAGCGGCGCCTTAGAGACAGGGCGAGAACAGGCGGGAAGGAGGAAAGGCGAAGACGCACACACACACACACACACACACACACACACAGCCCAGAACACAGGAGACACCAAGGGGTGTTGATTGAATGAAGGGACAAATGCAAGTGACTCAAAGAATGAGCACAAAAGCCAAGCCCCGCATGAAAAGAGGGGGCCAGGAAGGGGGCTCTGACCTCGTCTCTCTTTGTCACACACAGGGACACACACACACGCACACGCACAGCCAGGCAGGAGCAGATGCTCCGCGATGAGTGCTGTAGGAAGAGCCGAGGGAGTGAAAGAAATCAAACCCCCCAGCCCACGGCAGCGACCCCCGCACTGGAGCGAGGGCGGCAGGTGCTCCACACCCTAGCAGCCCCACAGGCCCGCAGAGACTGGGAGGGCAGGAGCCCCCGGGGACAGGTGAGGAGCTGGGCCCGGCTTGGCCACAGACGCGCACACGCCTGAGGGGACTGTACAAGTGCTGGGGGCGGCGGCAGCGGCGGGGGCGGGGTGGCGGGAGGAAATGAATGGGAGGTAGAATAATGGCCAAGCCTGTTGGAAAGAGCAAGAACACACCCCCGCCCCCCCACACACACACATACACACGCGACTTTGCAGTCACGTCCTAACGGGAAAAACTAATTAGTGCCTGAGCCGGTAACACACAGAGTTAAACTAAAACTGAGAGGCAAAGACAGAGAGAAACAGAAAGAGACCAAGAGAGGCTCAGCGACAGAGACAGACAGAGACAGAGAGACACAAAGAGAGAACAAAAACAAAAGGCAGAACGAGAAAAGCAGATAGGAAAGGGAGACAAAGACAGGAGAACAAAGCCAGAGAGAAAAGGAGGAACACAGTGAGAGCGGCCGGGCTAGGGCCGTATGAAAGAACGAGGGAACGAGGGAAAGAAAGATGTGTCGGGGTGGGAGGGCCCCTGGGCACAGCCCGTGCTGGATTCAGGCAGAAGCAAGGGACCACACGCCACATCCAAGCCACATGCGTGCCAGGCTACACACGCGCCACACTGCACACGCCCGCCCGGGCTCGCACGCCGCACAGTGCGACGCACGCTCTGCACCGCAGACACACAGGCCTGGACTGTGGTGGACAGAGCGTGGGGACTCGGGGGGCACGGGGAGGTGAGGAAGGGGGAGCCGGATCCAAGGAGTCCCACATGGACAGACAAACGCGGGAAGGCCAAAGAAAAGACAAATGCCAGTAAAGCCCCAGAGAGGACAGGGAGGGAGAGAGATCGGAGAGAAACGGGGAAAAGGGCCCTCTGCGACCTCCCTTGCCCTCTCTTGGCGTCTGTCTGGATGTCTGTCTGTGTCTCTCACACACACACACTGTCACAAAGCCCAGAAACATGTGCACACGAGGAGGCGGAGGAGAGAAAGGCTGCAGCAACTTGCTGCCTGCCCCCCACCGGCCTCCCGGGCTCTGCACATGGGGGGCCGCTGCCCTCAGTGTCCTCTGCTCCCCACTTCACCTAGTCGCCCCTTCATCCTCCGGCCTCAGCTCAGCCTCTCCTCTCTGCCCCTCCGCGCAGGCTCACAGCCCTGTTCCCATTCTCCCGAGACCCGGGGCCCTGCTGCCGCTGTTCTGTCCGTCTGTCCTTCTAGGCAGTGCGTGGCCCCCAGCTGATTTCCTCGCCCTGAACCCCTAGCGCCCAAGCCCCCAAGCCTGGGCTGGCCCCACAGTAGGTGCTGAATGGAAACTTGTTAAAGGAATGAATGAATGAATGAGCCGGCTAGTGAAAGAGTGCAGGAACGCCCACGCAGCTGCGGGACAGGAAAGTTGGAGAGATGCAGGGGTTCATGCGGACCCAAACAGCAGAGCGCGAGAGGAGGGAAGGGGGCGAGAGAGACTGGAGCGATGGGAAGACAGGGGCCAGCACACCTGGAACAGTCGAGAAGGAGGTATAGCAGGGGCGGGGGGGGGCACAAGAAGCCTGGGCAGGCAGCAGGCACGCGAAGCACTTGGTGCATGTGCGCGCACACACACACACAGGGCAAAAATGCCACACACATGGAGCCAGGCCATCGCCTTAGAGACAGGGAGAGGACAGGTGGGCAGGAGGGAGGGGGCCTCTCTGTCTCTGTCGCTCTCTGCTGGGCAGGAGCAGATGCTCCACGACGATGAGTGTTTTAGGAAGAGCCGAGGGAGTGAACGAAAACAAGCCCCGCAGCCCACAGCAGCGACCTGCAATGCTGGAGCCAGGGGAGGCAGGGGCCCGGGGGGCAGGGCAGGGAGCACAGCCATAAGCCTGCACATCTGGGATGGCAGGAGGCCCAGGGACAGATGGGGGGCCGGGCCCCACTCCCTGGCAGACACGAAGACATACAGACACAGAGGCCGCATGTGTCTGTTGGGGGGAAGAAACGAATGAATGGGGGGACGTCAGAGGAAGGAACAAACCTATGGGGGTGAAAGAGGTGGACAGAGAGAGACACAGACAGAGAGACAGAGAGGGGGTGTCTCTCCCACATGCACATGCGCGCGTGCACGCGGGTCTCTGTGATGCACTCGCACAGGGCAGCTGCAGCAACAAAACAAGAAAGATACGGCCAGGTGCCGTGACACGCGCACGCAGTCCCAGCTGTTCCGGAGGCCGAGGCGGGAGGATCACTTGGAGACCAGGAGTTCGAGGCTGCAGTGAGATGGTAGATGGCGAAGAGGACACACAGCCCGCCAGGATCAGCATTTGCCCGGGCGTGGCGAGACCAGGCGCTCTGCAAATAAACAGCCCATGATACTTCTAGGGGCCCAAGAGATTGTTTACATTTCTTTTAAAATCAGAAAAACAATGAACTTTTAGCTCAAAGGAAATGTTTTAATAAGTAATGTTAATATATTCATCTTTTTTGGAGGAAGGGCAAAGGCACCCAGGGCCACAGAAGTCACGACAGGGCTCTGGCTGGGTGCCCGGCCTGGGACTGGGTTACTGAGGCCCAAGTCAGGACAGATGTCACTGCAGGGAGCACCAGAGACAGGAACCCAGGCCGGGGGCATCAGGAGGCCTTCCCAGAGAAGGTGGGATCTGCAGGCTGAAGAAAAGGAAAGACACGGCAGTGGGCGTAGCACGGTGAAGCCTGCAGCCAGGGAATCAGATGACACGGGTCAGTTGGAGCCTGGCGGGTGAGGGAGACACGGTGGGAAGAGGAAAGGGAAGGCCACAGCAGAGCACTGGCTGGGCCACCCGGGGCATGTGGCCCCGTGCCTGGGGTCCCTCTGCCAAGGGGGTGGGAGTGGACACATGCATTAAGCTTTGGGGGGTTGTAGGTGAGATGTCCAGGGATGGTTGCCAGGGAAACCATCCAGGAGGCAAGCCTCGAGGCTACGGCTGGGCCAGAATGGGCAGTGGGGAGAAAATACCCCAGAGGCCAAGCCCCCAGGACCCCCAGGGATGGGTGGATGAGAGATTCCGGCAGACACACGTGTACGCAGATGCACATGCACACACATGCACGCACACACACATGGAGAGGGTGGCAAGAAAGGGAGGGAGGGAAGAAGAAAGGGAGGTCAGGTGGTAGGTAAAGACAGAAAGACAGACCCGCTGGCAGGGAGATCCAGCCACATGTGCATGGACACATACACACACACACACACACACACCCCTCAGGGGGTGGGACAATCAAAGAAAGAGACAGGCATTTAATGAGAATACAGCAAGAGGGAGGCGGGAGGCAGGGGCTGACACACGGACAGACAGACAGATGGACACAGGCCCAGGATCCCAGGGGACATGCTCCAAGGGAAGCATAAGTCCAGAGCTGGGTGGGAAGAGCCCCAGAGAGCGGAGGGCTGGAGAGAGCAAGGTCCCGGACAGACAGACAGACAGACAGAGAGCCCATCTCCCTGCCCCTGCCCCTCTCGCCCCCCACTGCAGCCCACCCATCCCCATCTGGCTCCCTCCCCATCCGTCCTGTCTGTCTTCACCCGTCTCTCTCTCTCTGCAAACCACAGCTTTTTGGAGCCCCCGAGAGAAAAATGGGAAAAGAAGACAGAGATGAGAGAAAACGCAGACCAGGGACTGTGTGTGTGGTGTGCGCGCGCGCGCACGTGTGCCCTGCTCACAGTCTGGTCCGGAGAATTTTACGAGAGAGAAGGGAGGAGGTGAAAGGAGCAGATGATGAACGAAGATGTCGCAGCGCCAGCACAGCCTGGGAGGCGGCGGGAGCAGGGACACAAGCATGCCGCACACCACACCACCGCCGCCACACACACATCCCACCACACACCCGACACGCACCGCACACACTCTGCACGCACCACACGCCCTCCATATACCACACACTGTGCACACAGCACACGCCCTACACACAATACACAAATACACACACCATACACTGCACACTGCATACACCGCAACTGCCCCTGCATGCAACACACACAGCACACACCACACACATGACACCATGCATACACCCCACGCTGCACACGCTGCACACACTGGAAGGGGAGGCCACGAACGCATGCAGAGAGGGAGGCAGAGAGGGGCTGCGGGAAGACACACGGCCCAGGCATAGAGGGCCTGACACACACACACACACGTGCAGGCAAGCGCCCTACTCACACACGAGCAAGGCCACGGCAGGACCGGCCCGTGCGGAGGCCGGCAGTCCAGAGAGAGAGCAACATGGGCGGCCGGAGGCTGGAGAGATGTAGGGATGGAGAGAGACAGAGACCTTGAAGCAGAGAGTGGTGACAGGCCTGGAGGGTCACACACACCCTGGAGACGCGCCACAGCCTCCAGGCAGGAGGGACGGAGTAGGGGTGCAAACTATGATTTAGTCTTTTCTTATTTGTGCTTTTCTATACCATTCCTACACTGCCAAAAAGAATATATGTTATTTTTGTCATGGGGGAAAACATTTTATGTTTCTCACAAAGAAGACATGCAGGCAAAATAAGAGTAAAACCAACTGAAACCAGAAAGGGGAGGCTGGGCACGGGGTCCCAGGGCCTCTCTTCCCCTGAAGGGGGCTGGAAACGGGACAGGGCTGAGGAAGGAGGGGACAGAGGGGCTGGAGGAGGGGCGGCCTTGCGCCTCTGCTCTGTGTCTCTGTGTGTCACATGCAGAGCCGAGCACGACTGAACTGGACGCAGGCCCAGAGTGAGGAGTTGCAACCAGAGAAGGCACCAGGGACAGGAGGAGGCAGTGGCGGGCTGGCTTTCCCGCCTCCCCTGCCTGATCAGACGTGGCCAGTGTGTCCTGCCCTGGGCTGGCAGCGGGAACCTCACCCAGGCCCTGTGGCGCTGTTCTGGCGGGCAAGCTGCAGGACCACGGTGACTGGGGGCGGGGAGAGCTCCCGGGGGTGGCCTGGGGCCTCCAAGGTGTGTTTTGAAGGCTGAATAGGAGTCTGCGCAGAGGGAGAAAGAGTGTTCCCAGCAGTGGCAGCGGTCTAGCAAAGGCGTGGGGG
>VBSM01001118.1:35172595-35188485 GCA_008086735.1 Cheirogaleus medius | reverse complement strand
TGACACGTGTGTGGAGAGGCAGGCAGCGTGCTGGAGCACACACACTCCTGTGCCTGAATCCCAGCCTTGCCACCCCAGTGTGGGACCCTGCGCCTCAGCTGCGTCCTCTGTCAATCGGGGATGACAGTACCCGTGTCACAGGGCTGCCGGGAGCCTCAGTGAGAAAAGTACACGCAACATGCTTAGGACAATGCAGCACGTGGCCAGTCCTCAGCAAAATGGTCGTGTTTATCACTCAGTGTGGACTCTCTGGGAACTCCAGGAAGAAAAAAAAGTGCCGCCTGATCCTGCCCCGAGAAGACACCCACCCGGGCATGGCGGTGTGTTTCCTTCCAGCATTGCGGGAATGCGAGACCGTACACAAAACCGGGATCCGTCCGGCACCCTTGACTGTGAGTCCCCCATGGGCAAGGCCCGAAGGGACCCATCTCCACACCCCCAGAGACCGGGATGGGTCTAGACATATGTGCAGAATAGACAAAAGACTCAAGGAGCACAGATGTATAATCTGCACCCGGTTTTGTTCCCGAAATGCCACATTATAGAGACCAAATATCAGCCCATGATATTCAAATACTTCCAGGGCCCTGACCTTGGCCTGGGCCCTGCTCTAAGCACTTTGTAAACATTGACTTATCGAATCCTCATGATAACCTAGGAGGTAGATACTAATAATGTCTTTATTTTACGAATGAGGCAACTGAGGCACAGAGAGGTCGAAGAACTTGCCTGGGGTCACACAGCATGGGTGAGAGTGGAAAGAAAGGGGAGCAGGGAAGCACCCTGGGCAGGCAGGAATCAGGGCCTGCTCGTGGGGTCCAGTGGGGGAGCTCTGGGCCCTGCCTCCTGTCCTCGGGGGGCCCCCCCTCACGTGGAGCAGCCACATGTCCTCGGCAGAAGTGAGCGAGCGGAGAAGGTGGCCCAGCCCCGCTCCTGGAGAAAGTACCAGATTTCAGGCTTCAGCCAAGCGGACGGTACCTGAGGAAGGATGCCTATTCAGGGCGGGGTTGGTCTCAGCAGGGGCTGCTGCCCTGTGCTGTGTGACCTGGGAGGGACAGCTGTCCTCTCAGGGCAGGACCCTATCTGCCCACTTCCTGGTTCTGGGGCCCAAGCGCCCAGTCACCATGAGTCTCCCCCGGGAGAAGGGCCAAGCCCCGCATCTCTTCCTCCACTCGCAGCCTCCGAGTTGAGATAGATCCTGGGGGTGGGGAGCAAGGGGAAGCAGTGGGGACCCGGCCCTGGGGATGCCTGGGTTCCCAGGGGAAGGTGGCCCCTTCCTCTGGGGAGTCACTCCTGACCACAGGCTCCGCACTGCTCCCCAGGCGGCAGGCCTGCGCTGTCGCTCCCGAGAGAGGGGCCAGATGTGGCTCCCCGCACGCTCCCTCCATGTCCCCTGTGCTGCATGCTCCCCAGGCCGGCGTCCCACCCCTGCCTCTGCACGTGCCCCCAAGTCACTCTCCAGCTATTTGGAGAACACCTACTATGTGCCAGGCGCTGTGCTGGGTTCTGCCCGCGTGGAGCCCTGGGGTGGCTCCTCCCCGCGCCCATCTCCCGTCCCTCCAGCTAGGCAGGGCCCTGTGGTCCTGGGCCTGGACACAGCGGTGGCGGCCCCGTCCAGCCTACCTCCTCCTGTGGCCAGGGTCATCTCTAACCACACAGACAACTGGGGGCCCCACAGAAAACCTGTAACAGCCCAAGTGTTCATGGCAGGGGCGGAGGGGGGTATGCTAAATAAGCGATGCTCCGGTCGCAGAGTGGACGGCGGAGCAGCTATTAAAAAGAACCAGAAGGCCGGGCGTGGTGGCGCAGCCTGGAATCCCAGCACTGTGGGAGGCTGAGGCAGGAGGATCTGGTTCTGGGGCCAGATCCTAGCTTGAGCCCAGGAGTTTGAAACCAGCCTAGGCAACAGAGCAAGACCCCATCTCCACAAAAAATTTTTTTAAATTAGCCAAGTATGGTTGTGTGCTCCTGCCCATAATCCCAGCTACTCAGGAGGCTAGGCCAGGAGGATCACTCGAGCCTCGAAGTCTGAGGTTACAGTGAACGCCGCTGCACTCCAGCCTGAGCAACAGAGTGAGAGGCAAGACCCTGTGTCTAAAAAAAGGTGACAAAAAGGAGAGGAAAAAAAGAACCATAGCTCCCCACACACTGTTAAGTGAAAAGAGGAAGATGGCAGCGTAGAATCTCCTCTGGGTATCTCAGGGCCTCAGTTTCCTCATGTGAAAAGTGGGGACAATGCTACCCACCTCACAGGGAGGTGGGAGATTAAATGTGACAATGTGTGTGATGGCCTTAGCATGGTGCCTAGCTTGTAACCAACATGAACAACTATTACTTCTGTAAAGAAAATGGGTTTGTGCGAGTATGTAGATGTGAACACATGCACGCACACAGGCACTCCGGAGGCTTAGAGAAAGTTCTGGAAGGATTCTAAATTCTTCACAATGTTTCGTCCAAAAGGTGTGGGATGGGGAGAGGAAAACCCCTTTTTTACTTTATATCCTGTGTCAACTGACATTTAGAAATTACTTTGTTGTGACTTTTTTTTTTTTTAGAATGAGACGTTAAAAAAATATGCAAGAGCTTCCTATCACTCCCCTGTGGATGAGGCCTAAACCCCTCACCTGGGTCCACGCGGCCCTCCCCCAGGCCTCTCCCAGCCTCCCCCCACGACCTGCCCGGCCAGAAGCCCCACACTGTCCCTCACCTCCTGGTCTCAGATGCCCATGACACACAGTTGTTCAGACACGACACACCAGCCCCTTCCTTCCCAGCTCTGAGGAACATCACCTCCGCCTCTAAGTGGGGAGGGCAGGAGCCCAGGAGGTGAGAGTGAGCACTCCAGGCAAGCCTGAGTTCAAGCCCTGGCCCCACTCACTAGCTAAATCTTCTCGAGCAAGTCATTCTGCCTCTGTCTCCTCCCTTTGAAATGGAAATAACAATAAGCCCAACATCTGAAAATTGGAGAGCAAGTCCATGTGCCAGGAAAACAGTAAGTGCTCAATAAGCAGCACCCCGTGCTATTCACTGCTGTGTCATCAAGAGGAGGCAGGGGCGGGTGGCAGGACCCTGGGTGCCAGGCACAAAGCCGGCCACTTTATGTCCCGACAGCACCGTGAAGCAGGGACTGTCACTGCACCCACTTCGCAGATGGGACCGAGGTTCAGAGGAGCTGGAGCCTTGCCCGAGGCCACACGGCAGGTGAGTGTAGCAGAGCTGGGACACTCACTGCAAGAGAGTGCTGTCAGGACACGCCCCTGCTCCCCTGCACCCTGTGCCCAAGGCCATACAGGGGTCAGAGGTCAACCTCTAACATCACCACCCATGTCTCTGGACCCTCCGGGGAAGCAGAAGCACCATGGAGGGGTCCAAAACAAATCTAAAAATTCAGGGCTGGAAGCGGAAAGCCGGGTTCAGAGGCCAGCTCACCACTGCCCAGCCACGCGGCCGCAGTGGCCCCAGCTCGCCCCTCTAACATGGGAACTGGTGTGACTGCTCCTACATAATTGGGCTTACTGTGAGGAAAACATGAGGTGCCATTTGTAAAGTGCCTGGGCTCGTAGGAAGTGCTCAACAAATATCAGCTATTATTACCATTTCTCCCATCCAAGCACTAACCAGGCCCGACCCTGCTTAGCTTCCGAGATCAGATGAGATCGTGTGTGTTGGGGGTGGTGCAGCAGCAGACGATCACTATCATCTCTATGGAAGACCGTTTTCAGACCCTGGCCCTCGTTTCTAATCACTCTCACAATTAGGCAAAAGCCTCCAACAATCCTACTATGTGCCCCACCTTGTGCGTGGCCCTGGAGGGACTGTCTGGCAGAACTGATTGGGAGCTGAGGCCTACGAAAGCCACTTCACAGGGAGAGAGTCCAGAAAAGACAAGCATGTTGCTATGGACTGCATGTGTGTCCTCCCCAAATTCATATGTCGCAGCTCTAGTCCCCAGTGTGATGGTGTTTGGAGGTGAGCCTTTAGGAGGTAATTGGGTTTAGATGCGGTCACGAGGGTGGAGTCCCCATGATAGGATTAGTGCCCTGAAGACAAGAGGAGAAGACAAGAGCCCTCTCTTTTCTTCCTGCCATGTGAGGACGCAGCAAGAAGGTGGCCATCTGCAAACCAGGAGAAGAGCCCTCACCAGACGCTGAATCTGCCGGCACCTTGACCTTAGACTTCCCAGCCTCCAGAACTGTGAGAAATAAATGTTTGTTGTGTAAGCCACCCAGTCTGTGGTATTTCATTACAGAAGTTTGAATGGACTACGACACATTTCCACTAGTTAACCTCTCTAAGAGGCCTGCCAATGCAATTAGCTTAGAAAATGAAATGGAAGAAATAAAATGGAATTAGAAAAGAGAAGATAAAAGTCTTATTGTGGCCAGGCACCATGGCTCATGTCTGTAATCCTAGCACTGTGGGAGGCCGACGTGGGAAGATTGCTTGAGCTCAGGAGTTTGAGACCAGCCTGAGCAAGAGCATGACCCCATCTTTACAGAGTCTCATCATTTGCAGATGGTATAGATGTAAATCAGGGGAAATCCAAGAGAATTTACTGCAAAACTATTAAACAAAAAGCAAATTAAATAAAGTGGCAGGGAATTAAGATAATATTCAAAACTCAATAATATATCTATATACCAATAGCAATTAGAAAATAAAATGAAAGAAGTTTAGCATTATAAAAATATCAATTATTATAAAATCAATCTAAAAGTTGAATGTGATCCCAATAAAAAACCCAGGATTTTTTTTTTTAACTAGGCAAATCAATTTTTAAATTTATAAGTTAAGGCCAGGCATGGTGGCTCACCCCTGTAATCCTACCACTCTGGGAGGCCGAGGCAGGAGGATCACTTAAGCTCAGGAGTTTGAGACCAGCCTCAGCAACAGCGAGACCCCATCTCTACTAAAAACAGAAAATTTAGCCAGGCATGGTGGTGCATGCCTGTAGTCCCAGTACTTGGGAGGCTGAGGCAGGAGGATTGCTTGAGCCCAGGAATTTGAGGATGCTGTGAGCTAGGCTGATGCCACGGTACTCTAGCCTGGGCAACAGAGCAATACTCTGTCTCAAATAAAATAAACTTATGAGCTAAAGTATATAGATAAGAGTAAAATCCTAAAAAGAAGAGTAATGAGGGAGAAATAGCACAACCAGATAGTAAAACTTACTATGAGGTCACTGTAATTAAAACTCTGATATCAGCACATAAATAGATCAATGGAACAGAATAGAGGGTCCAAAAACTGTCCCCAGACATAGAAATTTAATACACAATGAAGGTGTCACTTCACACTAGTGAGAGCAAAGGTGGGCTATTTTTACGATGGAGTTGGGACCAGCAATCCGCCAGGAGGAAACAAATGAAGCAGGATCTCAGTCTCACTCCTTATGCCAGTAAATTCCCAATCAATCAGATTTAAACCACAAAAAAAGTGAAACAATCAAGCTCTAAAAGGGGGAGGAGAGAATGTATAATATTGTCTGATCTCAGAATGGGGAAAGCATTTCTAAACATAACACAAAACCTAGAAATCATTTTTAAAATGATAAATCAATGTCCAATAAAAATCCACAATATCAGTGTGGCTCAATGAACACCATACACAAATTCAAGAGACAAAGATCAAATTAAAAAAAATATTTGTAACTCCTATGATAGACAAGGGTTTTTTTTCCTTTAATATATAATGAGCTCCCACAAAATAAGAAAAATGACCAGATAGTTTACAGACAAAGCAAGCCAAATAGCTCTTAAACATATGATGCTCAACCTCACTCGTATGATAAATGCAAATTAAAACTACGCAAGCTACCCAACAACAGCAGAACACACATTCTTCTCAAGTACACATGGAACATTCTCCAGGATAGACCATATGCTACACCATAAAACAAGCCTCAATAAATTTAAAAGGAGTGAAATCATACAAAGTATGTTTCCAACCATGAAAGAAGGAAATAAGAAATCAATAACAGAGAGAAATTTGAGAAATTACAAAGATGTCAAAATTAAATAACACATTCCTCGATAACCAATAAATCAAAGAATAAATCACAAAAAAATTAGAAGATACTTTGAGATGAATGAAAATGAGAACACAACATATCAAAATGTACGGAGGTAGTAAAAGAGAACTTAAAGGGAAATTTATAGCTGCAAATGCCTAGATCAAAACAGAATATCTCAAATCAATAACCTAACCTCTTCTTTAAGACACTGGTAAAAGAACTCAAAGCAAGGAAAAGCAAGGAAACAATAAAGATTAGAACAGAAATTAATGAAATAGAAAATGTCTTAAAATAGACCCAAAAAAGCCTAAAAGTTGCTTCTTTGAAAAGATAAATGAAATTGACAAACCTTTACCTAGACTGTACAAGGAAAAAAGAGAGAAGATAAATTTCTAAAATCAGGAGTGAAAGAGAAGACATTACTACTATTCTTAAAGAAATGAAGATTATATGAGAATACTAAGGACAACTCCATACCAACAAATTAAATAACTTAGATAAAATGGGTGAATTCCTAGAAAACACAAGCTACCAAAATTAAGAATAGAAAAATCTTTAAAAATCTAAAGCAAGTAAAGAGACTGAATTAGTAATTTTAAAACTTTTCACAAAAACAACCCCAGGCCCAGATAGCTTCACTGGAGAATTTTACCAAATATTTAAAGTGTTAATATCAATTCTTCACTAGAGAACACTTCCCAACTCATTCTATGAAGCCAGTATTACCCTGATACCATAACCATACAAAGACATCATCAGAAAACTACAAACCAATATTGCATATGAATATGGATGTAAAAATCTTCTACAAAATAGAAAACTGGATCCAACAACATAGGAAAAGAATTATATACCATGACTGAGTGAGATTTATCTCAGGAATACAATGTTGGTTTAACTTCTGAAAATCAATTAATGTAATGTACCATACCAATATAATAAAGGACAAAAACCATATAATAATCTCAATACATTCAGCAAAAGCATTTGACAAAATCCAACACCACTTCATGATAGAAACACTCATTAGAAGGGAATTTCCTCAACCTGAGAAAGGGCAGCTGTGAAAAACCCACAGCTACATCGTACTTAATAGTAAAAGACTTGAACACTGTCCCCCTAAAATCAGGAATGCAACAAGGATGTCCATTCTCACCACTTCTATGCAAGATCGTGCTAGGCGGGGCATGGTGGCTCATGCCTATAATCATAGCACTCTGGGAGGCCAAGGCTAGAGGATTGCTTGAGGCCAGGAGTTCGAGGCCAGCCTCAGCAAGACCAAGACGGCATCTCTATTAAAAATAGAAAGAAGCCGGGCATGGTGGCGCATGCCTGTAGTCCCAGCTACTCGGGAGGCTGAGGCAGGAGGATCACTTGAGCCCAGGAGATTGAGGTTGCTGTGAGCTAGGCTGACGCCACGGCACTCACTCTAGCCTGGGCAACAAAGTGAGACTCTGTCTCAAAAAAAAAAAAAAAAAAAAATAGAAAGAAATTAGCCAGACAACTAAAAATAGAAAAAAAAAAATTAGTCAGGTGTGGTCGTGCACGCTTGTAGTCCCAGCTACTTGGGAGGCTGAGGCAGAAGGATCACTTCAGCCTAGGAGTTTGAGGTTGCTGTGAGCGAGGCTGACACCATGGCATTCCAGCCCAGGCAACAGAGTGAGACTCTGTCTCAAAAAAAAATTGTGCTGGAGGTTCTAGCCAGAGCAATTAGGGAAGAAAGTGAAATATAAGGTCCAAATTAGAAAAGAAGAAGTAAAACTATCTCTATTTGCAGATAACATGATCTTATGTATAAAAAATCCTAAGAATTCTACTAAAAAATTATTAAAACTAATAAACAAGTTCAACAAGGTTTCAAGGTACAAGATCAATATATAAAAATAAACCGTATTGTGATACACTAGCAATGAACAATCCACAAATAAAATTAAGAAAACAATTTACAATAGTTGGGCATAGTGGCTCATACCTGTAATCCCAGCACTTCAAGAGGCCAAGACAGGAGGATTGCTTGAGGCCAGGAGTTCAACACCAGCCTGGGCAACATAGAAAGACCCCGTCTGTACAAAAAATAGAAAAATTAGCCAGACGTGATGGCATAGATCTGTAGTCCCAGCTACTCAGGAGGCTGAGGCAGGAGGATCCCTTGAGCCCAGGAATTGGAGGTTGCAGTGAGTTATGATGGCACCACTGTACTCCAGCCTAGACAACAGAGCGAGACCCTGTCTCTTAAAAAAAAAAAGTGTGTGTGTGTGTGTCTAGGCATAAATTTCATGACCTTGGATTACTATGATTTCTTAGATATGACACCTATAGCACAAGCAACAAAAGGAAACACAGATAAACTAAACTTCATCAAGATGACAACCTTTTATGTTCCAAAGGACACCAACAAGAAATTAAAAAGAAAACCCACAGAATGGGAGAAAATGTTTGCAAATCATATATACGATAAGAGACTTATATTTTGATTATATAAAAATCTCTTACAACACAACAACAAAAAGACAAACAACCCAATTTTTACATGGGCAACAGACCTGAATAGGCATTTTTCCAAAGAAGATATACGAATGGCCAATGAGCACATGAAAAGATGCTCAACGTCATTAGTCATCAGGGAAATGCAAACCAAAACCACAATGAGATACCATTTACGCTCCCTGGGATGGCTAGAATCAAAAAGACAAGTGTTGGCAAGGACGTGCAGAAATGGGAGCCTCCATACATTGCTTGTAGGAATGTAAAACGATGCAGCTGCTTTGGAAAACAGTCTGGCAGTTCCTCAAAAGGTTAAACATGGAGCTACCATATGATCCAGCAATTCCACTCCTAGGTATTTACCCAAGAGAAGTGAAAACATATGTCCACGCAAAAACTTGCACGTGAATGTCCATAGCAGCATTACTCACAATAGCCAAAAAGTGGAAACAACCCAAACATCCATCAGCTGAAGAATGGATAAATAAAATATGGTATATGCATATAATAAAATATTATTTGGCAAGAAAAAGGAATGAAGTATTGATACATGTGACAACACGGGTGAATCTTGAAAACATTATGCTAAGCGAAAGAAGCCAGTCGTAAAACAACCACATATTGTATGATTCCATTTATATGAAATGTCTATAGAATATGGACATTTGCATATTTGCACATTCTATTTGCATATAGAATATGCAAATCTATAGAAACAGAAAGAAACTAGATTAATTGTTGCCCAGGCCTGGGGGAGGGAAGTTTAGGGGGAAGTGGAGAATGACTGTAATTCGTACCCAGTTTCCTTTCGGGGTAATGAAAATGTTCTTTTTTTTTTTTTTTTTTGAGAACTCTCAAACTACAAAATGTTCTAAAATAGACCGTGGTGATGGTTGCACAACTCGGTGAATATACTAAAAACCACTGAATTGTACACTTTAAATGGATGAATTATATGGGATGTGAATGTTATCTCAATAAAGCTGTGATGTATTTTTTTTAAAAAACTACGCTGGAAGCCACTGTTCTCCTATCAGATTGGCAAATTGGCACCTATCGGATTTATCACAAAATTCAATAATATCCTGAGTTGGTGAGAGTGGGGAAAACCAGGAGGCGTGGTGTGCAACAGCACAACCTCTCTGAAAGACAATCTGACAATATCTATCAAAATTACAAATGCATACACCTACTGCCCCTGTAATCTGGGATCAACCCTAGAGGAATCCTCACACACAAACACTAAGCATATGATTGGGGACATGCACTACAGAATTGTCTGCAACAAGCAGAAACCTGGAAACAACTCAGATATCTTTCACTAATTAAATAAAACCTCGCCTCCATGCACTGGATGAAATACTATGCAACCACGAAAAAGAAAGGCACGGCACAAACTGATCCCCGAGGTACACTCTCAAGAGAAAAGAGTAGGCTGTAGAACAGAGTAGATGCTGTGCTGTCATTTGTTTTCAAAAATATTTTATTCTCTGGCTGGGAACGGTGCCTCACGCCTGTAATCCTAGCACTCTGAGAGGCGGAGGCGGGAGGATCGCTTGAGCTCAAGAGTTCGAGACCAGCCTGAGCAAGAGTGAGACCCCGTCTCTACTAAAAGTAGAAAAATTAGCCAGGCATGGTGGCACATGCCTGTAGTCCCAGCTACTTGAGAGGCTGAGGCAGTAGGATCGCTTGAGCCCAGGAGTTTGAGGTTGCTGTGAGTTGTGATGATACCACTACACTCTACCCAGGGCAACAGAGAAAACCCTCATCTAAAAATACGTATATTTTTTTTCTTTGCAAATGTTTAATATTGAGTAAAATGCGGAAGTAAAAAATATCAATACCCAGCACATCATTATTGAAATTCACAGTATTTGTTTAGATATACATGCTTATCCATGCCTAGATCTCCCTGGAACGATAACTCCAGAAATTCTCTGAAGTGGTTGCCTCTGGCAAGGAGACCTGGATAGGTAGGAAAGACTTACTTCTCCCCGTCTCCTTTTAGATTCTTTGAAATGTTTTGTACTCTGTGTGTAGGTGTGTGTTTTGATGTTTTTTCTTTCCTTTCTAAGAAAAAACACAGGCTTACCTGGTTTCAAGTTCTGGCTCTGGCTCTCATAGCTGAGCAAGTTACTTCGCTTCTCTGCGCCTTGTGTTCTGCTCTATAAAGGGAAGGATAATACGAATAGCTACGTCGCAGGGTTGTTGCAGAGGGTTCAATAAGACAACGCAAGCACAGGTCCTTGTTGGTTATTAATCTGCTACTAGGGCACCAAGGCGGACTGTGTCAGGTACCACCAGAGAGCGTTCAGAGATCCCCTCCGGCTGGGAGAAACTGGGAAAGGCTTCCTGGGAGAGGCAGCGTTTGAGAGGGGCTTCAAGACAAGCAGGGTCTCCACCAGTAGAGATGAATGGGGGTGATGATCCCGGCAGGGAGCCACGCCAGCGAATGGCGGGAAGTAGGAAAGCCCTGGATATTCATTCAATTGCTGCGCAGTCTCCAGCGCCTTCCACAAAGCTTAGCTGAGCACCTACTATGTACCAGACACTGTGGTGGGAAAGATACCCAAAGCCAAATGGCTGGGCTAGCCCAGGGACAAATTACAGAGGGTACAGTGACAGTGACACGAAGGGCTGGGACAGAGCTTTGCCCAGGTCCCAGTGCTCACAGAGCAGACCAGGAAAAGCAGCCTCAGAGAAGGAGCGGGACTGCCTGAGATCACACAGCATGTTCTCAACTTCTGAAAATAACCTCTCTCAGCTCCGCCCTCTCCTCTTCCCATAGACCTGCAGGAGGAAAACAGGGCCCTCCTGCCATGCGTTCATCACAGGGTAGACGGGCACCGAATGCACTGGGCCCCCGGGAGGAGGGGCAGTCGGCTCGCATCAGTAACAGCAGCTACTGGCGCGGCGGCCACACTGAGCAGCACGGCTCTAGATGCGTGAGCCCGGCAAACCCGCCCCATCCTCGGTGCTCAGCCCCATTTTGCAATGAGGACACTGAGGCGCAGAGGCCTAGCTGCTTGGCTAATGTCACATAGCTCGTAAAAGACAGTGTCAGGAGGCCACCTGGATTGTCTGGGCTCCCAGTCTCTTCCCCAGGGCCCCTCCTCTAAAGGAGGCACCCACAGGGCCTCCAACAGCAATCGGCAATCGCACCCTCTCTGAAGGGCCCTAGGAGGAGGCTGTTCTCAGCTGGTCCAGGAATGTCCCTTGATGACAGTGGCCCAAGGGGGGAGGGGTGGGGAATGTGCCGGCATGGGGGGAGGAGGCGGCGGGTGGGGACCCATTGGCCATCCACCTGCCAGAAGAGGGCAGAAGGCTGCATCGGGCACCTGCTCCAGCCGGGGGGTGGGGGCACCGTGGTTAAGAGGGGCCCTGGGCAAGTCGACCACAGCTTCCTCTGGAACCGCAGGTGCCCGCATCGTCCTCGGGCAGTTGCGAAGGCGAGCAGGCGAATGCGCGCGAAGCCCTGGGCGCACGGGCCGTGCTGGGGAACGGGGGCCTCACTGTCACTGCCAGCACTGCCATTCTCATCGTCACAGTTAGCTCTCCAGTTCTCACCAGGACCCCGCTACACAGTGACAATCAGCCCCATCTTCCCGAGGAGGGGACAGAGAGAGGCTCAGAGAAGCCGTGTCAGGTGCCTGGGCCACCATCCAAGACAGCAGAAGGCCGCCTGTGGCCCCTGGCTCTCCTGGCCCCGGGCCACGGTTGGCACCTCTCCCTGGGCCCACTGGGCCCAGCTGGGCTCGTGCAGGAAGTCCTTACACCAGGAACTAAGCAGAGTGCCTTAGCCAGCCTATTTTCCAAAGGGGAAATGGAGGCCCAGAGAGGGAGAGTGGCTGGCCCAAGGCCACACAGCAGGCCAGGAATAGGGCAGAGAGCTGCCCCAAGCCTCCAGACTCAATAGACCTCTCCCTCCCACCCTGTTGGCCTCTGAGCTGAGCCTGCTAGTGTTGGCAGTGGGCAAGGAGCCTCAGAAGGACCACTCTGCAGTGAGCGTGTGACCCCTCGGACTTCCCAGGGCTGGGTCCCAGCTGCTGCCGCATACTCCTCTCAACAGCCCTAAGGGGCAGGTCCCCACCAGCATTGGCCCTGTCCACAGAGGGGGAAACTGAGGCTGGGAAGGGCACGAGAGGGCACCAGCCCGACCTGCCCATTTTGCAGATACGAACTTCGTCCCCTCTGGGCCCAAAGCCCTCTTCCTGCCTCCTGTGTGGCCTGCCACACCCCAGTGGAAGCTGCTCATGGGCAGGGACCGTCACCTGGCTCTCTGTGTGTCCTTCACACCATGAAAAGAATTGCCTGCTGCACGGGGTGTTTTTCTACAAGTGTGGAAATGTAGAAAGGACAGCAACTTCAGGGAGAATCTGAGTAACGGTAGTAATAGCTAGCATCTATTTAGCACCGACTGTGTGCCATTATTACCGCACTGTACAGCTGAGACTGAAGCACAGACAGGTGAGATGATGTGCCTAAGATCCCACTTCTCAGCAGCTGCGTGACAAGTCCCCGTGCCTCTGAGTGTCTCCCTGGCGGTGGCTGCCACCCAGAGCTGCCTGGAAAGGCCAGCAGCTGGGACCAGGGTCTTCTTGGCAGGGTCCAGGGCCAACTCAGCCCCTCCCCAGAACCCACCGTTGTCAGCTGCCCTGGTGCAGACTGGGGTGGGATGGCGTGGAGGGTCATGTTGTCCCGCTTGGCTTCTCCCCCTCGCCCTCTCGCCTGGAGTTCACACCGCCCCCTCCAACGCTCCCACAGCCCTGGCGCAAGCTGGGGCCACACTCATTTTACACATGAGGACACATGGGCTCCAGGAGGCCGCCCCAGCCAGAGAGGGGACAGCCGGGGTGCAACCCAGATCCAAGTGACACCAAAGCCCGTTCCCCTCCCCCCACTGCACCTTCGAGGAGAGCAGGATGGGCAGGGGGGAGGGGGGCACAGCCGCAGAGGCCATAGCAGGAGTGCAGAGTGCAGGGGCTTATCAAGTCCCTGCTTAACGGGGGGCTGCTGGCCCTTGGCCCTGGCACGAGGAGGCCAGGGGAGACCCCAAAAGGGGTCTGTTCAGCAATTCACGTCGGGAAGGCCTAAAAAACTGAAGGGGGCCGTGAAGTTTCTCTCAGGTCCCTGGGGCTGGGGAGGTCATGGCATGGAGGCCCCATCCCACAGCGATCCCCTCGGAGCACAGAGGAGACACCTAAACCACGGTGGGCTTCCCCGAGGAGAGGACATCTCGGCTGAGGCCCAAAGGCAAGGCACTTGTGCAGAGTAGGCGGGAGCGCGGTCCAGGCGGATGGGACCGCTTGCCATGGCCTACGGGTGGGCCGCTGGACAAAGGCAGGGGCCGGTCGGTTTGAGTCAGGCAGCCTCAGTTTCCCCGGCAGCAAAATGGGGGAAAGACAGGCACACAGCGTGGCTCCCCTTCCCCATACCTACTTCCCACCACCCCCTCTCCCTCCTCCAAGGCCACGGCCAAGAGTGTGGTCATCAAGAAGGGGGGGCTGCTGGGTCCTGTTGGGGCCAGTGAGGTTGTAGGTTTGGGGGAGCTTCACTGACCTCCGACTCCAGCTTCTAGCCCAGAGTCCACCGCCAGGCAGCCCCAAAGGGAGGTGGGCAGGGCAGTTCACGCGGCCAGGAGGTCACGGCCCCAACCTCAGGGAGCCGTTGGGAGATGTCCCCTTTCACAGATGAGGCTGGGGCTCAGAGAGGGGGCTGCCCAGCCCTGGGCCACACAGCAAGGCTGAAGCCTGCCCTCGAGGAAGGGTGTGGGCAGGGGCACTGGCACCAAAGGTAAGATTCTTGGGGCACCGGGCCCACAAGCGCTGTGCCAAGGAGGAGCTAGAAGGGGAGACACCCAAGGGGCCCACAGACCATCACGGCCGGCGTGCTGGGGGCTGGCCACCTGCGGCTGAGTGCCACCGCAATCTCTGTGCGACAAGTCACCACCCCAACCTGGCCTCAGCATCTGTGTCTGCACCCAGAGGGCCAGGCACGCCAAGGATCCCTTAGCAGACACCCCCAGTATCAGGAGGTGACAAGTTTCGCCTTCTCCTAAGGTCATCGATTCCGGGGCCCCCAGCTGCCCCGCCCCCGCTGGCTGATGGCCGATGGGCCCTGGGGGTGCAGGCGCCAGCCGGCCCCTGCCCACGGCACCCGCTGTTCCCTGCCAGCCGCTCCGCTGCTTCTCTGCTTGGGGAACACACAGTGCCACTCCTCCCGCCCACGCCCCGCAGGGACACCGGTGGGCAGGAGCACACAGTGGCCAGGGCCTCCACACAGTCCTCCCTGCTGCGTGACTACAGGAAGGTCCAGACTCCCTTTACTCAGCCACAGAACGGGGTCTCTGGCAGATCTCGGCACCTGAGGTGGGGACGGTGGCCAGCAAGACGGTCCAAACCCTCATCACTCCTGCCTGCTGCTCACAGGGCCGAGGCCAGACTCGGCTGGAGGAGCCCACTGCGAGCTCCTGCCTCCCTCTCCCCTCCTCGCCCTTAACTCTCACATCCTCCAGCCTCCAAGCCTTTGCACACCACCCACCCCACCTCCATGTCCCCCATGGACCTCCCGGTACCCTCTGGGCCTGATCACAGGCAGTACCTGACCTTGCTTGCTCCCCAGGCTGAGAGAGGTGAGAGAGGTACCCCCCTTCTCTGGGCTCACACAACCCCCATCACACAGGGATTAAGAGCTGGACTGCTGGATTCAAAACCCTGCTCTGGACATTCCTTGCTGTGTGACCTTGGGAAAGTTACTCCACCTCTCTGTGCCTCTGTTTCCTCCCCTATACAATAGGGATAACCATAATAACCTATTTCAAAGGGTTGTTGGGAAGATTAAATGAATTCATATAGGTGAAGTGCTCAGGACAAGGCCCTGACCCTAGTATGTCCTAAGTGTTTGCTATCAATCAAAGTCATAGTAGCAGCTATTACGTGTTGAGCACCTACCATGTGCCAGGCCCTGTGCTCAGCATCTTACCTGAATGACTGCACAACAGCATGGGAGGCAGGGCTGTTACGAACCTCACTTCATGGCAAGAAGAGGGAGACCAGAGGCATCAGCCTCACCATCAAAATATATCTGGGGAGGGGGGATTTTGCCAATGTAATGAAATTATTGTTGGCTGGGTGCAGTGGCGCATGCCTGTAATCCCAGCACTTTGGGAGGCTGAGGCAGGAGGATCGCTTGAGGCCAGGAGTTTGAGATCAGCCTGGGCAACATATGGAGACCCTGTCTCTACAAAAATAATCAATTAATTAATTAAATTTTAAAGAAATCAGTATTAATTTCTTTTAGATGGATTATGGTTCAATGGCTACTTTTTTAAACACGGAGTCCTTGTCTTTTAGAGATGCACACTGAAGTGCTTACACATGAAAGATGACACCTG
>VBSM01001118.1:35132172-35154124 GCA_008086735.1 Cheirogaleus medius | reverse complement strand
GCAAAAAAAAACAAACCCAAAAAACCTCCATCTCTTAAAAAGAAAAGTTTCAGGTTTTGAAGCATTTTGGATTTCAGATTTCCAGATTTGGGATGCTCAATGTGTATTATTATCCCCATTTCACTGATGAGGAAACTGAGGCTCAGAGTAAGATGTATATAGATGAGAAAGCCAGGCAGAGCCCCAAGGAGCCCTCCTAACAGGCTTCCCGGAAGGGTGTTCTCCTGAGTTGGAGGTTGCTGGGGGGCCATGTGAGATAAGACAGGGCTGACAAAGTACCCAGGGGACTGGGCCACAAAGCAGCTCTAGCTGACCTCAGGGAGTGAGGCTGCAGGGGAGCGGAGGGAGGAGCTGGGCTGCAGGAGGGCCTGGAGGGAGTGGCAGGAGAGGAAGGGGGTGGTGCTCAGGAGCTAAGCCTGGCAGGAGAGAGACAGGGGCAGCTAACAGGGACTGAGGCTCCCAGGACTTTCCCCTGCCCATCCAGGGCCAGGGACTCCAGTGACGGACAGAGAGAGGGACACTTCAGAATGAGAACCTGCTTTGTGACGCTGCCCGGCAGCTGTGCACCTAAGTCCTTTGTTGGCCTGAGGGCTGCCTCCTGCCTGCAGCAGCTTCCCCAATGGACCAAGCTCAGGGCACGGGGTCAGCGGCGGAGAGAGGGACTCCCGCTCACCTCTCTCAGCGGGTATTCCCACACACATCAGGACTGAGCTGAGAGGGCTGAGGGCAGCGCCCTGATGCTCCTGGAGGACTCTGGGCCTGTGGGAGATGAGGAAGGCCAAGGCCACCGATGCCAGAATAGGAGAGTCTCTCCTGGCCCCTGGACGGGTACCCTTGAAGCTCACAAACTCACATCGACACTTTCTCTACCTCCAAAGCTCAGAGGGGAGAGACACTCAGCCATCAGCGGAGGCAGCCACCCGCGATTGTATTCTGGGACACAGGACACGTAGGCCCAGCTTGGGGAAGCTTGATCATCACCTCCTTCCATCAGTGCTACACGACGCTACCCCTCCAGCGTTGCCACCTGCCCCTAGATGCCTTCCCTGACTGTCCTCCAGGCTGGGTTAGGGCCATCTCCTGTATTCCCAAAGCCCCTCTGGAATAGTGTCCCCAGGCTTGCCACAGCCTATTGTCATCGTCTGTCTGTGTGTCTGCCTGGCCACACAGACCGAAGGCAGGGACTGGGTCTGATCTGCCTCGCTGTCCCCAGGACCCAGCACAGTCTGCACAGAGCAAGGGCTTGGGTGTGTTTGTTGAATCCACCTCCACTGAACTGAAACTCTTGGTCTCTTGTTAAGGGCCACACACACTTTGATCCTTCTCTGGCCTGGGAAGCAGAGAACCACATTTCAGGGGCCAAACTGTACTCCCATGGCCTCGGCCCCGCTCCCCGGCTCCCTTTCCATAAAAGCTAAAGCCTGAGTCTCCTCATCTGCAGAACTGGGCTGGCCCCAGCAGTCTCGAAAGCACAGACACAGCCCAGTGCCATGAACTCACAGGCTTCAGGCCGGGGGTGGGGGAGGAGAGGCCTTTCAAGAGGCTGTTTATCATCTTGTTGTACCCCCTTGAGCTCTTGGAGCAAAACATTCTCAAGAAGCTAGGGTGATTCATTCACAGCACCTTTGCCAGTTCCAGAGAAAAGGCGGACCGTGAGACACATGCTCCGACTTCCAAAGAGAAGAGAAAGGAACTTCAAGATGAAGTTTCTCTCTAGCGGATGAAGGCCGAAGAAGCTGGGACATCTATATATTTTTCCTCCCAGAAAGCCAAGCTTTTTTGGAAGGAAACTAGCATGGTTCGAGCCCAATTCTCTCAAAACACAAGATGGTGCCCCCCAAGAACACCAGAGACAACGTTGCTTTTTAAACAACTTGATGGGCTGAACCTGACAACAGCCACTCTTATTGTTGACTGATGGGACGTGGGTTAGGACCAAATTAGACTGGCTATTTTAGTAGTTCTTGACACTAATCCATGTCAGAACTCTCGCTGTCAAGGAGAGGATGAGAAACTCAGCTTGCTCTTCTTGAATTAACCAGACAGAAGCTTCTGGATGTGTTGGAATTGGACATCTTAGGACCCAAGAAGGCATGGAAGGGAGGTAACAGGCGAGTCTGGGAGGGGGTCTGGGGGGGAACATGAGACAGTCACAGGGAGGGTGGATGGCAGGGCTCCACGAATCACAGAAAACCAGCCTGGAGCCGCTCCAGCAACACAAAGACAGACGGAAAGCTCCATCTCTCATTTTGAAGTCACAAGATATCTATGCCCCAAGTTTGGGCCTCCCACTATATGAATGTTACATGAACTCTTTAAAAATTATACTTTTAGCTCCAACCCCCAGCTGAGCAGAAGTGGGAGTGAGTTTGACCTCTTTGCCCAAGAGTAATGCAGTAAGAAAGCTCTGGAGATCTGGGTTCTAATTCGATTCTGATTCCAAAGAGCTAAGTGGCATTGAGCACGTCTCCAGCCCTCTCTAGGACTCAGTTTCCCATTTGTAAAATCTTAGGGAAAAGAATGGGTTGAGGGAGAAGAGGTGACCCTCGAGGCATGGGCTTTGGAGTTATACTGCTGGGTTTTAATCTCATTTTTCTAGATGTGTGTCCGGAGGCAAGTTGCTTAACTTTTCTGAGCCTCAGTTTTCTCATCTATAAAGCAGATAATACCTACCTCAAGGGATTTGCTGACAAGTTAAATGACATAATGTGTATAAAACACATGGCTTAGTTCCTGGCCCAAAGGAAGATTTTTTATGAAAGTAGAATTTACTTTATGAAAGTAGAATTTTATATAGTGAAATGCTCAGATCTTAAGCATTCGGTCAATTTTGATGACTGCATATCAAGATACAGAACATTTTGATCACCCCAGAAAGTCTTCTCAAGCCCTTTCCTATCAATCCTCTTCCCAGAAGCACCCACGGATCTGATTTCCATTACCACAGGTTAGTGTTGTCTATTTTAGAATTCCATTTGAAAAAAACCAGACAACTACAGATGCTCCTCAACGTAGAATGGGGTTCATCCCGATAAACTCCTCATAAGTTGAAAATATCACAAGTCAAACATGCATTTAATACATCTAACCTAGCTGGGTGTGGTGGCGAGTGCCTGTAGTCCCAGCTATTCCAGAGGCTGAGGCAGGAGGATCGCTTGAGCCCAGGAGTTCAAGGTTACATTGAATTGTGATCGCACCACTGTACTCCAGCCTGGGCAACAGTGTGAGACCCTGTCCCTGAAAAAACAAGCAAGCAAACAAACAAACATATGTATACCTAACCAAATACCATAGCTTAGCCTAGCCTACCTTTGTTTTTCTTCACTATCCTCAATCTCAGTGGGATAGCCTAGCCTACCTAACACACACACCCAGAACACTTACAATAACCTACAGTTGGGCAAAACCATCTAACACAAAGCCTATTTTATAATGAAGCGTTGAATAACTCATGTAATTTATTGAATACTGTACTGAAAGTGAAAAACTCCAAGTACAGTTTCTACTGAATGCATATCACTTTCGCATGATTATAAAGTTGAAAAATCGGAGTCGAAAATCATTCGTATTAATGCATATCGGTAGATCATTTCTTTATGGTGTGTACGTTTCATTGTATAAATATACTACATTTTACCCATTCTATTGTTGATGAGTATTGGGGCTATTTCTAGTGTTTTTTGCTATTATGATTGAAGCTGCTATGAACATTCTAGCTCGAATTGAGTACAAAACTTTTGTGGACAAATATTTTCATTTCTCTTGGGTAATATCTAGGAGTGGAATGCTGACTCACAGACTAGATGTATGTTGAATATTTTAAAAGAAACTCCCAAACGGCTTTCTAAAATGGCTGTACCGTTCACATTCCCACCAGCGACGTCTGAGAGTCTGGTAACTCCACATCCTCTACGACATTCGGTGTGGTCAGTCTTTTCGATTTTAGCCATTCTGGTGGGTGCTTCGTGGTATCGGTATCACCTTGTGGTTTCAATTTGCATTTCCCTGATGACTAATGATGGACTCCTTTCATATGCCTATTTAGAATTTTTTTAAGGTAGTTCCTTTTCCCTTCACTGCCATGTATTCGCAAGACTGTTGAATAAAAGAGGAAGGGGAAAACTGATGGCAAAGTCTACTAGAAATATAAAAATCCAAAAACAAGCATGAGCTCAGCCTCAGAACCCCTCCCTTAGCTTTCGTGCCCCAGGACTCGGGGTGCCAAGGTCGTGCTCGCCTTCCGAGGGAGCCAAGACCATGGCTGACTTGAGGTCAGAGCGTTTTTGTGATAAATTTGTCCCTAATTAGATAATCATTATCACTGTCACCATTTATAAACTACCTACTATGCTCTAGGCACATTACATATGCCTAATTTCTACAATAGCCGTGTGAGGTTGCTATATGGTCTCCAGTGGGTGGACTTTGAAAATCAGAGATGTGAACTCCCTTGCTAACGCCACACAGCGATGTCTCCGCAAGACTCAGATTCAAAGTGTGGCTGTCTGGCTGCAAAATCTCATTTGCCGAGTTGCCTTCTTGAAAAACTCCGCCTTGTATACAACACAATGGAATATTATTCAGCTAAAAAAAAGGAATGAAGTCCTGATGCATGCTACAAAATGGATGAACCTCAGAAACGTTATTCTAAGTGAAAGAAGACAGCCACCAAAGATCACATGTTGTGTGATCCCACTGACATGAAATATCCAGAATAGGTAACTATATAGACAGAGAGCAGATTGGCGGTTGCCAGGGGGTTGTGGGGAGAAGGCAATGGGGAACGACTGCTTAATGGATGTGGGGCTTTCTTTTGGAGCGAGGTGACAAAAATGTTTTGGAACTCAATAGAGATGGTGGTTGCAGAACACTGTGAATGCACGAAAATGCTACTGAATTACTTGAAATATTTTAATATGGTTAATTACATGTTATGTGAATTTCACCCCAATAAAATTAAAAAATAGAAAACTCTACCCTAGAGTCTCTTCCTCATTGACAAGCATAATTTTATCACTAGTGATTCAGTCCTTTGGGTATTGAAGCCTCCTTCACCCAGGCCTAATCTTTTCTCCCCTAGAGACACCCCCTCCTTGAGAATCCCAGGGCAGAAAGGGAGGAAACAGCAGCGGCATGACTCAGAGAGCGGGCACTGGGGTACGGCTGCCTGAGTTCAAGCCCAGACACTTCCATTTCCTCATCTGTAAAACAGGATGACGACGTAACCAGCCTCATGGGGTTGCTATGAGGACTGCATGAAATCCTGTGCGTCTCGACACACGTGAGGTCTATTCGCTAAGCTGTAGCGTCAGGGCAGGCCGCCCTCTCTTGCTGTCATTCATGCCACAAATGCATCAAGCACCAACTATGTGCCAGGCACTGTTTTAGGCTCTGGGGATTTATCTGGAAGCAAGAACAACAAAATTCCTTTCTTCTTGGAGCTTACATTCTATTTGGTGAAGAAGACAACAGACAAAATAAGTAAAATATATAGTATGTTAGATGGCACTATACGCTAAAGCAAAAAAAGTAAACGGATGAGGGATGAGAGAGAGGAAGTTTGGGGGAGAGTGTCAAATTGTGTATTGAGTGGCTACAGAAAGCTTCCCTGGGTGATGCCCTGGGGCAGTGAGGGGGATTGGTTTCCTATTGCTACTGCAACAAGTCACCGTAAACACAAATTTAGCATCTTACAGTTCTTGAGGTCAGGAGTCCAAAATGGGTTTTACGGGGCTAAAGTCAAGGTGTTGGCAGAGCTGTGGTCTTTCTGGAGCCCCTAGGAGAGCATTCCGTCTCCTTGCCTCTCCCAGCCCCCGCAGGCCGCCCACCTTTGTTGGCTCATGGCCCCGCATTACTCCGACTTCCGCTTCCATCATCACATCTTCTCTGACCTTGACTCTCCTGCCTCCCTCTTTTCCTTGTGAGGACCCTTGCGATTGCATGGGGCCCACCTGGAGAATCCGGGATAATCTCCCCATCTCAAGATCCTTCACTTGGTCCCATCTGCATGGACGGTCACGTATTCCCAGGTTCCAGGGATTAGGAAATGGACATCTTTGGGGGTTATTATTCTGCCTACCATATAAGGCATAGTATCTGGAGGAAATGGGAAAAGTAAGTTCAAAGACCTTGAGACAGGGGTTGCCTGGCACACTGGAGGAAGAGGCTGAGATGGAGTAGAGTGGGCAAGGGGGAGGTGAGGTCAGAGAGATGAAGCAGATGGAGTGGCTTTCACAGGCCTTGCCAAGGCCCTCTGCAGCACGGCAGGGACCCTCGCAGCTCTGTGCCTGTCAATGCTCACGATGTATTTGTTATATACCAAAGAAAGTGCCGGGGACTTGGGTCCAAATCCCAGTTTGGGCACTCTCAGACAGTCTGGACTTCAAGCTCCCATCTCAAAAATGGAGATGGTAGATGCTGATCCCTTAAGATCCTCGTCAGCCCTGAAAACATCTGGGAGAGTGTTTGGCAGACCATACATGAGCTGGACAAATCTGAGTTATCAAAGGTCGGGGCTTTTCCTCGGCAGCTGATTCCAGGCATGTGGACAGACCCGCCCGCAGCCACATGAGGCCTTCCACTGTATTGCACTTGGTTTTCCTCAGGCCACTCTGAGGGCAAGCAGCATCCTCCTCGGGCAACAGGAACCTGAGGGTGAGCAGGGCCTTGACCCAGTGGAAACTCTCACACACCCATAGATGTATCCAAGTGTTTCCAGTGACTAAAAGCCACACGAAGCAGGTGGCTGGACCCTTCCTGAAAACTTGTTCCAGAATGGATCAGCCTGCAGAGCCACTCTGACCAAAGCTGCCCCCTGTTCTGGCCATCCTCACCCCCACCCTCCCACCTCTCTGGGGCTGAGCCTTTTCCTCAACCCAGGCAGGGGCCCAGGCACCCCCTTTCCCCGACAGCAGACGACACACAGGCAGGTTCAGCATGCAGGACAGTTTATTGACCCTTTCTCCCCCAGTAACTTCTCCTCACTGGGCAGGGAATAAAAGAATTGAGGGGGGATGCAGAGGTGGAAGCCAAAGGGCACACCTTGAACATGCTGGGATGGGTTGGAAAGGCGTTGGTCTGAAATTGACAAGCCTCTCATTTCAGAGGCTCGAAAGTTTGTGCCCAAGAGATATGCACTCACCCAGTCAAATCCCTTCCACCTGCTGGAGGAGAAACAGGCATCACCCTGGCCCAGGCCCTCTCCAGGCTCTCACACCAGCCTTTTCCAGGCCTGGCTGTCACAGCTGGCGGGATCACTAGCACTGTGTGGCCATGGCATCTTGACCTAGACCAATAGGTGAGGCCTGGCTCCATCTGCACAAGCAGAGACAAAGGTGACTGATTAGCAGATCTGCAGCACACACATAATGGGAGGGGGCTTGCTTGTCGGCATTAGATAATGATTTCAAAATGGAGTGTAAACACACAAGGGGGGTGACTAAAGGCTGGACACTATGATTAAGTGAGAAAATGTGACTCTGTGAGCTGACATGACTTCTGAACAAACCTCCTAACACAGTTTTGCTCACAGCATGTTTCGGTCCCCTTTACTCTACTAAACTGTCATGGAAGCAGAAGGAAGAGGAAGTGGTGGTCTGCCCAGCGGGAGCCTGGGGACTGTCATGACTGTCCAGATCTCTGTGGTCAGAGGGTGTCGCAGCCATCTCTGGCCCTGAGCCTGGGACGGAGAGGAGGAGCAGGAGGCTGATTCCTGGAGGGCTGGCCCCCACACGCCTGCCTGCCTGCCTGGTTCCTCAGACCTTCTCTTCTACCGCTTCTTCTTGGTCTCCTTCTTGGGCCTCTTGTTCGTGGCAGGAACAGTCGCCTTGGGCTTCCTCGTTACCTCGGCACTTCTGGGCTCAGACGGTTCTACCTCCTGCATAGCGAGAAAAAGGAGAATCCTGCTTAGGTGAGTCAAGCCTGACCCCAGCAAAATGAGATCACGTCTGAAGGGACTTTGCAAACTGAAGCACACCACGGAAACGCGAGGGATGGAAGCCATCGTTACGGGGACCCAGGAGCCACACGCGTGTGGGACTGCCCTGGGAGCAGCGTGGCTCTTGGTGAAGAATAAGGGAGGCCCGCGGGGATGGGGCAGCCTGGGAGGTTTCACAGGCCTGAGTGGAACCTGGGCTCCTTCACTTTGCGGCCAAGTGACCTTGCGGGAAACTCACTTCTCCTTTCTGTGTCTTGGTTTACTCACCTGTGAAATGGGAAAAGCGACGCACACTTTAGGGGGCTGACGTGAGGAGACAAAAACACACGGAAAGCCCCGGGAAACGGCAGTCGCACCCCGTGGCTGGCCAGTCGCCCCGTGGCAGAGAGGCAGCCCCGCCTTGGCTTGCTCCCTCCCAGCTGCCATTCTCCTCCCACTCAACCCACAGAATGCCAGGGCTGGGGAGCCAGCCGGCAGGGGGCAGCCCCGCCCCCGTGCCCCATGGGGCTGGCAGGGAAGCCCCTGCAGGGGAGGGTGGAACTCCAGACCCTCCCTGCACCTGGAGCGGCTGTTTCTTAATCCATTTCATACATCGTGCTTTGTTCCTTGTAAGATTTAATTGAAACAAAGTTCTGCTGCTAAGAAAAAACAGGCTGAAAACCACAGATCCAACCCTGGCCTTTACTGCACTGATCAAGAAGGTGGACTCCAGGGAAGAGACATGGCCTGCCCCAGGCCACTCAGGCTCATGTCAGAGAAGAATCTGGAACAGGCTCAGCCTGCTCCTGCCTAGTAACTATCCTCTCCTCCTCTGGGTGGTAACTCGCAGTGTGCTGCAGCCAGGAAGGACTAGAGAGCCCGGGCTAGCCCCGAGAACATTTGTCACAGCCCCCAGGCCCTGTCCGGCCCACAGCAGACTTCACTTGGCCCGCAGTGTTTATTTTTAAAAATTTAAGCCAACTGGGAGTCTTTCCATTAAATCTGGATTCCTAGCTTTTCTTGAAAACCAAACATCCGGTGACACTGGCCCTATATTTATTCTCTCATGGCAGCAGTGGGCTGAGCGGCGACGGTCCCTTTAGTCAGGTACCCACCCGAGAGCCCCCACCACCCTCCTGCCCCATGACAGGGAATGTTGCTTGGTATCTGTGCTTTTTATTGAAAGGGGGAAAATAAAAGGCAGACTAAGACACTGGGATGGAGCATTCTGGATGAGAAAAACACCCTCTGCATCTAATCTGCCAGCTCCCTTCCAGCTCGCTGTACTCTGGCCTTCCCTGCTCACCCCGTCAGCCCCTGGCCCAAGTCCCCACCCTACAGAACAGGAGGGACCTCTCTAGACAGGGGCGGTCCCTGCGTATGGTCCAGTCCACAGGAATGTCAACCCCCTTATCAGCCACCATTGTCTCCAGCCAACCAGGCAGATACCAGACATAAAGGGCCAGCCTGGTCCCAGGCCCCCAAGGAGTGATGGTCCCAAGATAACTAGAGGGTGATCTCCTCCCCTGGCCAGGTCTGTGACTGCAGCTCTGGACTCCCCCAGCCTGCTGAGCCCCCTCCAGCCAAGAGTCAAAATGATTTGAAGGTCCCCCAAGTTACATACTGTTTATGTAACTTGCTACCCTCCCCCTACCAAAAACAAACAAAACCAAACTTGCAGAGGCCTGACCACATCGCCATGTTGGAGCCCACTTTCTGAACTCCAGGCTGGGGGCCTCCTCTGGTTCAGAGACCACAGAGACAGTGACACCCAGGCTTCCTGGGGCTCACGGAGCTGGGGATAGTGTGAATCTAACTGTGAAATCTACTTTCTGTGGTTTAGCAGCCCCTGGAACTACAAGGTAACTCTGGAATGACAAGAACAATTTTTTCTAGATTCTGTCAATGGGTCACACAAACCCCCCTTGTTTGTGATTAAAGTTCCTAGAGGAGTCAGAAAGGTGGGCTAGTGCTGCAGAGTCACGCAGTCGCCTGTGGGTGTGCACACACATGGCAGTCATGGAGTCATCCGAGCGTATGATCTGAATCCTCCTCGCCCCAGACCTCCTCTTCTCTTCCCCATCTCTGCTTTTGGCATCGTCTCCTACCCAGTTACCCAAGCTAGAAACCTCCAAGTCAGTCATTCCTGAGCTCTTGCCATTCCCTCGTACCCCCACATCCAATCTGTCACCACAGCCTGTCCACTGTACTTTCCAGGGGCCTCTAGACTCAGCCAGTGCCCCCAACACACTCTACTGCCCCTGTTGAGCCCGAGGCCTCCCGCCGGCCCTGCTCAGTGCGTCATCCACTCACAGTCCTCCTCTGCCCTCACGTCTCTCCAGCCTCATCACCCTCTGCAGTGCTTTCAGAGTGGATCTTCCTAAAATGACAACAGTCCTAATCATGACTGTTTTCTGCTTTAAAAATGTTGCTGGTTCGCCCTTCGTGCGAGATGAGTCCCGAGAGACCCAGCACGGCCTCCTCCAGGCCTCTCCGCTTCAGCCTGGGTCCCGTCTCCATGCTCGCCCCTCCTGCAGCCCACTCTCTCTCACTCTGGGCTGCTGGCCAGCCAGCCTCTTCCACTGTGTTCCCTTCCATCCTCTGTACAGATGCTCAGCATTCATCGCCTAGTTACCTGCGCCCGGCCAGCATACGCAGGTACTGTGCCAGGCACTGGGGAAGGACGAAGGGCACACACGCTCAGTGGATGTGCGCCACGTGGGCGCTCCCCCGCCGTCAGCTCGCAGAGCCTCTCAATTACCCTGCTGCTCCAGCCACTGCGAGCCACGCCCCGCGGGCGCGAACACTGAGGCTCCCCGAGTCTGGGTGACCGGCCCAACCTTTCGATCTGGGAACACTGCACCTCCTCTGTAGCAAGTTTTAAGTTTCCTCAGCAATCTCAATGTCACGTATAAAAGAAAACCTCTGCTGCCAGGTGGTTCCTGGGTCTGCGGTGGCGCCACTGTGGACAGAGGCCCCATCAATAACGAAGCAGCTCCACAGCGCTCGCCAGGCCAGAAAATTGCTGCCATTCATCAGATTCAAATAATCGAATCTGTGCCACAGTGTGTCAAACCCCTTCCAGGGCGAACTTTATGATTTCCACTATACAGTTCAGTGTAGGTTTGGTCCTGTAAATCAGAACAAAATGTCATTCGACAGGGACCGAAACCGTTCTTCTCTTGCAATGGCCCAGGGAAAGAAAACCGCTTTGCCAGGCTCGGGCCCCTCACGCACCGTATCTCGCTTGGCCGTCCAAGAACTCTGCTGGTGGGGTGGGAATGGCCTCTTTTGATGGCGCAGGACTCTGAGGCTCGGCCAGGTCAGCACTGAGACAGGTCTGCCTCATGCTGAAGCTCCCACCCGTCACCCTGTGCCACGCGTGCCGAGGCCCTGGGCAGGGTGGGGCTGAGAAGACCTTGCAGCTAGCACTGGCCTTGAGAAGAGGACAGAACCAGCTGAAACACGGAGCAGGGGAGGCCGCCCATGTGGGCTCGACAAGGCACACCGAGACACAGAGGCCGGGAAGCACTTGGCAGGCAAGGAGAACTGTGATTAGAAAGAACAGCCTTGGGAGCTCCTTCCAGACACAACTCAGCACGACGCTGCAGGCCCTTCCCACTGGCTGGCCTGTGGCTCTTTGTGTGTCCAGCCGTCTCTCCCACAAGCCGGGACCCATCTCCTGACCGGTGGCTGGTGGGAACACGCTCGCACCCTCACCCTGCCCGCCACACAGCAATCTCCCAGGAACGGGTCATTAAGTAAAAACCACCCTGCCTCCCAATTCAACAGCAATCTCCTCCCAAAATCTTACCAAAAAAAAAAAAAAAAATACAGAGCATAATTGCAAAGTGAGTTCTGTGAGGCTGTCTCCTGAGGTGTTGAGAATGGGGTGTATGCTGGCCTGAATCGACTGTTTAGTTAGGGCAGCCCTCGCTGACAACCAGGGGCCTGGTTCAAAATCAACACCCTCGTGCAAAATTTTCCAAAAGGGTCCTGACCTTCTAGGCTACTGTCCCACTGCACCACGGGAAGGCTCCCTCCTTTTCAGGGCTCCAAATGCTGCAGGGCTTTCTGGTTCACAGTGAAGTCTATACAGGCATCACACTGAAAGCCACCACTCTCGCCATCGGTTCTGGTGACTTCTCTACTAGGTCACAATGCTGGGCATCTGCTGTCTTTGCCCAGCATCCTCTTTCCACTGGGGCCTGCCTTTCCCTGTACCATGGCGTTGGGGGGGACTCTCAATCACTGTGGCCAAAGGAATAGGCAGCTAAATGTGGCCGGGCCAGAAATAGTACCCACTTCCCTGACCCACCTAGGGGGCGAGGTGCGAGTGTGTGACCAAGCAGAGGACTTCCAAGAGATTTGGAAAGTGAGCACAGGCAGAGAAATGGTTTCTCTCACATGTAAATCGCCAGTGATAAGGATGCAGACTGTGGCTGCTGCAGCCACCTTTCCTGTCACGTGGTAAGGGCCTAAGAAGGATGCCAACACTCCCAGGAAAGCCAGGAGTTAGACAGACAGAGCCCTGAAGACTCCTTGAGCCCCTAAATCCAGCTGTGCCGTGAAATTGCCAGTTCCAAGGGCCAATACTGTTTCCATTTGGGGGACGCTGCTGGAGCTGAGTTTCTGAACTTTCAACAGGAAGCATCCCCGTGAATATAAGAAGAGACCAACAGAGCAGGATGGAGGTGAAAGTACCCGCCTTCTAGGAGCTGGCTGCTGGGTGACAAGATGTGACATAAACATGTGAAGAGATGAGAATAGTCAACATTTAAGCTACTAGGAGTTTATGATTCATTGCCAGTTGAACTATTACTGCCTATCTGCTACATGAGTCGCTGAACTAAAAGTCAACACCCACTTGCTTAGGGTTGAGTGGATCAACATCCTGTGTAGAAACTGATCCATGGGGGGGGCTGGGAGGTAAGCTCGGGAAGGCTATGGGAGGGAGGGGAGACCGGCTCCCCACCTTTACTTCCTCACTCCCCACTCCTTAAGCTCCTGGAATTTGGCTCCCACCTCCTCTGAGAAACTCTACTCAGAGAAAAGCTATGGACTCTCTCCCCAGAAAACAGCTGGAGCGTGTACACGTCACAGTTACAGGGGCTCGCAGACTCCTGAAGCCGATGCAGGACCTCCCTACTGAGAGCCTTGTTCTGCCGAAACCCAGCCCCGAAGGAGAGCAGCCAGAACGTGGCACCGTCGCCAAGCTGGGCCGGGTCTCCTCCACTGTCTCTGTGGGGCTGGTTTTCGGGAAGGCCACACTCTCCTGGTCCGCTGCCCACTGCTCTGCCTGTCTCTTGAGAGCGAGAGGAAAGGAGACCCCAGCTTTGTCTGCCCAGGGCTCCTGCTCCTGCGGAAACAGACCCCCAACCCCCACACCCAGCAGTCATCCCACAGGACCCGGCCCTCCCCCCACACTGGCCATAGCTGTCCCAAGCTGGGTCAGCCACAGTTCCTTCCCTAGGGGTTTTGGAACTGGGACCAGGCAGGAAGGCAGCCTCTCTCCAGGCTGCTGCAGCTGAAAGATGTCAACTTTGGGATCTATCAGGGGCCATGTTTCACCTCACCACAGGGACAGCAAGCAGAGAGAAGTGAAAGACAGGAGAGGGTCAGGGAGGGGGGCAGAGTACATGCAGATGGTAAGCGGGAAGTCCCCAGTTTCCACCCCAGCAGCTGCATCCCTGCTCTTGGGTTCTAGGACAGTCCCCACATCTTTTCAGTATGTCTACATTGTGTGGAAACTACTTCATGCAGGTTGGGCATGCCTGACGTTCGGCCTTTTCCTGAATCTTAATTTCCCTTGAAAAGCTCAGCAACTCATTCTTAGGTTTCAAGTGATAATGCTATGTTGATAAAATAATTCCCAGGTCTCTATCTCCAACTTCTCACTGGCTCTTCTTTTCCCACTTGGAATGTCTTGCTATTATTTCAAACTTAACACATCTCAAATTGAACATCTCCTGTCTTGCTAAAATTGGTTTGTGCTTCAGGGAAATCATCTAAGGACTAGATAAGTGGCTGTGCATTAGAATCACCTGGGCACTTGAAGAAACTACTGATCCGACAGCTGGTGCAGTGGTGTGTGCCTGTAATCCCAGCTATTCAGGAGGCTGAGGCTGGAGGATCACTTGAGCCCAGAAGACTGAGACCAGCCTGGGCAACACAGCAAGACATGGTCTCAAAAAAAAAAAAAAAGAAAAGAAAAGAAATACTGATCTAAGACTTCAGAGAACAACCAAATCAGAATCTCTATGGGTGGAGTCCAGGCTTTTGAAAGTTCCCCAGATGGTTCTAATGTATGGCCAGGCAGAGAATCATGGGCAGCTCAAGGATGGGCGATTCATGCTACCTCTCCCTAGCCCCTTGCTCCTGATAAACATCGCTGATCAATTTCTTTCCTCTGAAGCCTAGAAGTAGCCCCAGAACCCCGTTCACCATCGCTGCCATACACCATCAATCAGATGTGGCATGAGAGAGGAGATGTATCTGCCATCCTGGAAATGGTATAAGGATCTATTTTAAATTTTAGACTCCAGCATACAAGAAAATGTGTGGATTGAATGTGGCCCAGGCCTCAATCAGGCTCAAACAAATGTTTGTTCTCTCGGGTCTTAGTTTAATGAAGTGTCAATGAGAAAACCTCATTTGGCTTAGGATTCTAGGGACTTGGGTTTTGATTTTACAAATGGGTTCTTGCTCCTACTTTGAAAAGGAAGGGGGTGGGGTGGGAAACATTTGTGTGTGTTCCTTTTTTTCTTCCCTGATTACCCCCAAAAGAGCTTTCAAATAATCTGCTAAGTAGTGAAGTACTGAAGTCATAAACTAGTTGCAAAAAATCGGCTTACTGGAACAACAGGAAAGACATTCTTTTGCTTTTCAAAGGCTTTCCCATCATCTGGAGCCAAAAATATTATCTTCTGACCCAAAAAGCTACTAATATACCTTGTTTCTATAGGCTAAGCAAGGGGGATGGTTTTGCCCTAAGCAAAACGGCAAAGAGAGCAAGATTGTCCTCCCAGCCCCACTACTGCCCTACTCTCCTGCCACCCTTCACTTCCAGGTACCTTCCGATCACCCTCAGGCTGCCTGGAGTCCCCACAAGCTGCCCCACTCCCATGGGCTCCCTTCCTCCCTAAGAGCTCCCTGTCCCCAAGTTAAAGCCCCCTTCTTTCCCCTCCCCATCCAAATTCCAAATCCTAGCTAGCTGTCAGGTACAACCTCCCAGCAGCAGTCTAGGCACTCACCCTCTCTTTGTAATACTGTTTATGCACCGAATACTGTGTTTCCTTTCCATTTAGTTAGGAGTTTGGAGAGTGAGCGAAGGCTGCCTTATGGGGACACAGAGGAAAGCTAGCAGCAGAATACCTGTGTAACTGGGGCCATTTGCTGTCCTGATGCACCCATAAAAAGTTAGATTGACAATACTGTATTTTTTGCTACTGATCCATGGAAAAGGTTAAAAAAAGTTAAAACAGCAAGCTTCCATTGTGAAGACAATTCACTTGTGTGAGCCTTGTTCCCCTAAATTACAAGATAAATAAAAATGAGATGAGATGTACTATATTTATATTTAAAAAGATGAGGTTGCTATCCCAAATTGACCTCAAAATGGTGGGGGGGGGGCAGGGGGTATGAAGCCATATTTTTGAGCCTTTTGTCAAACTCTCTACCTCAAAAGACCTTAACCCACTATGCCACTAAAAGTCTCAAAGACAGCAGTAAAAGGATCCCTTTTCTGAAAGTCTGCTGAACTGACCCGGGCCTCTGAGGTCTACCTCCAAGAGTTAGGAACACAACAGGAGGTGAGCAGCTTCCCAGCTCTCCAAACGGTCACACACCTCTGACTCTACATCTCTGCCTATAAAACAAGAACATTCATCACCTCCCTCCCACGGGACTCTTAGCAGGCTTCATCAGCAGCCAATGACAATAAAAATGTTTGTTATTTATAATACCCAATAGCATGCCATGTCTGTGAGGACAGCCCAAGAGCAGGGGGCTTGTGTTTTTAAAGTGTGATACAACTGTGGGTAGAAAAACTCTAACCTTCATCTCCTTCTGAAAATACCAGAATAAGAGATGGACAGAATAACCCAGAGGCCACAAGCCTGTCCACATTCACTAAGATTTCCCCTTCCCTCACCGGCTGCTCCTTCTCCCCTGCCTGTCCCCTAAATGCTGGGGCACCTCCAAGCACTGTCCTAGGCCCTCTTCTCGTCTCCCTCCGTATTCTCTCCTTGGGAGACCTCGTCCCCGCCCATGGCTCCAATGAAATCTCATCAAATCCCAAATGCTGGTCAACATTCAGCCCAGACCCTCCTCCGGCTACAGACCTGTAAATCCACCAGCTTACGTTGACAGAACCACCTAGACGTGTTAAAAGCATCTGTTTAAAACTGAACTCAGCATGTTCCTTCCTTGCCCCTTCGCCGCTGTTCCCTGTTACATCAGTAAATCCCCATCATCCTCCCGGATATATGCATGCACACACACATATATGTATTTCTTTATGTATTTAAAAAGAAACAAAGGAAAAATAAATCTAAATAATAAAAATGGTTACCCATGGTGGGAGGAGGGAATAGGATGGAGGATAATAAGATTAAAGGAAACTTCAGTGAATGAACCTTGATTATATAGTTTTGACTTTGGGAAATACTGTACATAATGTTTTATATAATTAAAAAAATTAAGTCAAAAAGGAAAAGAATCTCCAAAAATTAAAAACACACTGAAGCTAATTAACCTAACTGTATGTTATGGTGGGAAACCTACATGGAGAAAAAAAACTAACTAAACATAGTACTTTGACTGTATAGCCCTACAGGGACATATTCTAAAGCCAGAAAAGAACCACCAAGAAATCTTAAATTTCATTCTGAGTCTTACTGTTAGTAGTAAAAATCAATATAGTTATTTTAAAACTATAATTAGTATATCGTAGGTGTGCAGAATAGAAGCAACACAAACTGCTATCTTAGAAAAGCCTGCTTGCACGGTCAGCCTGTGGCTGGCCTCTGGGAACCTAGACTCAGGTGGTTCCCACAATTCCCAGAAATGATAAGAGTGGCTCACTGTGCCTAAAATGTTTGTGCAAACATTGTGGTCTACGCTGAACACCTGCTTTCTTTCTGGAAGTGTGGAATTTTGGTGTGTGCTTATGTGATGAGTCCCCAGTACAAACCCCAGGCACTGAGTCTCTAATGAGCTTCCCTGCTACACGACACTTCACACACATTGTCAAGACTCCTTGCTGGGGGAAGTAAGCACATCCTGTGTGACTCAATGGGACAGCACTCTTGGAAGCTAGTACCTGATTTCCTCCAGTCTTTGTCCCATGCACCTTTTCCCTTTGCCAGGGCTGCTTGGTGTCCCCTCACTGTCGTAAATCACAGCTCCTGGTGAACTACTGGGGTGCTCTGACACAGTTGGATATAGCAAATACGTCATTTCGTTACTGCTATTGGGAAACAACATTTCCAGCATAGGATAAAGAGATACAAGATACAAGATACCAGTATAAAACCAAATAAATAAAAACATTACACCCTTAAAATTGAATTGGAAATACCAATATGAACTCACAACTCTTACTTTTCTTAAAAAAATGTTTATTTTCTAACTCTGTTCATTGAAAGGCCCAGAAGCAATCACAGCTCAGTAGCACCCATCACTTCTAGTGTTCCAACTGAGGTCTCTAAATACTATTTTCCAACTAAAAGGAACCAGAGCTTCTTGATGAAATGACTGATTCCAAGATTGGGGCTGGAAATGTACAAAATAAGCCTGAGACATCTTATTGAGCAAGGAAGCTATTAAAGACTAATGAAGTCGGACAAAGAACAAAGATACCAACTTAAAGGGGGTCCTGCTGAGCCAACTTGAGCAAAAAAAAAAAAAACAAACCAAATTAATTAAAACATTAAATGTATAAAAATGTATGTTCAGAATGATATGAAAACCAAAGCTTCATAGGTCAACACTGGAGGCTGCTAGGGCCCGAACTCACTACTCTGAAAATTAATAAAGGGAAAGAACGAAGTCTTTATCCTGCTTTTCAGTATGAAGAGCAGTTCAGAGTAACCATACAGGTGAGGAAAAGGTCTTCGTTAAACACCTTCATTAAATTCCAGCTAATAGATGCAGAAGGAAATAACAGACCTAAGCAATAATCATCAACAGATGCTACAACTGTTTAGGTGAAAGAGTGATGGGGGATTTTTGTAATGGAGGGATCAGCAGACACCACCTGAACCCATCGATCCATCCTAGAATCTCTAAATGTGTGGCAGCCAGACACCACGTGCCTGCTGATGACATGCAGTAGGAAGTGCAGCACCAGCTCTGAGGTGACCTGAACCTGATCTGAATGGAATCAGGCCTCCAGATGGAACTTCCAGTTGACAGAAAATATGGGGAACAGAGAAACATGTTAAATTACACCATAGAGAAGCAACAGCCAAATCCTGGGAGGTGTATATCATAGATGACAAACGACCTGCTTTCTCCAACAAATCGATGTCATGAGAAAACCTGGGGGTGTGGGGAGGCGCCAAGAAAGTGGGTGGAAAGAGGGTGTATACTTATAGAATAAAGACACTTATATTATAGAACAAGAGTCAAAACAACAAAAAAGTCAATCTGATCATGTCATTCTCTTAAAACCCTCTGGGTCCTGTCCACACCTCTGGCTACACCTCTCACCATGCCCCCTCTGTGCTCTGGCCACATTCAACTGCATTCAGCTTCTTGAACTAGCCTGTTCCTTTATCCTCAGGTCCCCTGCACACGCAGTGCCCTCTCCCTGCAATGTTAGCCTCACCCCTTGCCCACTTCACCTGGCAGAAGCCTGCTCATTCCTTCAGTCTCAGCTCACACACTGTCTACCTGGCAGAGGGGACAGTCCAGCCCCTGCCCCAGGGTAAGATCAGGTCCTCCCCCTTGTTATATGCCCTCACTATATCCTGTACTTCTTATGGGAGCACATATGGGTATTTGTTTGATATCTGCCTTCCCTCCCAAGAACCTGAAGCTCCTTGAGGGCAGATACTACATCTTTCAGCAGAGTCTGACATGCAGTAAGTACTAAATAAAAATCTGCTTAACAGATACATGAACAAATAAAGTATTAGTTATGTGGTTCAATCTCCCAGGTGGAAACTTGGGGGCACGCAATAAATCAAGAAGGTCTGGCATGGCCCCTGCTGATCTTGGTTGTGGTGTTATCTATTGTTAGTACCCAGAGCCCAACCTGGCACTCAGAGGAGCTGAGGCTCCTAGGGAAGGACTCACCGCCTCGTGGGACTTGGGGATGGGTACGATGATGGCCAGCACACAGATGAGCTGGAAGATGGCCCCCAGGAAGAGTCCGTACCGAAGCAGGTTCTCCAGGAAAGTGGGCTCGGGCACCTCGGGAGGTGAGAAGTCCAGGTCGGAGGCCATGGCCCAAGCCGCCCGCTGCCTGAGGTCGCTTCTGATCCACCACTCTCCAGAGCCAACTTGTAAATGCAAAGGGTTAAGTGTCACGTTTCTACAACTGACTTTTAACTTGCACAAATGCATGCACACACATGCAAGAATATATAAAGCAATTGTGGTGAAATGTTAACAAATCTTGAATCTAATAGATGATATATGGAGAGTCATTGAACCGTACTCTCAACTTTTTTGTATGTTTGGCGTTTTCCAAATATAAAGTTAAGGAAAATAAATAAGCAAATGCAAAGGGAAACACTTTAACAAAAATCTCAAATCAACATACATTTACTGAAGGTCGGCTATGTTTCAGGCTTTGTTTATTCATTTATTTTTCATCCAGTCACTCGTTTGACAAATATTTATGGAACGCCAAGCACAGAAGAGTGAGCAGAACAGACAAAACCCTGAGTCTCCTGGGCCCACATGCTCAGGACAGGGGCAGACAATGAACACATCGAGACATGATATGCTAGGCAGTGATGACTGTTTTGGGAAAACTTAAGAAGGGCATCATTTTATTGTGTATAGGGTCACAGGAAGGGCCTCTCTGAAGTACAGAGATGGAAATGAGATGGTGGAGACATGAAGTGAGAGTGAGCCATGCGTGTATCTGAGGGAAACACGTTCCAGGAAGAGAGAAAAGAAACTGCTGAGGCCCCGGGTGGGGAAATGAGGCCAATACAGCCAGATAGGAGACAGCAGGAGGGAGAGCGGAAGGAGGCACGATCAGAGGAGTGGGGCAAGACCTCGTTGGTCCCTGACACTTGCAATTTGAAAGAGTAAACTGTAAAGCCACCAAGGGTTTTGAGCAGAGAAGTGACATGATCCGACTTACATCTTCAAATGAGGGAGGGACAGTGCAGGGAGGGGGCAAAGTGGCCACAGGGAGACCAGTGACAAGGCTACAGCCAATAAGCCAGATAAGAAATGCTGGCAGCTTGAACGACGGGGTCAGTGGTGGAAGGTCCAGCCTCAGCCCACCTCTCCTCTCAGCAGGGCCTCCACTCCTAACACCCTGGCTGAAAGAACTGCCTGTGGTTCTCTAAGAGCACTGGGCTCTTTCAAAATCCTGGCCTCTGTCCAAGCTGCACACTCTGCCAAGAACGTCCTTCGCCACTCTGACTGTTGGTGAAGCCCCCACGCTACCTCCAAGCCTGAGCTCAAGTGTCGCCTTCCCAACATGCCTTTCTTGTCACCCTCCCCCTCTACCATGGCACTACCAGTGGCTTTCTTCTGTCCACCCCAATGATAAAGGGGCAAATATCCTTTGGAGCCAGGCCCACTTGAATCCAAAGCTCTTTGTGTTTTCAGAGATTTGTGCCACAATGCGATTTTCTGCCAAATCTGAGCTATCCAATAAGGTGGCCGTGAGCCATAGGTGAATACTAAGAAATGCAACAAGTCTGAATTGAGATGCTAAGTCAAATACACACCCAATTTCAAAGACTCAGTATGAAAATCAGACTGTAATATATCTCATTAATAATATTTTTTATACTGACTACATGTTGAAATGATATATTAGGTTAAATAAATTATATTCTTAAAATTAATTTCAACAAATTTTTAAAAAGAACAAAGTTGGAGGACTCACTTTATGATTTCAAAACTTACAGTAAAGCTACAGTAATCAAAACAGTACTGTACTGGTATCAGAATAGACATATAGCGCAATGGAATAGAAAAGAGAGTCTAGAAATAAACATATATATGGTCAACTGACTCTCAAACATGGGTGCCAAGACCTTTCATGGGAAAAGGACAGTCTTTTCAACATATGGTGCTGGAAAAACTGGATAGTCACGTGCAAAAGAATGAAGATGGATCCTTAGAAAAAAACACAGGGGGAAATGTTCATGACACTGGAGTTGGGCAATGATTTCTTGCATATGCTATCGAAGCACAAAAGCAACAAAACAAAATATAAATACACTTTGCATCAAAATTAAAAACTTTCGTGCATAACAGGACATCACCAAGAGGGTAAAAAGACAACCCAGAAAACGAGAGTAGTTGTAAATCATATGTCTGATAAGGGTCTAGTACACAGAATGTATAAATAACTACAACAGGCTGTGTGCAGTGGCTTATACCTATAATCCCAGCCTCCCGCATTGGGAGGCCAAGGTGGGAGGACACCTTGAGGCCAAGAGTTCAAGACCAGCCTGGTCAATGACAAGATCCCATCTCTACAAAAAATAAAAAATTTAAAAATTAGCAGGATGTGGTGGCGTGTGCCTGTAGTCCTAGCTACTCAAGAGACTGAAGTGGGACCATTGCTTGAGCCCAGGAGTTTGAAGGTGCAGTGGGCTGTGATTGTGCCACTGAACTCCAGCCTGGACAACAGAGCAAGACCCTGTCTCTTAAAAAAAATAAGAATAAAAAATAACTACAACACAACAACAAAAACCAGAACAAGCCAATTAAAAATGGACAAAGAAGCCATGGTGAGTAATGGCTCACGCCTGTAATCCTAGCACTCTGGGAGGCAGAGGTGGCTGGATCGCTCAAGGTCAGGAGTTCAAAACCAGCCTGAGCAAGAGCAAGACC
>VBSM01001118.1:35117940-35132072 GCA_008086735.1 Cheirogaleus medius | reverse complement strand
AAAAAAAAAAAAAAAAGGAAAATAAGTGTTAGTAAGGATGTGAAGAAATTAGAACCCTCACACATTATTGGCGGAAATGTAAAATGGCGCAGCCCCCATAGAAAATATTTTGGTGGTTCCTCAAAAAGTTAAGCATAGAATTATCATATGACCTAGAAAATCCACCCCAAGGTATACATCCAAAAAAACTGTAAGCAAGGACTCAGACACCAATGATCACAGCAGCACTATTCACAACAGCTAAAAGATGGAAACAACTGAGAGTTCATCAATGCATGAATGGACAAATGAATGTAGTGTATACATACGACGGAATATTAGCCTTAAAAAAAGGAACGAAATTCTGATACATGATACAACATGGATGAACCCTGAAAACATTACGAACTGTGAATAAACATATGTGAAATAAGCCAGACACAAAAGGACATTGTATGATTCCACTGATACAAGGAACCCAGAATAGGCAAGTTCATAGAGACGGAAAGTAGAATAGAGGTTACCAGGGGCAAGAGGCAGGGGGACTGGGGAGTTACTGTTTAATGGGCATAGAGTTTCAGTTTGGGAAGATGAAAAAGTTCTGAAAATAGCAGTGATGGTTATATAACATTGCAAAGGCCACTGAATTTTATACTTAAAAACAGTTAAAATGGTAAATTGTTATGTATATTTTACCACAATAAAAAAACTCACCTGTTTCTTTTTACTTTTTACATGTGGCCTGTATTATACTTCTGTGGGATGGCCCTGGGCTAAAGGGATTATGCTAAAGACCTTCCTCCACCCTGGTGCTGAGGTGTCACTGCTCTGTACCATGTTTCCAACAGGAAATAACTGAAGATAATAAAAATAACCTTCTAAGTACACCGAGCGGGACTTACACAAATGAGCACTGCTTCCCTTTCAACCTGCTCGCGGCAGAAGAGCACGTGCCTTCTCACACCAGCTCTGTCTACTTTGGGAATGGCCGTCAAAGCCGGAGGCCCTTTATTTTTATTATTTTTTTCCCCAGAATCCTCAGAACTGGCAGATCTTCATATTCCCAGGAAGGATTTGACTTCTGGAAAGAACCCAACATCACCTGATTCCAAGCCTGGTGAATCAGGTGGGGCAGAGAGCTCAGGAATACCATTTTTGGTCAAATACAAGGTGACGCTCAGACGCTAGGCAGATTATTTGAGGAGGCTCGTAAACTGGCCCTGAAGTAAATGCCAAGGAGGTTGCAAGAACAGCTTCACTGGAAGAAACATACAGCCTCTACAGGCCACCACCACGGGAATACCAAGGTTTAAAAAAGCGTTCTCATTGTTTCACAGTTACACCTCATAAAGTGTACATTTTTAAAAATGCTCTTGGCTCCAAGCCTTACGCCTAAGGCTGTAACAAGCCTACAGGGCTTACAAATACTCAGATTTATTAGTTACTAACAGCAACATTGTTATAAATATTTGCAGTGATGCAACAGAAGGATGGGGCAGGGGTAAAGAAGTGGCAGGCACAAACCCTGACTATCAGCAAGTAGCTGGCCACACTTGGGGCAAATCTCTTGACCCCTTGGAGACTTTCTGTTCTCACGAGCCAAGCACTATCAATGATATCTATTCAAATTTATAATACATTTAGGCTTTTTTAAATGGCAATTAGGCAATATATACCAAGAGCCATAAGAGTGATTATATCCTTTGATGGAATAACTTACTTCCTAGAATTTACAGTAAGGAAACAATTCAAAAGAAGAAAAAGCCTCCAGGTACAAAAAAGTTCATGGCAGTGCTATTCATAATAATGAAAAACAGGAAGCAACTAAAGTGTCCAACAATAAGAAAGCAATTAACTCAATTATGATACATCACAGCATAATCCTCCTTCACTAAAATGGCAAATATAAACACTGTGTATCAGGTCGGTGGAAAGTCATTCCAAAATAATATTAATTTTAAAAGTAAGCAATTGTATAAACACTGTGATTGGAACCATCTATAAGCTGATTTCACTGGCTAAAGATCAAAAGAGGCCACAGGAAAATGTAAATTGTTGCTATTAAGGTGAAGGAGTACTGAGCTATAATTTTTAGGAACGTTATTGAAACAATAAACACAATTTAAAAGAAATCTATGCCCTATCTACTTTCTTCACAGGACTTTTGTTAGGGTATAATAAAGCACTGTCCAACAAAGTTTTCTGCAACGATGGAAATTCTATATTTGTGATCTCCAAATGGTAGCCACCAGCCACATGTGGCTATTGAGTACTTAAATGTGGTTACAGAGGAACTGAGTTTTTAATTCAAATTTTATTTAACTTTAATTAATGATAAATAGTCACATGTGGCCAAAGGCTCTCTCTTGAACAGCACAGGTGTAATAGGAGGGGTGGTGGTAAAAAGGTTCTGGAAAACATGAAATGCCCTACACATAATGTGAATGTTTTAAAACTCTCATCTAGTTTTCCCTGCACCTCTGTGCTTTACTTCCCGGCCTGCCTGCCAGGACCTGTGGGTTTTCCTTTACTGATTACAGAAGTCACAGAGTCCTACTCACCCTTTAGATCTCAACGAGGAGGCCCTTAACCCTTACACTCCCTGCGACAGGCTTTGTTATCCCCTGCCATTGCCGGGGCACCAGCAGTGAGCAGATCGTATGCCAGGTGTTGTGCGTCACACTTTACAGTCAGCATCTCACTTCATAACCACGCTGGGAGGTACTACTAATGAGAATGAGGAAACTGAGGCTTGGAGAGATTGCGTGACCTACCCAGGGATAACTTGGCTTGTAAGTGGCAAACTCAGGATTCAAATGGGCTGGCTCCTCCAGAGCCGGAGCTCTTACCCAAACTGCAGGCTGTGACCCGTTGGTGAGCCATAAAAACCATTTAGGGGGCTGCAACCAGCACTTTTTCTTTATTAGCCAGCACTTCATTCAATTAAATAAATGGTAATAGAAAGTATTAGAGTGCATCCCATTAGTAAGGGCCAGTATTCTGTCCTGAAACTTTTAAAATATATATATCTATAAGCAAGTATGTATGTCCTGGATCAAGTTTTAAAATGTATTTATTGATTGAGAAATATTACACTGAAATTGTGCTTTTTACTTGATCCACCGTAATCTCTTGGACAGCAGGGACTCTGGGTCCATCTTGAGTTTATCCCAGGGCCTGACTCATACATTTTTGGTAGATGACGAAGCCTGTGCCTCTGTTTCCACCTTTAAAGCAAGAGCAGATGCCTCAACCAACTGCATCACTTAACAATGAGGAGGAGGAGCCGAGAGGCCACGGAAGCCTGTAGGTTCTCCCAGCGAGTCAGGGCTGAGCTGCCTATCCTGGTCTCTAGCCCTGTGATGCTCCAGATTTGCTTTAAGGGCAGAGATTTTTTTTATATATTGGGGGACTCTCATACCCCTATTAGAATTTAATAAAAAGTGCATACTCATTTATTACCAAACATGGCAAATACTGTCATGAAGTTACTGGACACTTTGAGGCTCATACCTGAATACCAGACACTGGTGGTCTGAGACATTCATTCACTGGACACATATTTATTGAGTATCTACTATGTGGCAGGTACTATTCCAGTCCCTGCCATGGAGTTTCTAATTGGAAGCCCTCAAAGCATGTACATACACATATAATGTAATGTCAGGGGTATTACAAGAACATATAAAGGAGGGAGGAAGAGGGTGCTATTTTACATGAGGTAGTCAGGGAAGGGCCTCTCTGAAAAGGTGACAGAGGCAAGAAGCAAGCAAAGGAATAAGTCATTTAAATATCTGCTAGAGTATCCCAGGATAAAGGAACAGCAAGGGCAAAGTCCCTGAGGCAGGAATGAACTTCACAATCAAGGAGAACAGCACAGAGCAAGCTGTAGGCCATTATAAGGACTTCGGCTTTTTCTCTGAGTGAAAGAGGAGCTACTGGAAGGTTCTTATACGATCTGACTCATTTCAATATGGTCCCTCTGACTGCTTTATGGACAACAGACTATAAGGGGACAAGAGTGGAAGCAGGGAAACCAGTTAGGAACCTACTTTAACAGTTAAAAGACATGCCTACACCTCAGTGGTAGCAGTGGAGGTGGTAAATTCTCAAGTTATAGATACATTTTGAAGAGAGAGCCAACAGGATTGCTAAAGTGAGATCTAAAAGAAGTTAAAAATAATCCCTGGAGGAGAAACTATTCCATAAGACACTGTAATGATGCATATAAGACATTAAGCATTTGTCAAAACCCATAAAACTTTACAGCACAAAGAGTAAGCTTTAATGTCTGCAAATATTTTTAAAAATCACAATGGAATGCGGAATGTGACATTCTGAATCTAAACATATTAATAACTTCATTGAAGAGATGGGGGAATAAGATGCTGACCTAAGTAACTGAAAATCAGTGGAGTCCATATAACTAAAGGCAAAAGGAACTGTACATATGCATTGCACTCTAGTTGATAAAGTTGTTTCCCACAGGGACACAGGTGAACAATTCTAAAAACCACTATACACGTGTACTGGAATTGAACAATTAATTAAATGTATGGTGCACGGTGGGAGTCAGGTTTGTCAACGTGGAGTGGGAGGTTACAGATAAGCAAGAGAAGCATACTAGAATAATCCATGTGATAATGGATGAGAGTTGGAGACATCAGTTATGTTTACTTTAATATAGATACAGGTGGTTACATATAGGACTATTTATACATATATATCTCTTGTTCTGTCCACTAAGAGGGCCTAGAAGAAAGCACATTCAGTAGCAATAAGCAGATTTCATGCCCACATCTTGGTTTCTAGGCCATTCTCCAACAAAAAGAACCAGCGCTTTTTGGGAAATGGCTAATCCTAGGACTGGGGCAGAAATATACAAAATGAGCCTGGAGTAGAAAGGGCTCAACAAAACAAAACAAAAAACACATGGGTAGGGAAGCATATCAAAGGGATACAGGAGCTAACTGAAAGAGCTCCCAATGGCCGAAGCTGGAACAATTTGAGCGATGAAATTAAGTAGTACTGGCTTATAACCCAAAATATACAATAAACATTAATAAGTTCACACTGATATAAATAAATGACTGAATAAGTAAATAAATAAATGAACAGACAAATTTCCCATGGAGAAGAATTCTAAATAATTTATATAGATACTCTGCCTTTAAGTGTGAGGTATAATCCCACACTCCTCCAGTGTGGGCTGTACATAATGACTTTCTTCCAAAAGTATAGTAAGGGGGCAGGGAGGAAGAGGAAAAGTAACTTTACAGTGGAAAAGCTTGACTACTACTTCAAGTCAGGTGATCCAAATTAATATCGACAGTGATAACTCATACTAATAGCATGGACTCTTATTATAATGTGATGACCACTTTACCCCTGTGGTCTTCCTCTCCAAAACCCATAACCCTAGACAAATGCCAAATGAGGGTCATTCTGCAAAATACCTGACAAGTAATCCTCAAAACTGTCAAGATCATTTAAAACAAGGAAAGTGTGGCCAGGCACAGAGGATCATGCCTGTAACCCCAGCACTTTGGGAGACCAAGGTGGGAGGATCTTTTGAGGCCAGGAGTTCAAGACCTGCCTGGGCAACATAACAAGATCCCCATGTCTACAAAAAAATAATTAGCTAGGTGTAGTGGCACATGCCTGTAGTCCTACCTAATCAGGAGACTGAGGCAGGAGGATTGCCTGAGCCCAGTAGTTCAAAGCTGCAGTGAGCTATGACCACACCACTGCACTCCAACCTAGGCGACAGAGACCCTGTCTCTAAAAAAAAAAAAAAATTAAAAAAAGAAAACAAGGAAAAGTCTGAGACATACCATAGAGAAGAGGGCCAAAGGAGACATGATTGCTAAATGTAATGTGGTACCCTAGATAGGATATCGGAACAGAAAAAGGACATTAGAGGAAAGCTGATGAAATATGAATAAAGTATGGACTTTATTCAATAATAATGTATCTATATTGGTTAACTGTGGCAAATGTACCATACTAATGTAAGATGTTAATAATAGGGGAAACTGGGTGTGAGGTATATGGGAACTCACTGAAGTAATCTTTGCAATAACTCTGTAAATCTAAAACTGTTCTGAAATAAAGATTATTGAGGGAAAAAAGAATGGGTCATTTCAAAATACATAATAACCACTGAGACAAGTAGTTGCCAGAGGCTTCACTATCTTCGAATGTTGTATAGTGTGTTGGTAGGGGATTCTTGACTTCTAATGAAGGGATTTTAAATTCTGTTCTGAGAATTCAACTGAAACAGACTGGGGAATAGAAAACCATTGTCAGGAGTTACTGCCTTATGGCATTGCTATGGCTGTATACTCAAACCCATCCCAATATAACAAATTCCCAAGAACTGCTCAAAACTGGGTTAGAATTGTGTCCTATAGAACGCTAAGCCATTTCTCAGGGTGGAGTCACAACTGGTAGCCGATAGGCTGAAACTGATATGCAGATGTCCTGCAAAATATAATGATTAATCCAAATTTGCTGCCATCATTTTAAAAGTATGAAATTTCTCACATTCATTCCCCGCTTCTCTTAAAAAGAATTCGTACAACAAACACGCACTGTGCACCTACTATGCTCTTTACATTCACCATCTCATCTTCAGCAGGCGTGCCCATTTTACAGAGGAGAAAACTGAGAACCAGAGAGGAAAGTGACTTGCCCACAGTAACACAGCAATACAGAGCACACTCAGGGTTCGAACCCCAGCCAGACTGACTCTGGAGCTCAGGCTCCTCCTAATGCTCCACCCGTGGCAGGAAAGGCCCTGGTACGGCCTTGAGGAGCTCTAGGCTCTGGCCCAGGCTCTGCACTAAGGCTCTAAGCGGCACCTGGCGAGGCCCTGCACCTCCCACCCTAGGACTCAAACGTCCCTCTGCAAGTAACTTTCCAACGAGCGCCATGGGAAGTTATTCACGCCCCGCGGAGCGACGCCCGGGCCGCCCGGGTAGCGCTGCCGGGGACAGACGGGCTGCGCCGCCGGGCCGGAACCCGCCCCTTCCCTCGGTTCCCGCCGCACCGCGGGCTCCGCCCCGAGGCGAAGCCGCAGCCCAGCCGCCGGCGCCGCGGATCTCACCTCCCGCGCCGCCGCGCCGCTCCCCCGGAAGTGGATCCCCGCAACCCCGGGTCCCGGAAGTGACGCGCCCTGAGCAACCGGCGGGCTCAGCTCCGCCCGCGTTGCTAGGCTTGTTGCGCTAGTGCTGTGTTTTGTCCGACTTTTGTCTCTGCTCTGTGGATTTGAGCTGGACGGGGAGGCCTGAGGAAGCGCAATCCAGTCCCTGTTGATTCTCCAAGCTTCTTCATCACTCAGCCTAATTCGACAAACATTTATAGAAGCCTTAATTCTAATGCCAGGCCCTGAGCTAGGAGCCCACTACGCAGAGGGGAGACCAAGACATCTTATAATTCAAACTGGAGCAAATCATTATCATTCATTCAAACAACATTCACCAAGCACCTGCTCTGTGACTTGTGCTGCTCACTGAGGGCACAGTGCAGAACCAGACAGATGCAGTCTCTGCCTTCGTGGAGCTTACGGTCTGTTGGAGGGAGACAGACTAAAATAATTAAATGAACGTGTAATCATACAATGTGATGAGTGTTTGGACGGCAAAGAACCGGGCTCCATGGGGTGGGATGGAAGGGAGGGGAAAAGTAATAGGGGGAAAGGAGACCTAGTTTAGCTCGTGGTATCAACCTCTATGGACCCAGGTGATTCTTGGCTCCCGATATCCACGCCCTTGTGTAGTCCCCTCCCACAGTGAATAGGGCTAACATATGTAATCCATAGGATATTGCGGAAGTCATGGAGCATGCGTTCCAAGATAAAGTCATAGAAGGCATTGCAACTTCTTTGCTCTTTCTTAATCACTCACAGGGAATCCATGTTGTGAGGACACTCAAGCAGTCCTGTGGAGACGTTCGCAAGGGTGGTTGGCTAAGCCTCCTGCCTAAAATCAACTCCATTGCCGGCCATGTGTGTGAGCCACCTTTAGAGTGGATCCTCCAGTCCTAGTCAAGCCTTCAAATGACTGTGGCCCTGGCCAAAATCTGTAATATAACCTCATGAGAGACCTTGAGCCAGAAACACCCAGCAAAGTCATTTGAATTCCCGACCCACAGAAATTGTGAAATAATAAATAATTATTGTCTTAAGCTCCTAGGTGTCAAGGTAATTCGTTATACCGCAGAGATAGCTAACATAATACATAGAGGATCAAGGAGCAGAGGTTGGATGTTTGAGATTCAAGAAAGAATGAGACTTATTTTACCCTCAGGGCATTTACTCTTTCTTAGAAAACACAGGCAGAAATAATTCGCTCAACATTCACTAATCCCATAAAATATGAGATGGTATGGGGGATCCAAAATACATAATTCAGGCCGGGCGCGGTGGCTCACGCCTGTAATCCTAGCTCTCTGGGAGGCCGAGGCGGGCGGATCGCTCGAGTTCAGGAGTTTGAAACCAGCCTGAGCAAAAGCGAGACCCCGTCTCTACTATAAATAGAAAGCAATTAATTGGCCAACTAAAAATATATAGAAAAAATGAGCCGGGCATGGTGGCGCATGCCTGTAGTCCCAGCTACTCGGGAGGCTGAGGCAGGAGGATTGCTCGAGCCCAGGAGTTTGAGGTTGCTGTGAGCCAGGCTGATGCCACGGCACTCACTCTAGCCCGGGCAACAGAGTGAGACTCTGTCTCAAAAAAAAAAAAAACAAAAACAAAAACAAAATACATAATTCATTGCTTCATTTATTCATCCAACAAATATTTATGGAATTTCTACTCTGGAACATGCACTATGAACCTGGGAAGCCGGTGGTGGGTAGGTAGGTCCCTACCCTCACTGTGCTTATAGACCAGGGGTTAATGTCTGTCACACCCACTAATCGTTCACGCAGATAAATGTACACTTCTAAACCATGAGATGTGTTGGGAAGAAAGAAGGGGAAACCACAAGAGAACAAATAAGACGGGAGATACAATCAAGAAAGGGGGATCAGGGAAGGTGTCTGTGAGGAGGTAACATTTAAGGTAAGAAATGAAGAATGACTAGGAATTGGCCCAGCAAAGAGAAGGCGGAAAGAGCACAGTAGGAGTTGGAAAGGCCGGATTGTGGGAGCATAAGAATAGCAGAGGGGGTGAAGCTGAGGCCTGAAGGGTACAGATATTTAGGACAGGACGTGGTACTTGCCCTGGAGGGCCTCACTGTGTGATGTGGATGAGGAAAGTGTTTTCTTGGTTGAACTGTGTCCCCCAAAAAGGTATGTTTGAGTCTTAACCTCCAGTACCTCGGAATATGATCTTATTTGCAGATAGGATCTTTACAAAGGTAATCAAGTTAACATGAGGTTGTCAGGGTGGGCCCTAATCCAATATGACTGGTGTCCTTATAAAAAGGGGAAATTTGGACACAGACGCGCACAATGGGAGAATGTCGTGTGAAGATGAAGGCAGATAACAGGGTGATGTTTCTATAGCCCAGGAGCACCAAAGATTGCCAGGAAACCACCAGGGCTGAGGAGAGAGGCATGGGACAGATTTATCATAGCCCTCAGAAGGTACCGGCAGACATCCTGATTTCAGATTCCCAGCCTCCAGACCTGTGAGAAAATAAATATCTGTTGATTAAGCCACCCAGTTTGGGGTACTTTGTTGCAGCAGCCATAGCATACTAATACGTGTGTGCAGGTGCTTTGAAACTTGTTATTCTCTGTATCAAAAGGTAAAAGATCCCAGTGTGACTGCTGCGGGCACAGCTACTTGCTCACTCTCTGGAAGCTCATGGAGGCCTCCAGCCCAGTTTTGCTCATCTCTGTGCCCTGCATGGCTCCATTAGAGCCACAGCACGGTGGAGCGCCATGTGGCATGCTTGTTCCTATCCATAATATCTATGTGAGGCACAGTGTTCGCACTATGGAGGAGAAAAAGTTGAAAAAGGCATGATCTGTGCTCTGAAAAACATTTTCTAAACTAGATTAACACTTGACTGGCTGAGCCAGTTTTGTAAGTATTAATTGTAGTGGCCATTTATTGTGTGTTCACTAGATGCCAAGAACTTTACATGTATCAATATTTCCCCCAGCATCCTTATACTATCTGCATTTATGAGTGAAGAAACCTAGGGCTGGAAAAGTTAAGCAACTTCCCTAGGAGACTGTGTGCTTAACCGTTGCATGACCCAGACAATCTGTGCAAACCAGATGAGTGCTACAGCCACGAGAGGTCCAGGAAGACAAGAAAGATCCACAGGTATCTGGGAAGCTTTCATGAGGGAAGCTGCTTGGTGTGGGTCCCAAGTGATGGGCTGGATTGGATATAGGGAAAGGAAAGTAGAAGTGCAGATTTGCTTTTCCGAGTCTTTGCCTTTGTTGGTCTCTCTTTCTCGAATACTCTCTGCTCCTGGATCTTCGTAAGACAGGCTCCTTCTCACCTCTCAGCCCAAGTGTCACCTTCCCAAGGCTTCCCTGATATCCTTTATAACTGATTGCATTCCTTTTTTTTGTATACATTTTTTGTAGAGACAGAATCTTTCTATGTTGCCCAGGCTGGTCTCAAACTCCTGGCTTCAAGCAATCTTCCCACCTTGGCCTCCCAAAGTTCTGGGATTACAGGCATGAGCCACTGCTCCCAGATGAAGCCTGATTACTTTTCCTAATGATGGCTGCAGTGGTATTTGTCATTCTGCACGCTGTTGACTGCTCTGTGCAATAGACTACCGTGGAAGAGATGCTATGTTAGTTTCAAGTGTGGCACTTACCTGGACTGGAAGTTAGCCACCATGCCAGAAGTACGACTACCCTGAGGCCACCGAGCTGTGAGAAGCCCAGACCATGTGGGGAGAAAGTCCAGAGAGCATCAGGTATCAGATTCGAGAGTGAAGAAGCCATCTTGCAGATGTGGAGAGGTGGATATGTATATGATAAAGTAAATGTGGTAGAATGTTAAGCGTAGAATCTAGGTGGTGGATATCATGTTTGTTGCACAATTCTTTTGGCTGTTTTGTAGTTTTGAAATTTTTCATTATAAAATTTTGGACAATAAAGAAACCATTTTGGAAGTGGATTCTCCAGCCTCTGCCATCCCAGCAGATACCACATGGAACAGAGATGGTCCCCAGCCCAGCCTTACCCAGATCCCTGACCCACGACTCATAAGCGCCATAAGTGAGTAGATTAAGCCTCTAAGTTGTGGGATGTGAATAACAGAAATTCCCTTTCTAAGCAAACCTCCCTTGCTTTCTTTCACAGCTCCCTGCCTGTTTCTTTTATTGCAGTTACCACAATCTGCAATTCTCTTGTCTGCTGACCTATTTATTAACAGTCTCTCCCCCAGTAGGATGTAATCTCTGCTTCCTCTGTTCGTTCTTGTCTCCCAACACCTAGCACACTGCCTGGTTCTTGTAGGTACCTATGAATGTTTGTTGAGTGACTGAGTAGGACCAGGACATATAGCCCCTCTGAAGAGTAATATGAGAGGATATTGAGTTCACAGAGTGGGGGGCCAGGCTCGCATTTGTTACTTGGGCTGCCCAACCTTTGGGCCCCCGTTTGTGGGAACCCCAGGAAGTAGGGAGATATGGCAGATGAATGGGGTGGACACCCCCTCTCTCCAGTACCTGCTGGAGCGTGGCCACTAGACCTGACCGTGACCAGTCAGAAGCTCCCACCCCTGACTCTGAATCCAGAGGCGGAGACTGAGCCTGGTACCACAATGTTCCCAACAACTCCTTCTCGCCTTAGGTTCAGCCCTAAAGTGAAACCAAGAATGCTGGTCGTGGTGGATCCTGCCGAGTCCAGAATGCGGGACCACAATAAGGGACCATTCTTCTCCAGGCAGTGGGGAGGTGTTCCATGTGCCAGAAAGGCCAAGGACACGTTCATCTTGGAGCCAGTGGGGTCCAGACAGCAGTGGGGACTCAGCACATTGCAGGCTCTTTCTCTGGGACTCCAGAAGCCTCATAGCAGATCACCAACTTTGATCGTGCATGGCCTGCTGGCCTCTTGCTTCCTGTAAGGTATGGACTCAGGGCTGGATTCCATGCTGATGTGCCTGTAAACCCACGGTGCCCAGGTCCTATTCCTGTGCTCTAGAATCTTCCAGCAGTTCTGCTGCAAAGGAGGACAGGTTCACCTGTCAATGCTGGGCTCCTTAGAGAGGGCATCAAACAGCATTTCCGTCACACGATAGATCACATGTCAGTATTTCAGAGGGTCTGCCCTTGCCAAGAAAATCCAAACACCCTGATCTGTTCTTGAGACCCAAGATTTCCCACAGTTCTGAAATCTGAAAAGCTTCATTCAGCAGACATCTGTTGAGCACCAACTGTATGTAGGATAAACCCTGGGGACAAAACCCTGGGCTTTGGCGGGGCGAGACAGGCGTAGAAACAAACTAATACAATAAGAGCTTTGGAGTTCTACAAGGGAAGTGTGTAGAGTAACAGGGGAAGCCGGGAGAACCATCAGACTCTGCCTTTGGCAATCACAGAAGACTGCCCAGAGTTGGTGACATTCAATCTCCATGAGAAGGGGACAGTAGAAGCAAAGACTCAGTCCAGGGCTCACGCTCCCAGGTCCCCTGAGGAGAGGCTCCAGAACTTCATCTCTCTGAAGTACTTTAGTTGTGAAAGCAGCGCAAACTTCCCGTGCATCCAGCATCTGGCCGGTATTAATGACCTCCACGTTTATTAAGTGCCCCATTAAACTTGGCTCTGACTGACAGCGCCGTTGGCTCCCTGGGTTAAATCCATGCTAAATATTCAATTATACACAGCACAAGCAGAATCATTTTTGGTTCTGGGGATTAGTCCGCTTGTCCTGTGAAGGCATTTTCCAGTTGAATAACGATGGTACTTTTAATTGTGTGGTGTTTCCTCTTGAGGGATTTTAAGCCGGACCGTCTCCCAGAGGGAGAGAGAAACTGGGTGTCATCACCTCCATTTTGTGGTTGGATGAACTCAGTAAAGAGATCTGGCCCGGGTCGCATAAGCTGGAATTTTACTACTCCTTCAGGGCTCAGCTCAAATTACCTCCGCCTTGAAGATTTTTCAGTTCCCTCATCAGAATTTCCAGGCAGCAAGCATATGACACAGAAAGAAGCTCTGGCTTAAGAAAAAAAGGGCCGAAACCTCACCGCACGCAGGGCTCTGTCGTGGACACTCGTCCTGCCTTCACTCACCTGATCCTCCTAGCAATCCCAAGGAAGTGTTTTCATGTAACAGCTGGGGAAACTGAGGCATGGAGAAGTTGAGTGATGGGTTTAGGACTATACAACAAATAAATATTAGAGCCAGGAGTCAAAGCAAGGTCACCAAGTCCATCGTCTTAACCACACAATCCTGGTCCATTCATTTATTCATTTATCCAGCAGGCATTTATTGAGCACCTACTACTTACCCAGTGCTTGCTAGGAGTATAGTACTTGCTAGGGATGCAAATGTGAGGAAAACATGGTCCTTGCCCTAACAAAGCTGACTGTCTAGCAAGGAAGACAGATTTAAAACACTTCCACGGCCGGGCGCAGTGGCTCACGACTGTAATCCTAGCACTCTGGGAAGCCGAGGCGAGCGGATCGCTCAAGGTCAGGAGTTCAAAACCAGCCTCAGCAAGAGCAAGACCCCATCTCTACTAAAAATAGAAAGAAATTAATTGGCCAACTAAAAATATATAGAAAAAATTAGCCGGGCATGGTGGCGCATGCCTGTAGTCCCAGCTACTCGGGAGGCTGAGGCAGGAGGATCACTTGAGCCCATGAGTTCGAGGTTGCTGTGAGCGAGGCTGACACCATGGTACTCTAGCCTGGGCAACAGAGTGAGACTCTGTCTCAAAAAATAAATAAATAAATAAATAAATAAATAAATAAATAAAATAAATAAATAAAACACTTCGACAAATGATTATTTAATCACATATCAGGCATCAGGCAATGTTAACAGAATTAACTGAACTAGTTAAGACATTAGTAAGATAGGAAAAGAAATCAGGTCTCTGATGGCTCTTTCTTTTCTATAATTTAGAGATCAGCCAGTTCTTCCTTTTTCCTTATATTCTTTTTTTTTAAGAGGCACATTTATTTATTTATTTTTTATTTCAGCATATTATGGGGGTACAAATATTACAGT
>VBSM01001118.1:35051970-35117840 GCA_008086735.1 Cheirogaleus medius | reverse complement strand
AAAAAAAAAAAAAACAAAGCCGGTAAGCTGCAGATGGGCAAAAATGAGCAGAGAAGGTGCTATGTGAGTGAAGGCATCAGGGCAACCTCCCTCTCCCCAGAAAACTGGCAAGGTTGGCCTTAGCATGCATCTGAACCTCCTGCAGGGCTAGTTAAAACACGGTTTGCTGTGCCTTGCCCCCAGTTCCTGATTCAAGAGGTCTGGGCCGGGGCATTTCTACCAAGTTCCCAGGAGGTATGGAGGCCACTGATTGAGGACCACATTTGGAAAACCACTGTCCTGTGTGATCTCCAACTCAGGATCCTGCAGGTTTGGGGCCCCCTTGCACCTGCCCTGGGCACATCCATCCTCTCCATTGGCCTCCTTTGTTAACTAAGTAGCTACAACAATCTAACGAGAGGGCACACAGCGCTGGCTGTGATGGAGGCCAAAGCACCTGGTGGGCCCAGGGCACAGAGGGCAGTTTCCAAGGCAGAGGCCAGTGCCTCATACACGCAATTGCACGGGAAGTTTGGCCAGCATTTCTGCTGCCTTTGCCAGAGCTCTCTTGTGGGGCCAATTAACTGGGTGTGATGGCTAACAGGTGCCACCGAGTGGAGGAAAGGCCGCTGCCAGTTAAGAATGTAGCTGAGCTAGGGCCAGAGCTGGCTGGAGAGGACTTGAAAATGACAGAAGCCAAATCTTCAGGCACTATAATGTAGCTCCGCGGGATCCTGATTCCCCATAGATACAGGGTTGGGCAGACAAGTCGGAACACCCAGCCCCATCCAGCACACACGTGTGCTGAGTGAGAAAGCTGCTAGGAAGAAATGAATGCAATATTAATGACAGGCCCCTCAGAATTCAGGATTTCTTGTACCTTCAGCAGATATTTATAGAGCCCCAACTATGTGCCATGCTTGGTGCTACACATATAGGCTATAAGCCAGACATGGCCCCACCCTCATGGAACCTGCATTTAAGTGAAAGAAAACAGATGTTTTCTAATGCTGAAATATTCAGGAGCAAGGATGCAAGGTATCTGCAAGTTATTCTTAAGTGGTTCAGAAAAAAATAACAAGCATATACAATATTCTCTCTATATGTACGATTGTTATGTATAACGTATGCAGATATAGGCAGAGAGAGACAGGAAGAACAGCAAAGCCAATGTGACAAAAGGTTACCAATTGTTGAACCTGGGCAAAGAGTATGGGAGAGTTCTTTGTATTATTCTTGCAATTTTTCTAAAAGCTTGCAGTTATTTCAAAGGTAGAATTTAAAAAGAACCATGAAAAATACATGAAACATTATCACAACAATGAGTGCAATTTTTTAAAAGTGCATAATGGTGTAAAATGGGGCGGTTTGTCTTAGACGGGGAAGCCACGGAGGGCGTCCTGGAGGCAGCAGGTCTGAGCAGGAGTCAGCGAGGGGAAAGAGGTGCTTTACGGGCAGAGGACACAGCTCCGGCAGAGGCCGTGCAGTGGGAAAGAGCAGAGCACGTCGTCGGAGGAACTGAAAACAGAAATCAGAGCAGCTGGAGCTGAGAGCCGCCAAAGCCCCCTTCCCTGCGTGTCTGCAGGAGCCGGCCGGAGGGCAGGCTGTCAGGACGGGGCTTCCTTCTGGCCCAGGACGGGGTCTGTTTTGTTTCGCCCCTACCCTTTCTGGTTCACGTTCTTGTGCATCTTTCTCTGGCTCCCATCCAGCCTCAGTTCTCAAAACTCTCCTCCAATGCAGTTCACCAGGCCAACGTCCCAAAATCCCAGCGTCATACGACAACTTGACCCAACAGCCTCTCCCAGCCCCCTCCCCTTTAGCTCCATCTCAGCCCCAAATCCCTGGTCACTGGCCATCAACCCCTTTACCTGCCATTAGAACAAAGCAAACACGTTGGGTTGTCATTTCAACTTATTTCTACAGTTTGCTTCCTGGGCCTCAGGCAACAGAATCCATGTGCAGATGGCTCTGTGCAGTTTCCATGTGCTCCCCGTCCCCTGCGGATTTCCGGAGCGCTCACATAGAGCTGCCTTTCGGATTTCCTCTGGGGTGGGGGGTCAGCCAAGAGCTACCCTGGGTGATTTTGAAGCACAAACCTGCATAATAAACGCATGGCGTCTCCATGGCATCCTTCATCTAGGTTATTCAAGCCTTTTGCAGATGCAATGTCATGTTGAACCCAATCCTAGTAACACTTTCTAAATCCCAGGAAATGAGCACCATTTTACTAGATAGTCATTGCATCAGAGAACTCAGAACTTAAAGGAAACTACAAGGTCTTATAATTTTTTTTTTTTTTTTGAGACAGAGTCTTACTTTGTTGCCCTGGCTAGAGTGCCGTGACGTCAGCCTAGCTCACAGCAACCTCAAACTCCTGGCCTCAAGCGATCCTCCTGCCTCAGCCTCCCGAGTAGCTGGGACTACAGGCATGCGCCACCATGCCCGGCTAATTTTTTCTATATATTTTTAGTTGGCAATTAATTTCTTTCTATTTTTAGTAGAGACGGGGTCTCACTCTTGCTCAGGCTGGTCTCAAACTCCTGAGCTCAAGCAATTCTCCTGCCTTGGCCTCCCAGAGTGCTAGGATTACAGGCGTGAGCCACCGTGCCCAGCCAAGGTCTTATGATTTAACACCCTCATTTTATGAATCAGCCCAGGGAAGTGTAATAACTTGCCCAAGGTCACAGAGCAAGTTCATAGAGGAGCTGGACCTAGAAATCAGGTTTTCTGATGCCTAGTAGAAGGTCAGTGTCCACAATAACCAGTCAATAAACAACATCCAGGACCTCCTGGGAAGCTAACATTCTGAACGGCGGCAGCCTAACAACCCTTACGTATGAAGTGAGCAGTGTGTACGGCCTCAGTGGGAAGTGAGCCCCACCGATCTGTCTTGTTGCATGCAGCATTACTGTACTTGTGTCAATTTTATCCGTTTGGTTTCACTTTAGACCGGGTTCCTATTTCATATTTGTGACTAACGATCCTTGCATGAGGATAAAGGGAAGTCAGAAATAAGAGTATTTCTTTTGTACTCTGCAAATCTTTCCGGACTTTTTTTCCCCTTTATAACATTTCCTTTCCAGAGCCAGACAAGCTTCTCAAATCTCCTGCATTTCCAATCGCCTGTTCTCTGTGGCCGTAATTATCTTGGGAAAATTTAAATTCCTTATCAGGGCTTTGTGACAATACTGGCTCGAGATAAACAAGCCCCACTTCCATTCTGAGGTCTTGTCAAATTGTCCTCAATAGGTTCCCTTAATAGGAACTATTGTTAGATTTTTATTAAGGGATGATAATGGGATTGTGACTGTGTTAAAGAAAGAGCCCTTATCTTTTGAAGATACATATGAAATATTTATAGATGAAATGAGAGGAAGTCTGGGATTTGCTTCAAAATATTCTAGTGGCAGTAGATAATGAAAAATACTCTCAGTGTGCTAGTCTCTGCCGCCTTTCTCCTGCAAGTTCTTTTTGCTACATCTTCCTCACCTCCACCCTCTCACCCCAATCTTTGAATCTGTTTATTTTGTACCTGGGATAGGATTTGCCTCCTGGAGACTCAGCAGAGGTGAGAGTATGCACACTGGAGCCAAAGAGACTTAGGTTTAAAATCCCATCTTTACCCAGATGAGCACAGTGACTACGGACAAGTCATTTCATTGTCTGAGTCCCAGTTTCCCCATCTGCGAAGTGGAGGTGATACACTGACCACAGTCCAGCAGCCTACTTTCCTAACGGGCTCTGCTTGCCCTCTTTTTCCAGTTCTGCCACCACCTGCCCTGAGATGTGTAAGCTCTCTTAAGTCCCCCTGCATCCCTTTGCTCTTCAAAGGTTCTCTCCACAGCTTCAACCACCTTCTCCAGGCTCCGGACCAGATCAATGTCTGTTACCCATGTCCTCCTGGAGGTCTCATGAGTCCTAAAAACACAACATGTGCCAATCAGAGCTATTGCTCCTCCTCTAAACCCTCTGCCCCAGATCATCCCCTGGGGCCCCCCAGCTCATTCCCAACATCCTCCCCTTCACCTCCCTCATCTGTCTATGGCAGGCCCAGGGTCCCATCTTCCAGAGCCCTCTCAATCCCACGCCCCCACCCCCACCCCATGTTCCCCACCGCCTGCCTGGCTCAGGCCCCGAGGATGGCTGGCCTGGACAGCTGTGAAAGCTTCCTCACTGGGCTCCCTCCCTCTCGCCTCTCTGTTCTCCATTCCTCCCTCTAGGTTGCTGGCAACACTCTCCTTCCAAAACCACCACTCCGGGGCTTGAAAGCCTCCCGTGGACTCTCTCCACTGAGAACAGGAAAGGCCCAAATTCCTTAACATGGCATTTGACATCCTGCACAGCTTGGCCTTAATGCATTGTTCCTGAATCATCCACATTTCCTGCTGATGAAGCCACAGGAGGCCTGGGTTTCTCAGTCTGTGGTCCCTCACACCTGTATCAGAGTCACTTGGGACCTTGGTTAAAAATCCAGAACCCTGGGCCCTACCCCAGACAATTGAATCTGGGGTCCAGGTTCAAACACGCAGGGATTTGAGGACCCACACTCCAGCCACACCAAACAACTTGCCGTTCACCAGTCAGGCCTCTAGGCCTTTGCTTCTGCTGGGTTCATTTTTCCCCTTTCTTCAAGGCCCAGTTTAAATGTCACATCCTCTGCAAAACCTTTCCTGCTCCCAGCAGAGTGAATTCCCCACCCACTCTGCTTCCACGGCACCTTGTACGCACGGCTATTACAGACCATGTGTATCACGCTGTGTGTAATTATCTGTTTGCCTGTCTGCCAAATGAGATTGAAATCTCCACCAAAGCAAGTCCACGGAATGCCTGGAGCCCCCAACACAGTGGATGGCACCTAGTGGCACTTGATAAATATCAATTCATTTGAATTATGTCTTACTCTTTCTTAATTCCTGGATACCAGACACAGCACTTAACACATGGTGGGTGTTACTACATCAATGTCTGATGGATGGATTATCAAAGGATGGATAGAAGCAGGAATAAATGGCGGAATATGCAAATAAATGACTTTTCATCATCGATTAATATTCTGGAACGTTTGTGCATGCCTGGGACCATCTCTAACCTGAAGGATGTGCAAATTGGGTCAGAGGTCCGATGGGATCCAGGACTTCTGGTTGCAGGTTCACTAGTGAAATCACCAGGCCGAAGTTCTGGTGTTAATCAGAAATGTGGCTGTCACCATGATGAGTGCGTGTGCAAAGTCCAGCACCACCTTCCATTATGGCTTCCCTGCCATCAGCCACGGGAAGTTCTTACTTCTCGCATTTATCACTCTACCTTGCAGAATGCACAGAGATCCTGCTGCTCTGTGGGAAATCCGGTATTTGCTGTGAGGAGCCGGCAGAAATCAGGATGCCGGGGCTGAAGCAGGGGGTAGCAATGCTCCAGGGCAGGCGAGCTTGTCATGTCTAACCCTGGCTTCCCCAATATCACCAAGGCTCAGCTTCTTCCACCATAAAAATGATAGCATTGTGTGTTCCTAACGCTTGAGGTTGCTGAATGAGATCATGTATGTTACATGACCAGCACATAGATCTTACGGCTCTACTGCTGGGATCCAGGACCACTAGGCTCCTGTAAGTGGTGGTGGTGACTGGGGCTCACCTGGGGTCCCAGGAGTTAGGCAGGAAGGCAGATCTCAGCCACGGACCTGGGAGGTTTAGAGGAGAGTTCCAGCTCCAACAAGGCCCCACCACTAGGGAGTCGGGGACTGGCCGGGGCTGGGTGTGGAAGGGGAAGCTGACTACAGGGCTGGGTGCTCAGGGACTGACTGATGCAGGGTGGGGGAAGGCCAGGAAACGGGGAGCTCCGGGCCCTGGAGGGAAACCCCAGTGACTGTGCTTGTAGTCGGGGGGTGAAGGCCTGACTTGGAGCCCAGGTTTCTGCCGTCAGGGCTACTGCGGTTCCCTAACTGCACTGCGACCACAGAAGGGAAGTGAGGCCACAACCTGGCCCCTGAGGTTTCATTGTCATTTTGAGTGGGACACTGGAAACTGGAGTCCCAGGCAGGCTGGGTTTTGCCAGTAGGCACTCAAATAACGGGAACTTCCTCTCGCTGTGTCTGCACGTCCCGTGCCACTAAGATCCTCCAACTCAGAGATTCCAAATGAGAGGGGCCTCCCAATAGGCGCCCCCTCCTTGCTGGGCCGTGTGCTTGTCTGATGAGCCAGGCCGAAGGGGGCCGTGGGCTGCGCTCTCTCCTTCTCGCTTGCTCCTGGGGGTCCTGGAAACGCAGCTGAGAACCTGGGGCAGGAACTGGGCACAGAAGGATGGGGGCTTGGGGGGCTGAGGAAAGGGTGGCACGACAGACCCGGGCCCCTTGGTGGAACTGGGATCTCAGAGCGAACAAAGCCCAGCACGCGGCGCCCCCGGCGTTGGCAGCAAGGTGTGACGGTGCCGATGACTGGGGAACAGCGACATCTTCTGGCTGCCCGCGGCCACGGCCTCCTCCCCGGTCAGAGCCGCGGCGCGTTCGGAGAGCGCCGTCTTAGGCGCCTGGTGCCTCGAGAGTCCTCAGACAAGGGCTTCCAGCTGCCGCTCGGCGGGCCCAGAGCGCAGCCCGAGATGCCGCGTTTCTAAGAAGGCCCCGCTGATGCTGCTGGTCTGTGAGCCGCACTTTGATCAGAACGCTCTAGGGGCCCACGGATAAATCAGATTTGGCCCCAGGCATCCTGAGGGTCTCAGAAAAGGAGGACGTTTTCCATGTATAAAATCATTCAACCACACGGAGAGGCCAGCGAGGGAGAATGCTTCTTGGAGAGACGGGTTCCAAAGGGGTTTTTGAAGGGTGGTCAGATCTTCACCACGGAGAGGTTACCCGAGTGTAAGGGACAGACTTGCTAAAATAACAGGAAAATACCTAACCCCACAAGTTCCCCAGTAACCGTTAAAGATCAATCCTGAGTTCTCTCACTGAGCACCCCACAACAGTTCTGTTTCTCCCCTTTTCCCCCCTTCTCTAAGAAGATAAAATGAACTTTTTAACTTTATGTATATTTTTCTTTCATTTTTTTCAATTTCAGCTTATTATGGGGATACAAATGTTTAGGTTACATGTGTTGCCTTCCCTCCCCTTCCCCCCCAGAGTCAGAGCTTCAAGCGTGACCATCCCCTAGACGGTGCACATCTCACTCATTATGTTTATATATACCCATCCCCTCCTCCCCCTCCCCCCTGCCCGACACCCGATACATGTTATTCATATATGTCCTTTTAGGTGTTGATCAGTTCATACCAATTTGCTGGTGAGTACATTAGTGGTGCTTGTTTTTCCATTCTTGGGATACTTCACTTAGTAGAATGGGTTCCAGCTCTATCCAGGAAAATACAAGAGATGCTATATCACCATTGTTTCTTATAGCTGAGTAGTACTCCATGGTATACATATACCACATTTTATTAATCCACTCATGTATTGATGGGCACTTGGGTTGTTTCCACATCTTTACAATTGTGAATTGTGCTGCTATAAACATAACTTTATATATCTTAATCTCTGAATAAGAAATCTTTCTCTATCTGCACTGTGAGCACCTACCAGGCTTTCCACCCTAACTTTGAGGACTACTGGGGACAGCCTCCTATGGCAGCATGTGTGGCCCCTGCACCAAGCCTACCAACCCAAAACACCACCCCGGTGACAGTCACAATCGACTGTGACAGGCTGGGAGATTCCAAGCAAGGTGAATGTTTAACATACTTATGGGAGTAACATTTCCAAGCAACCCAGAGTCACTTTGTCACTTAATTGATTCATGAAGTACAATCGACTTCACTTCTTTAAAAGAGCTCTCTTTTCTTTTTTTCTCCCTCCCTCCCTCCCTTCCTTTCTTTCTTTCTTCTTTCTTTTTTTTTTTTTTTTAAAACAGGGTTGTACTCTGTTGCTCTGTTGCCGGGCTAGACCGCAGTGGCATCATCATGGCTCACTGCAACCTCAAATCAAACTCCTGGGCTCAAGTGATCCTCCTGCCTCAAGCTCCGGGGTAGCTGGGGCTATAGGTGCACACCACCATGCCCAGCTAATTTTTCTATTTTCGTAGCTCAAGCTGGTCACAATAAAAGAGCTCTTCTAATGACCGTCCCAAATGCAGCCTTTTTCAGAAAGAAATGAACCTCTGAATCACCATCCAATCACAGGCCCTTCTATTTGGGTGGCACCATGTGAAGTAGGAGAAAGGATCGGATCAGCCCGGTTTTACAGAAGAGGAAACAGAGGCTCAGGGAAGCCAAGTGACTTTGCCTGAGGCCACTGAGCAAGGCCACACCACTAGAATCCAGGTCCCTCACTCTGACGTGTGCTGCTGATCACTGCATAAAAACAGGCCCAGAGGGCAAGGGGAGAGAGGCCAAGGGAATCTGGGGTATGGGGTCCAGGCCTCCCCCTCCCTTGCACGGTGGCCTTGGGCTGGGAACACAGCCCATAACCCAGGGAGGGTGATGAAAGCAGCTTTTACAAAGCAGGGTCTGAGGCCCTCAGACAGGCCCCCTTTGTGGACTTCCTTTCCATCCCCACCCCCGAGCCCGCTGCCTTTAGCATCCCGCCCTGAATGGCTGGCGAGCTCACACTGGAAATTTGCAACACAAATGGACGGCTTGTCTCCCTCTCGGCGGAGCCCCACTGCCCCAGCCTTTTGGGGCCTATTTTTTAAAGGCTGCCTTTCTCTGGGGCGCTTTCTTTCTGCAGCTCAAGCCCCCAGCCCCTACCCGCAGCCGCGATTGCTAATTAACACTAGGTTAAAACACGTCCTGGGAAAGCAAGCGCGGTAGCTAGGGAGGAGTTCTCATCGCCTTTCAGAGGACAAGGATGAGGCCCGGTGGGAATCGGGGGAGGGAGCCCGGTTCTCATTCTCAGGGCTCTTTTTGGCTTCTTCCCCCACCTCTCATGCCACCCCTTCCCCCCAGTCCCCATCCTCTTTCTTGAAGGGTTTGAGAATTTACTGCAAATAAAGCTTGCCACCAAGATGGCTTTCAGCTATCCCCACGGCCTCACTGCCCAGCTTTCAAAGCCCAGCTCCAATCATAAGAACTATTATACAATAACATCTGCCACTTGTTGAGATTGCCCAGAATCACACATCTTGCAAGTGGCAGAGCTGGGTCTCAAATCCAAATCCATTTGCCACCTAAACCCATGCTCCTGTTCTAGGCTTTTCCCTGCTCCTGTCTGATGAAGCACACCCAGTTTTACACGACTTCTTCCTTCTCTCAATTCTTAGAGCATTTATGGCATGTCCCTTTCTGGATCTACCTGCCTGGGGTAATTATTCAGCATCCTCCTGCAGCTCTTTGAAGATAAGCGCTGTGTCCACACACTCTCACGTTCCTCACGGTGTTTCTTATAGTGCCCAAGAAAATGCCATGCAGAGGGGAGAGGCCCATCCCATTCTCCTAACTACAGAAATGGGGCCAGGCCTCTTAGAGATGGACAGCTAATTCAGCAAGCTCTGCACTGGGCCTAATTAGGTATTTAATAGGGCCTTATGAGATGAGGAAATAAATGCTCACTGAAGAACCAGTGGGGCAGCCCTCTGTCACTGCTGGTTAGAATGTAAATTTATACAGCCTCTTTGGAAAAGAGTTTGGCAGTTTCTTAAAAAGTTAAACATTCGCTTACCAAATGACCCAGCAATTCCGCTCCTAGGTACCCACCCAAGATCAAAGAAAGACTATGTTTGTGCAAGATCTTGTACTGAAATGTCCATAGCAACATTATTCGTAATATACCCAAACTGGAATCAACCTAAATGTCCATCAGGGTGATGGATAAACGAACTATCATACATGCATACAATGAAATAAAAAGAAATGCTACTGATACATGCATCAACATGGAGGAACGTCAGAAACATTCTGACGAGTGAAAGAAGTTTGATACCAAAGAGTGCATATCGTATGATTCCATTTATATGAATTTCCTACAAAAGGAAAAACTATAGAGACAGAAAGCAGATTGGTGGTTGCCTGGGGCTAGGGGGAAGAGTGGGGATTGACAACATATGGGCTGGAAGGAAATTTTGGGGTGATGGAAGTGTTCCAAAACAGGAGTGTGGCGAAGGTGGCACAACTGTGTGCATTCGTGAACACTCAGAGAGCCATAGACTTCAAACAAGTGAGCTCGAGGGATGTGAATTATATTTCAATATAGCTGTTAAAATTCTTTCAAGAGGCTCATTAGAAGAAAACCTAGTGGGCACCAAGGAAAGGCCTTCAGAGACCCTGAGCTTTGTGTGGGGCACTGACTAAAAGCCAGAAAACTTTTGTTTGAGTCCTGGCTCTACCACTGACCAGCTCTGGGACTGTGGCCGAGGGCGTAACCTTCAGCAGCAACAAGAATAGCGATGGTGAAAGCTCATTTGTAAGGCTCACCCTGTGCCAGGCCTGTACCTTAGGTACTGTCACAATAATCTTCACCCAGCAGCCTGTGTGTTGAGCTCCATCGCTATTGTTTTACAGGTAGGGAAACTGAGGTTAGACATGAAGTCTCTAGCACAGTGCTTGGCACAGAGCTTCAACTGGTGCTGAATTCTGAATCCCAGGGCTTCTCCAGCCACAGGGCACAGGTGTCCTGCATCTGTGCTCTGGCCTAGCGTCCATCCTGTGTGCCCAGCTCTGCATGGTCCCCATCTCCCCTTCGCTGGAGTAACCCCACAACTCTGACCACACGAGAGCCCATTTTCCTGACCACTCCATCTGCTGCCTGCTGCTATGACCTACTCTTTTTTTTTTTTTAAGTAATATTTAGTTTAAAGCCATCAGCTCACTGTTTTTTGTTTTGTTTTTTTTTTTTTTGAGATAGAGTCTTGCTCTGTTGCCCAGGCCTACTAGAGTGCCGTGGCATCACCCTAGCTCACAGCAACCTCAAACTCCTGACCTCAAGCGATCCTCTTGCCTTGGCCCCTGAGCCACTGCACCTGGCCCCATCAGCTCACTCTTAATCCTTGGGGATTTGGCCTGACCTGACCACCTTGTGTCCAAGCCAGCAGGCTGACATGCCACTCAGTCCTTACTTTGATGAGGAACCTCCCACTTCTGCTCAACACCAAGAACATGGCTCAGTGCAGGCAAAGAAACAGAATCACAAAATACCATTACTAGCAGGGCCCCACACACCACCAAGTTCCAACTGTGACCCACAGAAGTGCCCCAGGGGCAGGCAAAGGGCGTCTCTATTGCCCCCTCCTCAACCAAAGGAGCCCCAGTTTTGAAAATCTGTTGTCTATACTGTGCCCTAGAAGATTTCCAAAGAACGGGTTATGCCACTTGTTTAAGAGTTCGAAAGTTGCTGTTCTATGCCAACTCTCAAGTTTTCACATAGAGAAACTGAGCCCTGGAGGGGAGAAATAACTTGCTGAGGGTCACAGAGGTCGTGAATGACAGGCTGGGGAGAGGCGTAGGTCTCTCGACTCAGAGGCTTCAAGCTCTTTCTGCATCTCCGCAGCAGCCGCCTGGGAACCAGAGCTGCTGCCTCACGCTTTCATGTAGGTCTTGAGGATGTCTTAGCTATCGGCTAGAGAAATCTGGAAGCACAACACCTCTCCCCAGGTTTCCCATCTCCTTCCTCTCACTTCACACTTCTCTGAGGCAAGTGCGCAGGAGGACGGAGGCTCCCCGGGCGAGCTGTCGAACCGGCCTGCGCCCGCAGCAGGCAGAAATCAAATAGAAGAAAATGCTGATAATTGGACGGCAAGGGAGATGGTGAGCAATCTTCCTCACTAAGGAGAGAAAAACACTTATTTGTAATGTTGGCTGCCCCCAAAGTGAAATAAAGTTACACGTGGACAAAACCGAACTCTAAGAACTTTTTAAAAGGCACATTTATCTTGGAGAATAAATGAACCCTTGGTGTTTCACTGCTATGAGTGCTCCGATTATTAGAGTAGCTGTGTTATATTCTCTGTTCCTCCCAGAATAATATCGCAACTTCGTACACTGCCACCCCCTCAAAGATAAAGTTCAATAGAAGTCTTAATTTGCAAGGGGCAAAACGTCTTTCCTTGATTAAGGCTTGTTGGTATGATGCTAAAAATGGTCCTTTGGTTGACATGTGGGTAATTGACTCTCTGACGCTGACAACACTTAGGAAAATGAAGGTATAAATGATAGCAGAGCCACGCAGCCGCCCAGCGAACGCCCAGCCCGAGGCCCGAGAAACTGGAGCAGCGCCTCGGAGCAGAGGGAGACCTGCCACGTTGGAGGTGAGGAGGGTGGCCCTGGGGGCTGGCCTGGGTACCATTTCCCCTCGATACGGGCTCTGGAACATCCTTTCGATGGTTGGTGTCATTTGGGGCTCGTCTTGGATGTGTAGCACTTGAACTCAGGGATAGGTGGCGGGGAGATCTGCTCCAGGTGTCTGTCAGGGGCAAGTGAGGTCTCAGTGCTCCTTCAAGGTATGTATGGGGACAGCTTCTGGGGCCATACGTGAATTGGCTCAATTTTTTCAACGATGAGATTTTGCCATGGATCAGAGAGGAGCTAAGCGGCTGTGCAAATCAATACCACTCATCGACTGCTCAGCACCAATTCAGTGTAATCGCCTGGAAATTGATAACATTTTGCTTTCTTGCTCAGTTGCAGCCACCTCTTTACTAAAGGTTTTAGACACAATTATCTACCCTTGGAGCCCTCCTTTACCCCATGCCTGTCTCCCGATCCTTGCCTAATGGTCCTGAAGTATTTGTTTCTTTCCCCATAAGCCGTCTCAACCCCTTTCTGGAAGGAGGTGGGGTGTCACTCTTTTGATAGTTCAAGATGCTTCCTCATTAAAAATCTCGATTCCCTTCAACTTGGAACCCTGGTGGTGAAACAGTTTATAAACTGGATCAAGATGTCAGTGCTTTGGGGTTCTCAAGTTTCAATGCAGAATATTTAAGAAAAGTTAGAGACTTTCTTTCCCTAGGTTTTCAAAAGTGGTCTTGCTAGTTTGGGCACTTGGAGAGCAGCCCTCTGTCATTCGCCAAAGCTGTATCTGCGGAATTCTAATGGCATTCGTGGCATGAAGGCTGGCGAAAGGTGCCAACTGATGTAGATCAAGTGCCCATTTACCCTGACTCTAGACAACCTCAAATATATCTAATCACACAACGGATAAGCACTGCAGAGAGCTGACTGATACTCATACTGATAGATTATAAACTCTAGAACGCCTTCAGTCATCAAAGCGCTGTCAGTGATGCTGTTGAGTTCATGTTATATTAATTCAGTGAATTTTGGTTCCTTAGGTTGTCATGGGGAATGTGTCTGTCAATGGCTATTTTATCCTTGGTAACACAACCTCTATTCTTATCTTACCATAAGCTCGATAATTCTTATTCTTCCCTGTCTTGGTCCAGTGGGATTTGCAACCCCATGGATTAGGTTCTCATAGCCCAGAGGTTGCTGTGGTGTCTTGATCTCGCCCCCGGCACATGGTTTCTGGCAAATGCTGAGCCTCCTGGTTAACCAGACTGTGCACTCAGCCTCATGTCGAATGAGGGGGGTGTTACTGTATTTACTGTGCCTTGCCCCCCAGCGCCTGCCTTCTTCTAAGGTTATTTTCGACTCCCCAAAGCCACTCGGTGTGCATAGGGAAGTGCCAGTCAAGCAGGTGTTCCTGTTTGTCCCCATTCTTTCTTCCCCAGAGGCCTGATGACAAAGAGCAAAAGCTTTCAGTTGTTTTTTTTTTTTTTCAGAGCCTTTTCCCATGTGCAGGTGATGAATTCTGAAGCGCCCCATGAATGGGGAGCGCTGTGAATAGGGTATTGTATCTGGGAGGCTGCAGCTCGGAGCAGGAGGAAGTCTGCTGGCCTGGGAATGGGGAGGCCCCTTCTGAAGTGCCCACTCTGAAAGTAATTGGATGGTGGACCATGGGAAAAGGCCCTTCTCCTCTCTGGGCTTGTTTCCTTGGCTGTAAAATGAGAATGGTTATACCTGCTCTGGAGGGCAAATGCGAGGGCGGGCTGTGCCGTCCAGGCGGGCTGGGAATCGCTTGTGCCAGCTCTAGGGAGAAGGGGCAGGAGGTGAGGAGGCAGGGGGACAGCTCAGGCCAAGAGGAAGGGTTTGGGCTTCACTCTGGAAGGAGCGGGGAGCCAAGGCCTCGGAGCAGGGGTGTGAGGTGATTAGCAAGGGACCTGGATATGCCCAAATCTTTCAAAGATCAGTGGCAAAGAAGGCGAGGGAGCCAGGCTACAGCTGGAGACAGAGGACAGTGGTTTGTGTCACAGGGCCCTGTTTGCCTCCAAAGATCTCCCTGCTTAGGAAATTTCTGGAGCGGCAGCCTGGCCAAGGTTGGGACAGGGGGAGACAGATGAGATATGGTGTGATGAGGAGGACAGAAGACTGCAGATCCCTGAGCTGAGGGCAAAGGCTTAATCCAGACGCAAACGAATCTCCAGGGCTCGTGTGGCTGCAGGTGCAGAGGGCTGGGTGGCAGGGCACGTGGACATTAAGGAGGCAGCCCCCGGGGGCAGACACCGTGTTCTCATCTTTTCTCTGGCCTGGTACTTGTTGGAATAGTACAGGCTGAACAAATATTTGCAGGAGAAGGGGATTTGGGCTTGACATGATGAGAAAAACTTCCTAACAATAAGAACTGCCTGGAAGTAGGGCAGACTGGCTGCAGGATAGTGAGTGCCTTGTCATTCCCTGGCAGCAAGTGTTTGCTCGAGCGGGAACTGGGGAACTGCAGTGTGTGGGGTGCACATGGGGGAGGGAGGGCCTGACCCCTGACGCCTGGACTGCGGCTCCCTCCAGCTCTGGAGGTGTGAGGGGCGGTTCTCAGGCCACAGGGAGCAGTCCCCATGGGTGCTGCCCGTGGGCCCAAGGCACCCTTGGGTTAGGGGAGACCCTAGTGTCTGCCAAGAGGGGGGCTGATGCTCTGAGAGGGCAAGTGAGCCAAGAAAAGCCAGTGCTGGTCCTGCCTGCTGGAAATCGCTCCTCGCAAGATTAGGATTGGGGGTGCATGTGAAGTTATGGGGGACAGGAGGGAGTGCTGCCCTCCCGGGGGCTGGCGGGGCCTCTGGCTGGGTCTGCATCCCTGGGGCATAGGCATCTTGCTGGCAGAGGGGGTGCCCATGAGAGAGGGGAAGACCCAGTTCCTAGGTGGCCGAGTCCCTGAAGGCCAGCCGCATTTCCATTCCAGGAGGGGTCTGGGTGGCCAGCAGTGGCACCTTCCCCTGCTGAGGCAGGCTCTGTCCCCTGCTGACTGTTCGTGCCCTGATGCAAAGCACAGTGTCGACAGGCCCCAATTATGGGTAATTACATGATCTATGACATGATGCTGCCACACTGGCTCCCCGGGCTCTCTGGGCTCTTCCCGGACTAAAACTCCTCAGCAAAATCTAAGCGACTGCAGCAAGATGCACACATAGCCTTTTCCCCTCCCTTCAACTCCACACAGAATAAAAACAGGATGCGCCTGCCCACTGAGTGTGTCGATGTTAGTAACCACAGCGAAGGTTTATGGAGAATTCCCTATGTGCCAAGTTATTCACTCACGTGTCTCATCTCACCTGATCTTCACAAGGACCCAATGCAGGAAGTAGAGTTACCAACCCCATTTTATGGTTGAGGAAGCCCAGAGAGGTGAAGCCACTTGTCCTGGGACACACAGCTAGTGACAGCAGAGCCAGGATTTGAATTCAGGTTTGTGTGACTTAGAGCTGAGCTTGCCCCCTGCTATGAGTGCCACACTGGATGAGGGTGACAGAGGGGCCCCCCAGGAAGGTGCTTTCTCCTCCTCATCCCTTGCTGAGGCCCAAATCCCACCTCTAATGCCTTACATCATTGTTGATTTTCCGTTCAACCCTATGAGGTTTGCAGGGGAACTTTATCATGCCCATTTCACAGACAGAGAAATGAAGTCAGAGCTGGTGACTGATAGAGGCAGAACTTGAACCCTTGAACTTAAGTCTGGGGTCTTTTTCCCAACCCACAGCTTCCAAAGGACAAGAACGAAGGCTGTGCCTGACCTTCAACTCCCGTTGTTTTGCAGGTGCCACCCCGGGGTGAAGGATGCCGCTCTGGGTGTTCCTCTTCGTGATCCTCACCCTCAGCAGCAGCTCCCACTGCTCCCTGCCCCCCTCCCTGCCCCTCAGGTAAGCAGCACCTGGATTCCCGCCACTCCCAAGTGTCCCTGCCTTGGGCCAGGCATTAGAAGATGCAGGATCAAACCATCCACTGGCCTGGCTATTTCTCAGCCAGGGTCCGAGTCTCTCTGGGGGTGAGTGGGACAAAGGGCAACAGAAGGATCTTGCCAAGACATGGTGAATGCAGCCCCCGCTGTCCTCTCGCCTGGTCCCCACACCGCCCTTTGACCTCTGACTCCTTCGGCACAGGATGCGGCGGTACGCAGATGCCATCTTCACCAACAGCTACCGGAAGGTGCTGGGCCAGCTGTCCGCCCGCAAGCTGCTCCAGGACATCATGAGCAGGCAGCAGGGGTGAGCAGAAGTTCTAGTGATTTCTTCCCACACCCCTGTGCATCGGAGTTTGGAAACCCCAGGGCAAGAGGCCAGGGACCCAGTTTGGTCTCTTTGGTGGCACAACTGTCATTTCTGAACCTTCCATAGCAGAAGGGCCCCCGTGTTAAACCTCAACTTACCTCTGCACCTACCATGTGCTCCTTCCCAGGCTAATCTCCTGTGGGAACGGTACTGATCATGACTGCGCCAGAAACACAGGCTTTGCACTGGGACATTTGCAGACAGTGCTGGACACACAGGAAGCCCTTGGCAGCATCACCCATTATGCTCGGTTTCTCATCTGATCTTTGTAACAACCCTACAAAGTAGGGACTCCTACCCTCATTGTGTAGAGCCATTAACAGCTTCTAAAGGACACACAACCCAAGAGTGGCAGAGTTAGGATCCAAACAGCCCGGCTCTACAGCCTATACATTTTTGGGTTTTATTTTGAAAAAACTGCCAGCTTACAAAAAAGTTGCAACAATGTTACCATGGACTTCCCTATATCCTTCTAATTCCTGACATTGTTCTATATGTGCTTACACTACATCTATAGCTAGATATAGATCTATATACACACAAACACATATACACATTTATTAGTATAATCATTTTTGTGGAACCATTTGAGAGGAAATTGTAGACATCATGACCTTTTACCCTTAGGTACTTCTGCATGTGACTTATAACAGCTAACAAAAGAACATCCCCTTACACAATCACAGTATAATTATCACTTATAATCCATATTTGAATTTCACCAGTTTTCCAAAAATGTCTTTTATAACAATTATTTATTTTTCTAATCCAGGATCCAATCTAGGATCATGGGTTCCATTTAGTTGTCACGTCTCTTTTAACCTGGAATAGTTCCTCAGTGTTTCATGACATGGACATTTTGATTAGTAAAGGCTAATGATTTATAGAATGCTCCTCATGCTGAATTTGTTGCACACATCCTCATGATTAGATTCAGGTTGTGCATCCACAGAAGTGATCTTGTGTCCTCAGTGCACGATATCAGGAGGCACGGGATGTCAATTTGTCCCAGTATTGGTGGATGGTAACTTTGATCGCTCGGTTAACACGGTGTCTGCCAGGTTTCTCCTCTGTAAAGTTAATATTTTCTCCTTCATATTTAATAATGTGTGGGGAGACATTTTGCAACTGTGTACATTGGTACTGCTGTCCTCTTCCCTGCTATATATACTGCCTCCCTAAATGTTGCTGAATCGAATTCAGGTGGGCGGAAGAGTCCACACCAGATATTGGAATGGGCATATTCCACATCCTGCCTTTCCACATCCTACCCAAATAGCAACTTCTCTTTTTCTAACCACACAGAGAGAGAAACCAGGAGCAAGGAGCAAGAGTACGGCTTGGCCGTCAGGTAGACGGTGTGTGGGCAGAACAAAAGCAAATGGCACTGGAGAGCGTCCTGGTGGCCCTGCTGCAGAAGCACAGGTAGGGTGTGTGTGTGTGTGTGTGTGTGCGCGCACGCGCACGTGTGTGTATCTAGGGACCTCAGGGCCTCCTTCCCTTGCCAGGAATAGGAAAGAATCCCCTCCTCTCCAAAGGTGTGGGGCTCTGCTAAGCAAACCGAGAACACAGTCCCCCCTTACACACGTGAGGAAGGAGAGGAAGGGGAGCAAATGTGCAATGGAGACTGCAGCTTATCCACTGCTGTGTCTCAGTGTGTAGCCAGAGGCCAGGCTCAGCCTCTGTGCCCGAAGGTGTTACTCGCTCAATAGTTCTGGGATAGGACCCAGAAACCTGAATCAAGTGTCCCAGAGGATCCTGACGCAGGTGATCTGAGAGGCATGCCCTGGATCCCTTGCCAAGTTCAAAGAACTATAAAACCAAAGACAAACCACATCCTGCCACATCCCAGGAGTGTGCAGACACACTGTCATCAGAGGAGAGCCAGTGACAACCTTTGTTCCCCATCTCCCTGGCCCCCACATTCCCACTGGGGGTCAGGGAAGATCAGAGATGAGGTTTCCCATTTTACAGAAGAGGAAAAGTGAGGCAAGGAAAGGGCAGCTGCTGGCCCCAGGTCAGGGACTTGCAGGCCCAAGACCTGCTTTGCCTCCTGAACTTCTTCCTGCAAAACTCCACTTCATGGACAACGTTTCCCAAGAATGACACGACTGTTTGGAGAAACTCTGTTGGTTTTTAGAGCCTAATTTTAAACTGTGAGCACAAGCATGTCCCAGCGTGACTCTGCCTGGCACTTCTGGACCCGTATATTAAGCAAATCCCCTTCCCAACAGAGCTCTCCATGTGCTGTCTCACCTTCTTTCCAACTTAATTAGAAACCCCGAGCCCAGCGAGGCCACTATGTCCAGCCCTGCGGAGACACAAGCAGCAGCAGGCCTGCCGCAGATGACAGGAGAGGCGAGACCCAGGCAGGGAGGCGGCATGGACACCTGAGCCCCGGGCCTGGTTCCACGACCCACTAGCTGCTCCCAGCAGCCTTCCCAGCATCCTCCTTTATGAAAGGATGGGTCCGTTCTGACCACCTCTAAGGTCCCCAAGGCTACGATTCTAAAGTAATGTCTCTAAGAAGATGCCTCTCACGTGGGATTAGGCAATCATTCACCTGCTATGGGCTTGGTAGGCTGGATAGCCCCAGGAGGGCCAAGTCCTCAGAACACAGGCTTAGTTCCCACGGGGTAAAAGCCAGAGCTCCAGATCACAGAGCTGGCAGGAAGGGGCCTGGAGGCTGCTACAGCTTTTGTTCCCCCTCCAGCTCAACTGCTGCAAACACCAGGACATGGCTGGTGGGCGAGAGAGTGCAGCAATAGGGATGAGTTCTTATGCCTGCCAGTGCAGCGTGGATGGGAGGGAGGGCGTGCTTCTGCACCCCCACACCCCGTGTCCGCCAACCAGCCCTGTAAGGAAACCGAGGTTCAGGGTTAGCCATCCTCCCACTGCCATCCGGTGACCACGACGTGCCAGCTCTGGGATGGGTTAGAGCAGGGACAGGACAGCAGTGGCCCCTGCTCTTGTGGAACTCATAGTGCACCGAGGCAGCCGGGAACTAAACAAGTTCTCATATGGTCAGTTACTCAATTTGTGATCAGTGAGAAGAGACTATGCGTGTGGTGAGTGGGAGGCTGGGGGAAGCTGACCCCGTCTGGGGATCGGAGGTGGCTTCTTTAAGGGGAAGTGACTGGCCCAGGGTCTCGGTGGGGGCCGGTTGGCAGAGCAGGGGCTGGCACTGGGATTCACTTTGCTAACACACGCGAGGCTCCTTCCCTCCACCCCACGCCGCCTCCTTTGGAACCCAAACAGCCACCTCCTGCTGCCGGAGTAGCCGTCACCTGGCTCTAGGTGTCCTGCCCTAACTCACGCTTACTTCAGCCCCCCGGATTGAGCGTTATCTTTCTTTCTGCAGCAGGAATTCCCAAGGATGAAGACTCCTCCTGTGGCTTAGGCTACCTGTATCCAAAACACAACTGGACCCAGTTAATCCTCTCTCATCGCTGACGTGCTCTTTCCTTGGCAAATACAATAAAATTCCCCCATCCTGGTCTGCATGTAAATTTTCTTTTTATCTTCAGCCTAATTTTTTATGTGTTTTACATAGTTACATTTCCCAAAGTGGTATTACAAGGTATAATAAAAAAAAATAGCTAACATTTACCAAGCACCCACAGAGTGCCAATCTCATGTGCTCCCTGCACAGTCACAGTCTGATGGCAGGCATTGGCATCCTCCTCGCTTCACAGACGAGGAACTGAGGCACAGAAAGCTTAACCAAACTGCCACGGTCACAGCCAGCAGGTGTGAGAGCTGAGATTCAAACCCAGGCAGTCCAGCCCAGAACCAGGCTCTAAAACATACTCATCTACCCTGGGTCACAGTCATCCTTCCTCCGCTGGTGACTTGCTCATCTATCAGCAATACCATTTATTCACTCAACAAACATTTACAGAGGACTCACTACATGTCAGGTACTGTTCTAGGCACTGGGGAGACCCCAGTCATGAGCAAACAGAGTCCCTGACCTCGTGGAGCTTATATTCCAATGTGAGGGGGAGATGGCACAAAAACACACAAAATACAAAATACGTCAGATGGTGGCAAGTGCACGGGAGAGAACTGTAAGGGCACGGGGAGCGCTGGAGGGTGTTATTTTATCCACCAGGTACGTATGGGAAGGCCTCACTGGTGATGTGACGTTTGATAAAGACCTGAGGAAGAGAGGGAGCTGGTTTTGTGGATATCGGGGTAAAGAGCATTCTAGGCGGGGTGAAACCCAGCGCGCAGGCCCTGAGGCGGGAGCTGGAAGGAGGGCTCGCAGGAGGTCAGCGGGGCTCGTTGGAGCAGAGCGAGGGTGTGCGTGGACGGAAAGGAGGCCCAGAGGGAGCAGGAGGACAGCTCCTAGGGACCCTTGGACGTGCTGAAAAATAACATTTTAACAGACTGAGTTTTAAAGAGCTAGTTGGCTTTTATTAATGATTCATGGATTGGGCAGCATCCTGCAGGGAGCTCCAATGAGCTGAGCAGAGGTGGGCTTTATACGCAAAAAATGGACGAAGAAGTAGAAACAGGGAACGAAAAGTAAAGTAAATTGGCCCTTTTAAAGTTACTTTCCTTGTAGGGTTAAAGCAAAGGGGACTTGTTTATTATGCCGGCTCGTGTAGCCTGGGCCCCTTCTGATTGGTTGCTGTGAATCTTCTGGTTTTTTTGGAAAACTGGATCAATTTAAAGTTCAGTTTGATTACATGGCACCTAGCACAAGTGACTCCATTCCATTTGGTCTGCTCTGTTGGCGCCTAGTGCAGGAGCTCAGTGCTAAACAATGGCCTCCTATAAATTTTGTTTAACAGGGTCAGGATCAGGATTTGGATCCCACCCTTGGTGAGATGGAAGGCATGGTGGAGTTTAAGCAGAATGACTTGATCTGACTTATTATGTTTAAAGTCACTTTGAGAGACCAGGTGCAGTATAATCCTAGCACTTTGGGAGGCTGAGGCAAGAGGATCACTTGAGGCCAAAAGTTTGAGACAAGCCTGAGCAACATAGTGAGTGAGACCGACCCTGTCTCTACAAAAAATTAAAAAGTTAGCTAGGCGTGGTGGCACATGCCTATAGTTCCAGCTACTTAGGAGGCTGTGGCAGGAGGATCGCTGGAGCCCAGGAGTTTGAGGTTGCAGTGAGCTATGATGACACAATTGCACTCCAGCCCAGGCAACAGAATGTGACCCTGTCTCAAAAAAAAAGCACTCTGAGAAAAGGTCAAATTCTGGATACAATCTTAGGGTAGAACCCATCTGCTGACAGATAGGGTGTAGGGATTGGAGAAAAGTCAAGAATGACTCAAGTGTTTGGCCTGAGGAATTGGAAGGAGGGAATTGCCGCTTAGCGCTTAGCAGCTGTAGGGGTGGAGAGAGTATTAGGAGTTCGGGTTTGTGCACGTTGAGTGTGAGGTGCCGATTAAAGGTCCAAGCGAGGATGTTGAGTAGGCACAGGGATGTACAAATCTGGAGTTCAGGAGAGAGGTCTGGACAGCTGGTTTGGTTTGGTAGTTGTCACCATTTAGACCAGCGGTCCCCAACCTTTTTGGCACCAAGGACCAGTTTCATGACAGACAATTTTTCCATGGACTGGGGCAGGGGATGGTTTGGGGATGATTCAAGTGCATCACGTTTATTGTGCAGTCAAACCTCTCTGCTAATGGTAATCTGTATTTGCAGCCGCTCCCCAGTGCTAGCATCACCGCCTCAGCTCCACCCCAGATCATCATCAGGCATTAGATTCTCATAAGGAGCACGCAACCTAGGTCCCTCGCATGCGCAGCTTACAGTAGAGTTCATAGAACTCCTGTGAGAATCTAATGTCGCTGCTGATCTGACAGGAGGCAGAGCGGCTGTAAATACAGAAGCAGCTTCATTCGCCACCTGCTGCTCCCTCCTGCTGTGCAGCCCAGTTCCTAACAGGCCACAGACTGGTATCGGTCCATGGCTGGGGGTTTGGGGACCACAGACTTAGACAGTCATTAAAGTCAAGGGCCTGGGTTAGATCACCCAGGAAGGACACAGAGTGTGTAGAGAAGCCCAAGGACTGACCCCCAGGGCACTCCTACATTTAAAGTTTGGAGGAAAGATGAGGAACCAGCAAAGGAGGCCGAGAAGGAGCTGGCAGGGAGGTGACAGGAAAACCACTCAAGGGAGGGACCCCGGCAGCCAACTGAAGGGAGCGTTTCAAGAAGGGGCTGATCTGCTCTGTGAAATGCTGCTGACACGACGGCAGGTCAAGTCGGTTGAGAACTGACCACGGGAGTTCTCTGACCGTGGAAACCTCTGATGAGCTTGGCAGGAACAAAGTGGGTGAAGTGGCGGAGGCCAAAGTCTGACCCGAGTGGGTTCAAGAGAGGACGGGAGAAGAGGAATCAGAGCGTGCGAGTATAGACCTGGCTGCCCGGCGTGGTGGCCACTGCACACAGGTGGCTGTCGAACACTTGAAACGTGGCTGGTACAAACTGAGATGCGCTTTAAGTGTAAAAGAAACACTGCATTTCAAAGACCTAATACGAAAAAGAATACAAAATATATCAATATTTATATCGATCACATATTAAAATGACAATATTTTAGATACATTGGGTTAAATAAAATATATTAAAATTAAACCTGTTTCTTTTTTACTTTTTCATCAAGGTTACTAGAACATGTGGCTTGTATTTCTACTGGATGGCGCTGGTGGAGACAATTTTTTTTTGAGAAATTTTGTTACAAAAGGAAGCAGAAAACTGGCGTCACTCACCAGAGGTCCCTGCCTCAGTGATGACCCAACTTTCTGGGGTGATTGAACTTTCTGGGGTTCTATATTGTGATTTGGGTAGTGGGTATACCAGTTATACCAATTTGTATACGTATAAAAATTCATTGAGTTGTTCACTTAAGATCCGTGCATTTTGCTGTACGTAAATGAAACCTAAAAAACCGACAACTGGAAAGTCTGGAAGATGGGGTGTCTTGTTTTGATTCAAAGTGCAAAAAGAATCAAGGCATCTTAGAGTCGATGGGACTCGGAGATGAACAACCCCACCCGCTTCGTTCTCCAGCCCAGGACACTGCCACCAGAGAAGGGATGTGCCCCATCCAAGTCCCTAGGGCCTGGAAACTAGGTCTCCAGTCTCCCGGCACCAGAACCGTACAAACAACTCGGTTCTTCTCAGGGTTCAGACCACCTGCTCTCCCTGGGAGCCCCGAGGAGAGCTGTGAAGCGTGGGAACCGCTCTGCAAAGGGCCGGGCTGGCTCTGCTGAGGAGCTGCCCGGAACAATGGGGAACAAAAGCTCCTCCAGAAGAGAAGGCTGGCCATTGAGGGCAGGCCGTCCACTTCAACCGAGAGAGAGGCAGGCCGGGGACCTGCCAAGGAGGAGAACAAAGGGGGCGGCTGCTGAATAGGAGAGGCGCCTGGCCTGCCCGAGACCCCTCCTTCCTCCTCGACCCACCTGCTCATCCCGTCCCTTCGCTCGTCCCAACAAAAGCCAAATCCGAGGGCTCTCTCCACTTCCAATTAGTTTTTCAAATGAAATAATGACCACTGGAACCTGCTGCTACTTGTGGGTTTCGAGGTGAATGCAATTACAGAGGGCGACACCATCATGGCAACAGCCCCGGTGCTCTGTCACCATTAACTACGACACTAATGGCGCCTTAAAAGACTTCACCCCTCCCCACAGAGGTGCTGGGAGCTTCCCACTGCCATGAGGGTCCTACTTAAGACTGAGTGCTATTTTGTTTTTTTCCCCAAAGAAATGCTCTCATCAGTGGGGGACTTGATGCTTTTAATGACAATCCTTTCTGTTTGTACTAACTTGAAATTCACAAAGAGGCTTTCCATTCATTACTGCATTTGCTTTCCACAACCACACTCTGGAGGAAGACTGGGCCAGGCTCCTGGGCCAGGCCTCCCAGGGAGGTCAGATGACTGGCCCTGGGGTCATGCGGCTGGGAGGCGGCAGGGCTGGGGACTGCTGGGGGGCAGGAGGAGGACAGTACTGCCCCTCAAGAAATGCTGGGAGGAAATGAGGGAGCTGAGGATCAAGTGACTTAGACTAACAGGCAACGTGGACCTGGTATAAACCGTGAACCGGGCTCCTTCTAATAACACCTGGGAAATAACAATGACAGCATCTACACTAATGGGAGCAAACACCGATGTGATGCTAGGTGTCAGGTGCTGTGGTATTTGTGCTAGTTGTGACCTCATCTAATCCTTATAAAGCCCTCAGAGGTATTATCCCCATTTTCAGTGATGGGCAGCTAAGGCCCAGAGAGGGAAAGAAAGTTATGTAAGGACACACAGCTAATTGTGGAATCCAAAGCAGCTCAGTTTGACTCTAAAACTCACGTGCTTTGTGCTCCTCAGAGAAGGCCAGGTCTAGGCACTAGTGCAGTGAACAATCTGAGTGACAAATCCAGCAGGTTTCATAAATCACAGGAGACAGGCCTGGGCACTCCTGGGCTTCTCAGACCAACTAAGCTACAGCAGCCAGATTCTTTCCCCGCAGCCTTGCTCCATACAGACACGGCACGGACAGCACCTGCCTCTGCTCCATCCCAACGGAAAACTCAAGTTGGCCGGTGTGTTGGCACATGTCCCAGCTACTCAGGAGGCTGAAGCAGGAAGATCCTCGAGCCCAGGAGTTTGAGGTAAGCCTGGGCAACAAGCAAGATCCCCTCTCTAAAAAAATCTCAAGTTGCTTAAAATTTGGTATGGGTCCTAAAAAAAAAACTATCCCCTTCATCACAGCCCTTAAAAGCTGAATTTGTTCTGGCTTCTCCTACTTGCGACAATGTTCTCCTTCTTGCTAATGGTTGAAATATGCCAAATATGCCACACTCTGGCCTCAGCGCCGTCGCACATGTTGATTCCCTGCCCGGAGAGCACCGCCCTGGTGCCCCATCCGCACTTCCCGTTCTTCAGGTCTCGGCTTGGCCTTCCCAGCCGCTCTAGGTAACAACTGCTGCCTTGGAAGCCTTCCTCACGGTTGCAGTCACGTCCGGAGGGCAGGGACAGATCCGTCTCGCTCACTGCCATAGCTCGGGACACAGCACAGAGCGGGGCACAGAGCGGTGTTTGCTGTGCTCTGTTCTCCAGCTCCCCTCTGCAGGCCAGCCCTGAACCAGCCTCGGTGCCCCTTAGCTTTGCCAGCCCCTTCTCCAAAAAGCTGTTTCCTGACTCCAGCCACTGGCCGCCCCTTGTTCCCAGGGACCAGCATGCCCAGCACCTTGTGCTTCCTCCCTCGGGCCCTACTACCCCTTCGTCACTGTCCACCAGGCCTCACCCAGTGCCTTCCGGGCCTGTACAGGTCTGGTGATGGGTGGGGAAGTCCCCCTGCTCTCCCCTTCCTCCAGTCTCAGCTGTTGAGGTCCCAGCACACCGAATAGGGACACTAGGAGCCACCCGCGAGCAATGGGAGACCAGCATCACCCCTTTCCCCCAGGAGAGGGATAAGAAACTAAAAATTAAAAGCAGGGGTCCCAAAGGCATATGCCCATGGGAGCCAGGCAGGTGTCAAAGGGGCAGAGCTGGCAGGGGAAACAGCAGTGTCTTGCTGAGCGGACACCTGTGAGGGGCAGGGCTGACACGGTGGAAAGTGTAGGCCCCACCAAAGGGAGGAGCTGCTATTATTCAGTTCTGGCTGATTCAGGAATCAGGCCTCATGTTGACAGCTCTAACTTTCTTTTTCAAGAGAATCCAGAATCTAAAGCCCCAAACCCAGATTTTTATATAAAATCTCTCAATTTTCGAATGTTTAATTTTTTAAAAAACACTACGGATCAAATAAAACACCTAAGGGCCACCAGTTTGCAACCTCTAGGAAAGGTGAGGCCTCCTTCCCATTTTAGAGGCTTCCATGCAATTGCCCACATTGTCCTCCCACCTGCAGAATCCCAGTCGAAACTAGCCCAGAGTTCTAGAATCTCCTTTCCCCTTTCCCCAACCAAAATCTCAATTTCTCACTGTAGTAAAGTCCAGCTAAGTTGGAAAGCAATCTGATTTAAAAAAAAAATAACTTCTAGCTCCCCAATTCAGTAAATACTGTGAGGATTATCTGCATTTCAAAAGTTAACTAAATGCATCATGTTTCAATTAATAGAATTAAAGGCAATGAACCAAAATACAAAATCGTGGTCAATCAGGAAAGATGCCAAGTGCTGTTGATGTGTTAAACTCCTTTAATCCTATGAGGCAAGGACTGTTACGATCTCTCTTTTGCAGAAGCCAAAAAGGAGCTTTACAAAAGTTAAACTACTTGGCCAGGGTCTCTCACCCCAGTGGCAACACCAGGTTTGCCTGCACTGAAGGCCATGCAGTTAACTGCACTACTCACTACTACTCCTCTGCATGATATTATGTGACCTCACGTAATCGTGGTCCTGGGGCACAACTTCAGAGTGGGCACCCTTGGGATGGGTATGGCCCTCTTTGAGAGCCTAAGGACACTCAAGTGATCCATGATATGGTTTGAATTCATGTCCCTCCAAAATTCACGTTGAAACTAAATCCTCAGCACAACTGTATGAAGAGGTGGGGCCTTTAGGGGATGATTAGGTCATGAGGGCTCCACCCGCGGGAGTGGATTAGTGCCCTTATAAAAGGGCTCCAGGGGACTAGCTAGCCCCTTTTTGTCCTTCTGCCCCTTCTGCCATGTGACAACACAGAGGCAGTTCCATCTATGAGGAACCGGCCATTACCAGATATCAGATTTGCCCACACCTTGATCTTGGACTTCCTAGCCCCTAGAACTGTGACAAATAAATTTCTATTATTTATAAATTACCCAGTTTGTGGTGTTTTGTTATAGTAGCAGGAACAGACTGAGACAGTAAGCTCTAAGACAATCCCGTCCCTTCCCCACTGCATGCTATGGCCAAACTTTCAAGGCAAGAGCCTTTAGCAGAGGTCTTGCTGCTATGCCAAGAGGGGCCTTCAGATACCAACAGAGCTCCTATGCAGACAGCTGGTGCTCACTGCTGGAGAAGAAGAAAGGAAGCTGGCTTTTCTAGGCAATTCTCAATCCTCTTAGGAAAGGGGCAAGAAGGACCAATGTATGAAGGCCTAGAGAAGCACCCTGGCCATCTCCTCAACAGTATTTCCTAACTCAGTCCTCATGTTACATACCCAAGGATCCCAAAAGTACTAGAATAAGCTCTCAACCAGGCCTTTGTTCCTATTATCATTCTCTTTATTCCAAAACAGATTAATTACAGATTTCAACTTTTCAAATGCAACATCTGGGTAAGTTAGGAATATTCACAGCACCTTGCTAGGGCACCATGCCAAAGAAAGAGACGATCTGGGCTCACGGGTATCTGCTCTGTGTTGGGGAAATTGAAAAACAACAAGCAAAAGGACAACCACAATCTCGACTTTTTTTTTTTAAATAAAGCTTGCTTAATTTCTCTTTTCACACTGTGAATTGTTCTTGACTCCTTTTCTCAACATTCATTTCAGCTTTCAGAATTTCCCTCCTTCTCCTGGAACTAATGCGCTGTTCTGAAAGGGAATGGAGACAAACACAAAATTACCAAAGGTTCCAGTTCATTGTTGTAGTTCCTAACTGGTGACAAGAGTGAGACCAAGATACTCTCCCACTATAAGATCCCATTTATATGGGAATAATCATTTAACTATCGATTCTATTTATTTACCCCCCATCTCATTGTACAAAAGAATGTGAGACAGCTTGTTCAAAACTACAGTTGATGCCCATTTAAATGTACACAATGAAACAAACTGGATGGCAACTAAGTAAGAAAGTGGCATGTGAGCACCTAAGCAGATGTGGTAATTCCAGGCACACCTCTCACAGTGCAAGGCCAAAAAGAGAGTGTAAATTTTAACTAGATGAACAGAAGAAAATTTGAAGAATGTTCATCTTCAATCTCTCAGATTCCAGATCTGCCAGCCAACGTGTGGCCCTTCCGTAGCTTGAAGACCACATCCTGCCCATTCACTGCAGAAACCTGTACCACGTCCCTGCCACGTGACTGTGCTCTTGCCAAGTCTGACTGGGCACCTAAACCTAACACAAAAAGACTCTCAAAAATGGAACTCAGCTAACAGAAAACTTTTAAAGGGGATAAAAACCTCTCTGTCTCTTTATTCCCTCTTTCCCCTCAGCTGCCCTTCCCTAGACTCTTAAGTGATGGGGAAACACAAAGAACGAAAATGACAATCTAGACAGACACTGTGTGTGTGTGTGTGGGGTGACAGCAGCTAGTCACTGAACCAGGCAGGCTCCGGCAAGCCGGGGCGGGGGTGCTGACACACATACCGCCCTTTAGTAGGCAGCTCTTCCCAGTGGCGAGGACGAAGGTGATGAGGATGCAGCCTTACAGAATGGCAGGCTCCAAACCAATTAATGAAACAGTTGCAAGGGACATGCATAGGCATGGAACTGATGCTGAGGGCCAGAGAGTGTGCTCCTAATTCCTTGCCAACACTCAGAGGTTCCTAGGTACGCTAAGGCATGTGCATTCATAAATGTTCATGCAGAAAGGACAGCGTGAGTACGAAATAAGAAGAGCTGAAGGGTGGTGGCCCACAACCCTCTATCCTGGCTGAAAAGTTATGCCCTACATTATGTCTGCTCAAATCAACCTCTGTCCTCAGATCAAGAGCATTTAACCACCAGGGGTTTCCCTACAAAATACCAGGTCTCAACCTCAGAAAGTACCAAATGTCCAAATAATCAAGTTACTTTCCTCTCTCTCAAGCAATGCGATTTGGGGGTACCATGGTGGGGGTGGACTATTTAAAAATCAAGAAAAAAAATCAATTCAGAGTAAAGAATTAAAGAACTCAACATGTAGCAGAAAGGACTATTTCTGAAAGCAAATCTCAGACAGAGCAATTTAATTTAAGATAAAACTAAATTTGACAGGGAATGAGGGTGGGAGAAGCGACCAACTATAAAAGGGGGACAGAGGAACTTTTTGGAGGGTTGTGATAGTCTATATCTTGATTGAGGCGGTTGGTTACACAACTATTTAAGTCTTTCAAGATTCACAGAATTGTACACTAAAACAGGTGAATTTTGCCATATATAAATTATACTTCAGTTAAACCTGAAAAAACAAAACCGAAACAAATATAGTTCCTTTCTGAGCCAAGGACTAGGTGACCCGGCTTATGTGCACACAGCAGTGGAAAGGCTCTAAATTCTGTGCTTTTGTTGATCTCCCCTATTTTCAGAGGATTAAAAATTAGGTGGCTTTGTTGCTTTGGCAGGGAAAGCCATTAAGAGGGAACATGATGTGAAAATTCAAATACCTCCCTCCCTTTGTTGGGCTAAGGCAGGGGTCAGCAAACTGTGCCGTACAGGCCAAATCCAGCCCACCACCTGTTTGGATAAATAAAGTTTTACTGGAACACAGCCATCCCCATTTGTTTCATTAATACATAGTCTAGGGCTGCTTTCATGTGACAGTAACAGAGTTGTATATTTCTGCCAAGAGACTACATGGCCAGCAAAGCCTAAAATACTATCTGGCTCCTTACAGAAAATTTTTGCTGGCCCCTGATCTAGTGGAACAGACAATCAGACACTCTTTCTCCTTCCCTCCTGTCACCTTGCCTCCACTTCTGTCCCCATTCTAGGACTAACATGTGGAAGGAGAATGAGTGGCATTTCACTTAACATTTTAGTCACAAAGGGGGCAGCCCTGAACCCTACGCTAAGTTCTAGGAAGCTGGATTCTGATGCTGGCTTTGATCTGTGGCCACCAGTCCTTCATAATTTAGAGTCTCAACAAATCACACCATTTGGCCCAACTAATAAACATTAGTGTTACAGTAGGCCTAGAAACAGTGACAAGGTGTGCCAGGATTTGCCATGGAACTATCACTTAATGAATTTTGGACTTGTCTTATCCTCAACTCAGCACTCCTGTAAACAAAGAGAGACAGGCATGGTCTACAAATAAATATCCTATGGGACATGAGCTAGGATGAAATCTTACATAGTTAAAGCCAGGCCGAAGCTGCCCCATTGCAAAGTTACCCCTTCAGCTGGGCTAACTCAGGAAGCCTTTGCCCTGGTCCAGTCACAACCTCACCCAGCAAGTTGGAAAATGGCCCCAGAATTCAGCTTTGGCTTAGGGCAGGTAGGAGGAATGAGTGGGCTGAAAACTGGAAAGATAACTGACATGCATGAGGTGGGCAAGATGGGAAAGGGACCCTGCTTCTGTGACGAGCCCGCCCTTCATCTTTACCGTAGTGTCCTATATTTTGCCAATCTACTGCTCTGCTCTGCAGCGATCCTGCCAAAGGAAAGAGGGTTTGAGAATCAAGAAAGGACAGTGAGAGGAGAAATAAGCCAAGGAAAGAAATGACAAACACCCAACCAGAACTTCCGTTAGGGTCACTGATTTTCCCAGGGCAGAGTTCATTCCAGGACTCACAAAGAAGACAACAGAAGAGGGGGCTTTAAGCTCGTAAGTGGGATATGTGAGTAGCGGGGAGGGAGGAGCCACCCATCCTTTTGGGATTCTGATAAAAACCATGGCCTCTTTCCCCAGAAAATGCTTGCAACTTTAGGATTCCAGATTAGAAACTCCAGCCATGCAGGATCTAAACCAAATGGTTTCTACCCCACTCTCCCCTTGATTTTGTTCTTTCTGAGTGGGCAACTTCCAGAAAAGAGAGAACTTAGAGCAAGGCCTTTTGGCTCCCTGGGGGCTCAGGCAGTTGCTGGAAGGGAATAGGGCTCTGTTTTGCAAAAACAGCTGAGTCCTGGCTCCTTCTCAGCTGGCAAGAAAAGGCTGCTGGAGGGCAGAAAACCAACCAGCTGCCACTGCTGGTGCTGTGGGGAGCTCTGGTGGGATCTGAATTCCTACAGGGAAGCCAAGGAGCATGTCTGTGTCACGTCTCCACAGAGAAGCGCTCAAAGAGCTCACAATGGAGACTCTGGCAGAGATGAGATGTTTGCTTCTCCTACTCACTAATGGTCTCCCTGAAAAAGCCTCTCTCTGATCTGACCAACCTAATTGACAGCCATGCTAGAGGGCATGCTATTGAGTTACATTCTTCCAGCAAAACTCCTGGACAGGAGAAAGCAGGGCACGTCTGAAAATGATTTCTTCCAAAGGTGAAAGCAATTCTGACCTTTTCTTACTGGCCTTTGTGTGGCTGAAATCACCCAGGTTCTAATAAAGTCAAATCAATGAGAAACACCTATGTGACATTTAAATTTGCCTCCAATTCAGTTTCAAAAGTCAAGCTGCCAGCAAGCTGCCATCATGCCAAGGTCTGACCATTTGTATGACTCCGAGGTTGTCTGGTTCCCGGGAAAGTGGTATGGGCTGCCGGGCAGACGCTCCCTGCTGGGAGCCTCTGCAAAACCTGCAGCAGCTTCTACAGGGAAGAACAAGACTCACGCTTCGGAGGACAAGCCCCTGGAGCTGTCAGGGGTTACAGAGGAGCAAGTCTCCCAGGCATGGGAGGAGGGCAGGGCAGAGAGGAGAATTTTTTACACGGCCAGAAAATTAACGCTCTTCTGCCACACATCCTAATCCATTTTAATCTTTATAGAACAGTTATTCTCCTCTCTCATTCTAATGTGTAGGGAAATAAAGTATTGTGCTTCTACTGCATTTAAAGCTAATCACTAAGGCCCTCTTCTGGAGCATACGAATTATTTTGCCACATACCCTTCTTCAAAGAGCTGATGCAAATATTTCTAACCCTACTCCGGAGCCATGGCCCAGCCCCAGCCTTACCTCTTGACTGCCTGCTGGGCTAGCATCCGATTGCCAGCCAGAAACGTCACACTGCCCAAGATGGCTAGGTACTTCAGGGTCTGGAACATGTTGAGCTGAGTCCAGTAGACATACATGAGCCCCAGCATAGCTGTAAGAAGAGGTGTCATGATACCCAATTAAATGAAACTGTGCCAATGCCCTGAGGTCGAGGAGAGTTAGGAGCAGGAACTGCTAGATCATGAAAAGGTCCATATTTCCATACCAGCTTATTGTATTCCTTTTATCTGAGCCAAAAATTAGGTAACTCAATATACTTGCCTCTCAGCCATGGCTACCAAGAAATTCAGAGTTAAAAAAAATCAGACTTCAGGTACTTTATTTCATTTCATTTCCTACTAACATCTATTTCTCTGCTTCTCTAATGAAGTTTTTATTTTGTTTAGAACTTCACTGTCATGTTATATTTGGGATTTTATTTTTCAAATTCTTAATAAAAATACATAGGATATAAAGAAATGGTTTCTTTTTTATTAAAAAAAATTGTAAACTGGGTATGGTGGCTAGTGTCTATAATCCCAGCTACTTGTAAGGCTGATGAGGAAGGATCGCTTGAGGCCAGGAGTTTGAGACCAGCCTGGGCAACATCGCAAGACCCCATCTCTAAAAAATAAATAAATAAACAAAAAATTAGCCAAGTGTGGTGACGTGTGCCTGTAGTCCTAGCTACTGGGGAGGATCACTTGAGTCCACAAGCTCAAGGCTGCAGTGAGCTATGATCACACCACTGCACTCCAGCGTGGGTGACAGAGCAAGACCCCATGTCAAAAACAAAAAAAAATTAAGGATAATCTGCCATTTGAGAGCAAAGAAGACTGAGGAAGGTTTAGTGAAAAGAGCTCAGAGCTGAGCACTGAGCGCCCTGGCTTCTGGTCCAGGCTCTGCTCTTATCAGCCACTTAATTTCCCAAAGCCTAAATTCTCCTACCTGTCAAACAGGATCATAATTCCTGCCCCAATCACCCCCAACAGGGTTGTGATGAGAATCAAATAAGGCAACTATCACAAAAAGCATACTGATAAGAAAAGTCATGGCTCTAGGCAGATTTATGTTCAGGTTTTGCTCTCGGTCTGACCCGGGAGGGCCATGAGTCACATCCAGTAACTTAGCTGGAGAGAAAGGTCGTCCTGTCACTTTTGCCCACAAGGATGACAGGTGAACTACAGCAGGGGTTCTTGACCCTTTCCAAGATCATGGACCGCTGTGACAATCTAATCAAAGCTACAACTCTCTCTGGCCCCAGAAAAATAGACACATAATTGCCTAGAATTTCCAGGGATTCATCTGTGCACCCCTATGAGAATCTGCATACTGTGGATGTACCGACAGTGACTCCGAAGAGAGGCAAAGAAGTTTAAAAATACTGAGGTCTCCATGAAGTGCAAGTCACCACCGATCCAACAGCGTCAAAAGTCCTGGAAATATTGAACTGATGTATGAACGCACTGTCTCATGTTTAGGTTGTTTAGGTCCTAAGTTCTCAAGAGAACGATGCAGGACAGCATGCCTGACTGTGGAAAGGACTGTTTTCTGTTACCATCCGGACAGAGCCACTGGCAAACGTGAAGATCGATATGGTGGGAAAGATAACCTTTGGAAACTGCATTAATGCTCTTCTCCAGGAAGAATGGCTCAATGTAAAGATATGATAAGTGAGTAATCTCTGAAAATGAACAGGGCTATTAAATGAGGGTAAATGGCCTGCCAACAGCAGCCTAGTACAATGAAGCCCAGTCTAATGACAGCTGTTCTAAGCTGATGGACCAAACAGGTTTATCATCATATTAACTGTCCTAAAAGGCCAGGAGGAAGAGGGAAATGTTATGCTATTAAGTCATTATAGTTAATAGGTTGTGGGTCTACTTAACAGGCCTTTTGCGTGGGCAGGCGAAATGTCAGAGGAGGTTAAATGGAATTAGCAGCCTGGGGCACTTACCAGCATGTCCCAGGTGAAATATAATCGTACTAGGAGCAAAAGTGAAGTTGGAGACATTGGCACCAATCCGGATCCACTGAATGATGGGGAGAAATAAATTAAAAAGACATTAGAACTTAAAAGGGAGGCAACACATGTCATGCCAATGCTAATCCAATCAACGACCCCAAGGGCTTAGAAAGTCATGCATACTGAAAGGACAGGGAATTCTTCCAAGTGACAACCACCCTATTACAAGCCCTCAGGAAAAACTGTTCCCTTTTCTTTTTTAGAAAAGCACCTAAGCATCTGAGCTTGGGTAACTCAAACCTGAACATCATTTTTAATGATGGCAAAACTTTCTATTTTAAAACAGGTGGAAACATGAAGCCAAAAGGTCAGAAACTGCACTTATGATGAAGTAACTGACACTCCTACCAGGTTCTCTAGGAATTGGTAAAAGAAACCTGCTGGCAGCTGGTAGGATGATGCTCTTGCTGTGGGTCCCATGACTTTTGAAATTCTGATCACTCAAAAATGAGGACAGGGCCGGGCACGGTGGCTCACGCCTATAATCCTAGTTCTCTGGGAGGCCGAGGTGGGCAGATCGCTCAAGGTCAGGTCAGGAGTTCGAAACCAGCCTGAGCAAGAGCGAGACTCCGTCTCTACTATAAATAGAAAGAAATTAATTGGCCAACTAAAAATATATAGAAAAAATTAGCCGGGCATGGTGGCACATGCCTGTAGTCCCAGCTACTCGGGAGGCTGAGGCAGAAGGATCACTTGAGCCCAGGAGTTGAGGTTGCTGTGAGCTAGGCTAATGCCACAGCACTCTAGCCGGGCAACACAGTGAGACTCTGTCTCAAAAAAAAAAAAAAAATGAGGACAGGTGCCCATACCTTAGGTATGGTTTCTGAAAGCTTGCGGCATGTCTTCTCGATTTAGATTAACCAATAATTCTTTTATTAAAATCAATGAATTAATTAGGAATACAGAAAACTTTCTAAAAGTAAGGTCTAAAGCTTTTTTTCTCAAAATTCCCTGAACTTTGAAGATATACATATACGTCTATAATTTTAAAAGAGAAACAAAGAAGAAAAATTAATTGGCTAAAAAAAAATCAAACAGTACAGAAAAGTCTAAGGTAAAAGTTTCCTTCCTGTACACTCTCCAAAAATGTCCTCTCCTCAGAGGTGACCAACACTAACCCACACTGCCTTTTAAAACTTTTTATAGAGGATCATACTAAACATACTACCTTGCTTTCTTCGTTCAATAAATACTTCCTGGCAATCATCGTATCAGCATATAAATCTATCCATTCTTTGAAGAAGCTGCGTATTATTCCACTGTATGGCTGTCCATAACTTAGTTAACACTTGCTTTTATGAAGACTAGGCTGTTTCCAGTTTTATGCTCCAAACAGTGCTGACAAGCATAGCCTCTGTACTGCATTTTTTATAGCTAAAAGCATTGGACCTTGCTTTGCTCACACTTGATCTCCTCTGAATACTCCTATGGAGCATCACAGTCCATCCACTTTTGTCATTTTAGTTGCTACTAGGTACTTTCTCATGCCCCCTTGTCAATGGGTCAATTTGTTTGGCCGCTTCCCCATACTGGGGAAGTTTGGTTATTCTAAAATTTCTTGACCATCAGTTCAGGTCACAGCTGCTGGACCTCTCTGGAGATGTGCGGAGGCCAGAGCACAGAGGCTCCTTTAGAAGGGCTACATCTGCCGACTCTGGCGCAGGACACACGCTGCCCATGCTAATTACAACCACTCACCAGAGCAAACAGCAGGAGCAATGGCGCGAGAACCAGGGCGGTGAATGTATTGGACACCACCGTGGGGGGCCTCTTCTCAGGCTCACGGAACAGGTGCTGTCAAAAGAAGACACACCAAGAAGACTTAAGAATGTGCTCTTCCCGGCAGGGGCTGCCATATATACCGGGGACCAAAACATCAATGATGGTCACCAAGGGGAAATGCTACCTAGAGGCAAAAACCTATTGGCAACAAGTGGCCACTTGGCCTTTTGCCTCTTCTCAACGCTGGCTTCTGATCCCAGAGGTCTCCCTTCCAAAGACACTACATCAGTCCCAGCTCATTGCTTGGCCAACCCTTTTGTCCCCTCAAAGACTCGCTGCCATTTAAAGTTGGAGAATGCAACCCATCAAGTGGCATTAGGCTAGCCTCAAAGACGGTGCCCAGGTATAGGGATGGCTTGTATGACACACCTGAGGCAGGACTCTGGACTTCATAATGCATCTGCATTCCCAGGTGGCACTAGCCTATGTTGCTGCCTCACTTACGTTAGCCAACTGGTGGTAACCTCCCAGTCCCTTTAAAAATATAACAGAGGCCTCCCTGCAGATTTTAACCATAACTCATTGCTCTCTCCCCCAGCCAGGGCTCTAAGGAAGCCCTAAACAAACTTTCTCCCTCACTCACTCTGCCTGATTTCCAGAGTTAAAGCAGAAGGCTGGACAAACATCCCTCTGATATTTCTTGGTTTGTTTTTCTCTCCTGAGCAATTCTACACGAATTCTCTTTGGGAAGCTCACCTAGGTAATGTGACCCAGCAGAAGCACCAATGACCGCGAGTCCAGAGCCCTCCATTTAGGCCCAAACTGATATGCATGGCTGTGTGACCAGGGGCAAGTCACTTTCCCACTCTGTCTCAGCTTCCAGCCATAAAACTGGGGGTGAGGAGGGTAATGACCATCCCAGTAGGCTTGTAAAGATACTCGAAAGACCAAATCAAATAGGGCATTTGACCATGCTTCGGAAGCTGTAACACACTTATGCAAATCAAGCTTTTTTTTTTTTAAAGATTTTTTTCCTCTAGTGTTGTTATCAACTCATGGCTGTCTCTTCTGCTTGCCAATGCCTGGTGCCATGATGAGACAGCCTCATTTGAGCCTCCTGTTCCTATATTTGCACCTCTGTGCTCCTTTGCTGCCACTGACATGAAAGGATTTCTAACACCGTAGCAGTTGCTGCACCTACTCCATACTCTACAGTCAGCACCCTTCAGCATCACAATTATACCTTCTACTATTTAACTGCACTTTACATTCCTAAATTCTTAATGCTCTATCAACATTAAGAGGAATTTTAAAAAGAATTCTGCTCTACCCTTTGGGCTCTTATCCTTTTTTATAGTGAAATGAAAGCAGGTGGTCTTCTTGTAACACTTGGATATTACGTTGATTCATATGTAGGTTTTCATGTATGATCATTTCTCATGATTGTAGAACAGTCAATCCACCGAGTGGATTCACCTCGGTTTCCTTAACCAGTACCTAAATTATTTAGCCATTATTGCATTTATTTTGTAAGGGGCTTTAGAAACATTTCAAAGCTTTTCTTTCCTCATCTATGACCTACTTTGATCCTTACAACAGTCCTGTGGGCTAGGCAGGCCTGGGCAGGCCTTGCTTATCTGAGGATTTGCCTAATGAAGTAAGGCCCTGTTCTCCCAGGCGAGTTTCCCCATCAGCCCTGATTTATGCAGAAGTAGCAAGATAAATGCTAAACCCATCTGCATAGCTGGTCAAGCAGCGGTCTGAAGGCTGAACCTCCTGGATGTCAGGAAAAACAGACTGAGGTTCTGATTTCATCCCCAACTCTGCTTTCTGGTAGCTAGTCATTAGACTCTTTGAACCTGTTTGCTCAGCTCGAGGATGGGGCTGCTGTTTGCCCTGCCTAATTTACAGGGTAGTGAGATCAAACTATAGAGTATCATATAAGCAGGTTAAAGGACCAGAGCCACAGTCAGGGGTTTGCTGCCCTTTTTCTTTGTGCCCATTTGTCCCCTGTGTTTAGTGGATAAGCCCTTTGAGATATACCTGAATTTCCTGCTTCGGGGTAAAAAGGTTCTGGGACAAGACAGTCGATGGAGCTTCTTCCTCTGGGAACTTGATGACCACATCAGCCTAAAAAAAATAAGGGCAGTGTTTAAAAACACAGGGGCAGAGAATGGGGTGAAACTCCTCGGCAGGATAAGATTCCCTGACTCACATCTAGGATCATAACTGAAAAAAGCTCCAAGCAGTCCAATCACTTCTGATCCATTAGTTGACAAATTGCGGCAGTAAAAATTTCAAAAACAAAAACAAGTATTTGTTGTAAACGCTTTTTAGAGCAGGAGTTCTAATTTTCTACTGGTATGGCAAGCCCCATAGGGCTGCTTAATACAAAAATCCCAGCTGGTACACAAGCTGTTAGAGTTGCAATCAGAAACTGCTTGGTGTCCTGGGAAGTGTGATTTAGTCACATTTAGAAAAAAAAGAAAGAAAGAAATGAGAATGTGTTCTTGTACAGAAAGTAGCCCAAAGTCCAGGAGAAGAAAAGGAGCCTTGAATACGGCACCAAGAAAACACAGCAGTCCCTTTGTCTTGGGAAGGGAGCCGGCCACTATTCAAGGCCTGCAATTTGGCCTCTGCTACCTCTCCAAGCTCATCACCCACTGCCCTCGACAGGATGCAGGTGCTCCAGGGAAACACAACCATTCACATCTCACTGAAAGCACCTTGAGCTTTTCTGCAGGCCCTTCCCCAATGATCATCCCACAGCCCCCAGATACTATTCTGATAAAACCTTGCCATTCTTCAACCCCTTCTCAAATGCCATGTCTTTGGAGTTTTCTCTCATCACACCAATCAGAAGAGAGGCATGAAGTCAGGCACTACACAAACGTTAGTCCTTAGTTAATTAGCATTTTGCACATCCTACAGTTCATTATTCTACACCATCCTGAGTTATTATCAGAATTCAGATCTTGTCCTTCCCATGAGGCTATACCGTATTTCAAAAGTCAAGGCCTTATCTTTTATATCTATGTACCCCCGACAGTGCCTTGCTTGGAATATGAAAGCCTCCTTCCTGTATAACATCTATAGGAATTCACAGATCACTAGCATTCACATGGGCAAATTTATACTTCCTTCACTCACTCAGCATTTATTAAGCACCTACAATGTGCCAAGCCATGTGCATGACCCTAGGACTATTTATGGAGACAACACATAGTGCCTCACCTCACAATACTTATTCATTGTCCATGGGAGGCACAGGCAGGGCGGGGTGAAGAACCCTTGCCCCTGAAAAGGAGCCGTCTATGTCTGTGGTACAGCCACTCTCACCTGGGTCAGGGTGCATTTAGGCACATACCACATTCCAGAGGATTGGGTTCTTCAAAGTGGCATCTCCGACGATTAAGTAGAGAGTGTAGGTGCCAGAGGCAGAGTCAAATTCGATCTTTCTTTCAGAGGTATCCAGTTCAAACTTGTACACGTTCTTGTGATCCGGCTCAGCGACAAACACCACTTCCTGGCCAGTCTTCTGGTTATGGAGTCGGACGAATGTCTAAATGGAACAATAATACAATCTTTCATCTGATCATTTCAAAACTCCCCATGGGCCCAACATTGACTCTGCCAAGCAGCAGAATGTTAGCTCCTTCCTCACCGTGAGCACTCTAGGACCTGCCAAACCTGCTCCAAAGTGGAAGGAGTGGTCATGCCACCCTAATCTGTTAGCTCAGAGATAACTTTTTGCTGGTACAAGGACAGAAATTTATCTTAGGAGTCCAGCCAATTCTCAACCAGTTGGAGGCCGAATGCCCAGTTTGTGGATGATTTAAGCCCTTTGCAATTGCTGCAATTTCTTTTTCCTGCCAGCCTTTTGGCCACTTTGCTGCCCAATTAACTTCTTCAGCAGAGGGTGAAAAGAAGGGAAATGAGGTGGAACTGTAAAAGGCCCATTTTCAATTTCCTAGTGCCTGCAGCTAAAGATTTAGTAGAGGAGGCTTGGGTATTGATAGCAAGGCGGAGTTCTAATCGAGCAGAGCAGCCCAGTGTCACAGAGAGCCCCAGCTCTGAAGACAGACAGATTTGGCCCTACTACTACTTATTAGGTGAGCAGGTTACTTAACCTCCTTGCGCCTTGATTTCTTCATCTTTAAGGCAGAAAGATTAACTTTTACAGGAGGTATATCTGTGTGAAGATTTGCAGTGATGTATGTAAAGCATTTAGTGCAGGGCCTGGTCTATACTAGGTAGTCAACAAAAGGTAGCTAATATTATTATCAATATGATGGTATTGAATCGAATCACTTTATCTCCACAATGGCATAAGAAACTAGAGTTTCTGCAGCAAAATTTAATGTCCCCACTCAGAGCTCTTCCAAATGTTTCAAAATAAAGAATTCAACAAGGCACAGATCGTAAGACATAAGCATTAAATGAGTTGCCATGGTCACACAGCTAGTGCTGGGTCTACAGAAAAAACATAAATCTCATTTGTTAGTCTACACTCGAACAACAAAGAACCACCACCATCAAGTCTTTAGGGAAAGGGGCCCAGAGATGCGAAGCATCCCGACTACAGCTATTAGTCTTGGCCACGAATGGCTTTTAGGAGTCCAGGTGCCCGATCTCCCTCCTGTCATAGTCAAGTGCAGGCGGCTGCCAAGCCCATCTACAACATGCCATCTCTGCCTGGGAGGTCTCTAAGCCATGATTTCCAAAACAGAGTCTTGGATAAGACAAGTATTCAGTTAAAGTTACATTTCCTCACTAACTCTCCCTGCTCTAACCCTAATCCTACCAATTTAGCCTTGTTAATTTCTTTTCTTTGTATTCTTTCTTTTGTGCTATTTGGTTGGCAAATGTCATTCTGGGAAGGAGCTGGGAAATGCTAAGAGGTTGAAATGCTTAAAGGTCAGTTAGCCATGGCTAAGGGCCCTGACCAAGCAGTCTGGAGTTTAGGGGTGGAGGGGAGAAAGGAGCAGAAGAGACTGTGGCCCCAGGGGCAGGTGCTGTGGGGCACAAGTACAGCAGCTGCAGCTATGAGAAAGAGAAAGCAAGAAGGTTTCCAAGTAAATCCACTCACCTCAGTGGTCTGCCTTGAAGCTGCCTTGAGGCACAAACACAAGGCTGCTGGTTCTTGCTAAAGCATCAATACAGAGCACTTAAACCAAGCCTAGTAGGTCCCACATTCTTTCTTTTTTTTTTTTTTTTTTTTTTTTGAGACAGAGTCTCACTCTGTTGCCCCGGCTAGAGTGCCGTGGCATCAGCCTCGCTCACAGCAACCTCAAACTCCTGGGCTCAGGCGATCCTTCTGCCTCAGCCTCCCAAGTAGCTGGGACTACAGGCATGCGCCACCATGCCCGGCTAATTTTTTCTATATTTTAGTTGGCCAATTAATTTCTTTCTATTTTTTTTAGTAGAGATGGGGTCTCGCTCTTGCTCAGGCTGGTTTCGAACTCCTGAGCTCAAACGATCCGCCCACCTCGGCCTCCCAGAGTGCTAGGATTACAGGCGTGAGCCACCGCGCCCGGCCCCCACATTCTTTCTTGTCTTTCATCATTCGAAGTATTTATCTGAATTGTCCTTTACCACTAAAGGCAGGGCCAACAGTGGACAAAAGCCACGTTAGGTTCTCTGGGGAAAGGGTATATGGTTGGAAAATCTTTTAAATGATAATTTCCATTACTTTATATATGAAAAAAAATAAAGCCTATTGCTTTTATAATACAAAGTAGGCACAAGTTAAAAGAGGATATCCTTCAGAGTCCCACAAATAGAAAATCTGCTTTAGCCAGAAGAAAAAATGCTTTGGGCCTTCTGCTTAGGTGTTTCTTTTTCAAAATTATTTCAATATATTCCCTTTCTTTAATCAGGAATAAAAAGCCTCAATTAAGTACGAATCTGCCTTCAGTATATCTCCTCAATACCAGCTAATCTTTTAAAAAGAAGCGTGTATTCCAGGTGAAGGATTACAACCCCTGCGAGTAGTAAAGCGTCATGTGGAAGAACCTGAAGGACAGCCAGGGTTCAGAGTCAAGGTCTGAAAGCAGGAATGTGGAACTTCCCCTAGACCATGTTATACATCACACTGTTAACTCCAGCGTGCATTCATGTTTCAGGCCAAGAGAACTATCTGGACTTCTTCCTGACCTGGTGAGGGGTGAGTTCAGCACCAGTGTTCACATCTACCAGCTGGAAGAACAAGGCGAAGTTCTGGTGGCTGTCTGCGATGAATGTGCCCTTGGCTTTGGCTGGGTAGTTCACCCTGAAAGAGACATTATGCAGTCAGTCTTCAGAAAGGATCTGCAAATCTCTGAGAACAGGTAAAGAACGCATACTTCACTTCGTTGCCTAATCCTCACTCTCCCACTGTAACACTTCTGTCGTGGACAGACAGTTGTGGAGACAGTCTGTGGCCTAGGGGTAAATTGGATTGCTAAAGCCAGTACTGAGGAAAACTCAGAATAAACTTTCAGCAGGGTCTGGGGAAAATGCTATGTGCAGATGTCTGTACCTCTAGGCTAGCAACACAACCAAGTCAGGCACCAGTGGAACTCATGTGTACCTCTGCAGGCACACAGGAGAGGGGAGGGCCAGGCTGGCAGAACCGCAAGGAGAAATAATCACAGGATTAACGCTAGCAGCATATGTGAGCAAGGTTGAGAGACCAGGGACAGGAGATGCAAAGGAAACAAGGCTACTTTCGGCTTTTGCTTTTTTTATGCTGTATTTCTTCCTGGACAGTATTTCCATTATTTTTCTGCCTTGAAATTGGGTTTTAAAAAGTCATTTTCTCAAAAAGGCAGACTTGATGAGGGAAACTGTTCGTTTCACAGCTATCTCCTGGGATTTTAGGGTAAACAAACCAAATGGTTATAGAGCTCACACCTGGCTTTATATTTACTCATGAATAATACCAACTCTTCATCTATATAGAGAATTAAACTGCAAAGCACTCTAACAGACATTATTTCAGTGGATTCTCAAACAGTGCTCTCATCTCCAATATCACTGCTAAAATAATCAAGCCAGAAACAGTAAGACCACCTCTACGTGATTTAAAAGGCGTGACTGCTTGGCTTCCAGGCTCTGACTAACATCCCATCTTCAAAATGGCCTTGAGGAGTCACTTACTATGTTCTGGCCTCTAAAGCCACCCCAGATGAGTAGAGTTAAAGTTTGGACTATACCCAGAGATCTAGATCCCCAAAATAAGAATCTGAGGAAGGGCTGACACATGGGCTTCATACAGTGTTCTGGTCCAACTCTGATCATTGTTAATGATTACCTAGAAGGTTGTGTTAAAAAAAAAAAAAAAAGATTCTGAAGCTGAGTCTGAGTTTAGTAGGAACAAATGCTGAGACTTACTAGTAATGCCCTCCATGGACTTGGGCAGGGGAATGGCAGCCCTAGTGCTGGGTATTTGCCAGCTTAGTTCTAAAAACTTACGACAATTCCAACTAATTTCAGACCTACCATGGGCCACAGACAGTTTTCATGAGGCTATGAAGAGCAAATTCAGGACTGTGAAGATACGGAGATTGCACCAGAATGTAAATTAATACACTGTTTCCTTCATTGGGAAGGTCTTGATATTTAAAAAATTGTCATCTGAACTAAATAATGTGCTTAGTGACAGAGCTGACTGACTCAGATTTATATCCTGAGGTAAGCTGCTTATCTCTTTGTGGATTGGTAATAAACAGTTTGCTCATGGACTGAACACTCGTATACACAACCCCCAAATCCGCTTAGATGCCAAGCAGAATCTCTGATGCAGTACCAGTGGAACTACAGCCTTTTTAATTTGGGATGCAAACTGGATCCCTGCTGACACAGAATTGATGTCCAGAGGGGCTCAGTGCACTTAGGCATGCTCCCCTCAGCTCTTCATCCTGGGGTCCCCCAGTGCCCAGGTGGCATCCCACCTACCGGGTGGTTTTGGGCGCAATGCTCTGATCCTTATCTACAGTGGAAAGATCAACATTTGTGATGCCAACTTCAGTGGAGATCTTGACTCTGAGCTAGAGCAAAACAGAGAAGACAGTTGCCAAGTCAACTGGTGGGTATACGAGGAATTAACATGCATATTCAAAGTTTTCCACTCGTTAAGGTCAGTAAAGGCATGAAAAAAATCCTAGGACAGGAATCTTCAAGGATTATAGTAAAACTGACCCAGCCAGGTTGTATTTTCCATCCACTCCCAACCTGAGACCTAAAAAATAACCCCTTGATTCTCATCCCTTCTTCCCTTCTCTAGCTTTGGATAGATAGTATATATTTTTAAAAGAAAAAAAAAGTAGATCATGTGTCCTTTAAAATAAGTAAGGGGAAAAATCCTTAAGCAGTAACCTTTAAATAACTCAAATCAATAAGTGTTCAATTTTAACGACAGCTAAGCTTCACTGTGTGCTTACTGTGTGAAAAGCACTGGCTTTGTAAAGACTATCTCATTTAATCCTCACAGCAGTTCTGTAAAGTAGTGCTACTTCAGATGAGGACATTAAGACATTAAGGATTAGAGAGATTAGGCTGCATGCTCAAGATTAGACGGCCAGTAAGTGATAGGGCCAACATTCAGGCTCAGGCACTCCAACTCAGAATCCATGTGCTTTAGCACCTTGTTATACAGCTTCCCATCAATGCTTACTCTGTGCCAAGGAGCACTGGAACTCTGCGTAAGACCTCACAAGCTTTGGCAGTTATCTGCACTGATCACCAGGTACTTCTCATTCTCCTTCTGAGCATGTGGTAGAATTCTACTTCCCTGCCCCCTTGGAGTTGGGTGTGGCCATGTCACTTGCTTTGGCCAAAGAAATGTGAGCAGAAGCAAGGTGTATTACTTCCAGGTGGAAGCTTGGAGTGAGGGTGTGTTTGTCTCTTTTCCGCTGACATGGACACAGACAATGTGCAGGAGGAGGCTTGTTCCTTCAGCCAGGGTCCTGGAGTAAGAGCAACATGAAGTGCAGCCTCCAGCTGACCCCCTAAAGACACCTAGCATGGGCAAAAAAAATCAACCTTTGTTGTTTTAAGCCACTGTTGTTATAAGCATAAACCAATCCATCTGGACTCTTCCAGTGTTTGAATTCTGTATGTCCCTTATAAACATTTTCATTAAGAGGAGCTAGCTAATGCCAGTAAACAAGAAATTTAAAAATTAGATTAAAATAAATGTAAATACCCAAAAGAGACAGAAAATATGTTAACAGTCTATTCGTGGGACATTTTGAGTTAAAATCTAGTTTGAATGTGCAAATTATGCAAACCCAAGGCACTTTTATGTGCAAACATATCCGTAAGCCTTCCAAATATTTGATAGGTTTGAATGTAATGCTTAAGGTAATCCTTGCCAAATCCACTGGTTTATAGTCTGAGTCAGGATCAAGGAATAGAGACAGAGGGCTGGGCAAATAATTGAAGGACAGCTTTGGCATTTTCCTATAATAAAATGCCATATAAAGGTGTGACAACCTCAAATCAAGGGCAAAGAAGAAAAATTAAAAAGAGATAAAGATAGCTATTCCTTTTAACAGCCTTCTCTCTTGCCTCCATAATAACTATTTTGTGACAACAGCCTCAATTATCAGGTTGAATAGGAGTGTTCTGTTTTGCTTAAGATTTATTACCAGAAGGTGCAAGGATATTACCATTTACTTTTGAATACATGGCCACCTATTAGCAGTATATTTAGCATTATTGCCTGTCACTGAGTGTAGGCAACTAGGTGAATTACAGCAGTGGAGGAGGTGGATGATGGCCCATCAGGGAGAGAGCAAGGGGCCTTTACTTTGGTTCTGTGGGCTCTGTATTGAGTAAACAGCCTCATAACTCATACAGGGCTCAGAACCAGAGCAAGCTTTGCCATATAAAGCTCAACCCAGATAGGCACCATCACCATTTCCATTTGAAGACAAATTGGAATGGAAGGCTCAAGCAAAGAAGCAAAGAGCTCGGATGAGGCTACTGACTTCTGGTAAGATACTCCACTCCTTATAGCATGTGGAGCACCAAGGTGCAGGGAATACACAGAGATGGCAAGATACACTTCCTGTCCCATATGCAAACCATAATTATAGCAGACCAGTTTGCAACTTTAGTGGAGGGATGTACAAAGTGCAATGAAAGCACAGGAGAAGGAACTATGACCCAAGTCTGCCCAGAGGTGGACCCTGATTGGGAAGTAGGAAATGTTCTACAGCAAGAAGACTGAGGAGGAGGCTTGGTGAGCTTAGCAGTTTTGGGAGAGGTAGGAGATCAGCAATACTCTATGCTACAAAAATAATCTGTCTTCATAATTAACTAGTCTGCAATCTTCATCAACATTAACCAGATAATCCCCTCTTCATTTCTGTAACTCATTCTCTTAAGAACTCATTCATTTAATTTGTAAATGTGATCTTGAAATCATCGTCACACCTAAACATCCATGAACAGGAGATTAGCTAAATGAATAATGCACCCTATGAATTACTACAGGGCAATTAGAAAGAACAAGGTAGATGTCTATGGAAGGATATGGAGATATTACCTACTTTTGAATATACAACCATACAGTAGCAAAATTATATTTATAATCACTGTCTGTCATTGAATCTAGGCAACAGGGTGAATTATGGTGGGAGCAGGAGATAGCTGTCAAGTTAATAGACTCCCCAAGGGTAAAGCTGGAAGCCTCTACTTGTAGAAAAGCAAAGGATATAACTATTTATCAAATGATCTCTTTTATGTACATAGGAAAGGATATGCTCACATTTGCTATAATAAGTTTTTTTTCTTAAAGAGTACACAAGGGGCTGTTAATAATGATTCCTCTGAGGAGGACCAATTGAAGGGATGGAAGAAGGCTCTTATATTTCATTATATACCTTTCTGTACTTTTAAGTTTTTTAAAAGCATATGCATATTTTGCTATTTTTTAAATATAGGGATCATTTGGCAATGAGATTGTGGGTCATTTACTATCTTCTTTATAAATATGATTTTAAAAATAATCACTCTCCCTTTCAGCAGATAGATATACACAAACAGAGGTTTAAAGAATTGTGTAGGGCTCCTCAATGTATCCTTATCATAGTGATAAGGGAGCCATCAATTTTCAGGTTTTCACCTAGAATCCTGACTATAAACTTTCGGCAGTAACATGGCCACTAGGGCCTGCTAATCAAGATTCGGCTGTGTGAGTGTTCTGAAGACAGCATGAGCATTCCCAGAAAATACAGACATATGGAATGAGCAAAGGGCAAATTGCAGTGAACTCGAGTCATTTTCGGTTTGCCCTCAGCCCTAATTTTAAAAGGTTCATTAAGTTACAACTTTCTTTGCTGCACAGAAACACTGTGGGGCTGTTCTTACTAGGCAACAGTTTAAAATCCTTCTGCTCCAGAAATCGTACAACAAATGAGTTTCTGGAAATACTCAAAGGAAAAGGCATTTTTATGCTACTCTTTTAAAGCAAATTTAGAAAAAAAAATTATCATAACTTTTTTCAAAGCCGTCTTTTAAAGAGTTTAGCGTAGGATCCCTGTTGATTAGCTGCTTCTTCCTTCAAACCAACACTGTAGGATTAGTTTTTATAATAGGTAAGGGATTTGTTTCTGCACTTTAAATGCAGCTAAGCCTGCTTTACACTGGATCATGCTATTCCTTTCTTTGCCTGCACCGCATGCTATATCCATCTCAAAAAATGTTTTAACGCCAGGAAATGCTGTCTTTCTGCTGGGAGTAATAACCTCCCTGTTTAGCTTATTACTGTCAAAATGATGGTGCATTAGGGGCAATTAATGCTAATGAAAGCTTCCAAAACCCATGCTTCCCCTGACAGCAAGTTCAATGTCAACGAGTGGTATTATAGGCCTCCCATACCAAACCACCGTTAATGCACTCTGACCAATGTCGGGCATCTCTAGGGAGAGCACACAGGACCCACTGACCGGCTCTAAGTGTGACTGTTACTGAAATTACAAAGTAAAGTTGTATGTTGCATACATGGCAGAGGTCAGAACCAACTCTCTCTCTCTCTCTCTCTCTCTCTCTCTCTCTCTCACACACACACACACACACACACACACACAGCTCAAATGTAATGAAAAGGGAGAGAGGAGATTTTGTAATGCTTATTCCATCACCAGGAATGAAAAGGACAGCAAATGGCCTCCATAAGGGCTTATTATCATTGCATGAACAACAGCTATTAGCCATTTCTGCTATTTTGTACTTAGATCATTTTTTCCAATAGCAACAGAAACACTTGGACAAACACCAGATTTGATGTTACAAAAAGCCAAGCTGTTACAGTAAAAGACAGCATGGTATCAGCATAAGGACAAAAATACAGATTTATGGAACAGAATTATAAGTCCAGAAATTAACCCTTACATTTATGGTCAATTGATTTCTGACAAGTATGTGCCAAGAGAATTCACATCCAAGACAATTCAGTGGGGAAAGAACAGTCTTTTCAACAAATGGATCTGGGACAACTAGATGATCCGCATGCAAAAGAAGAAGGTTGGACCCTTACCTCACACCATACATAAAAATAACTCAAAATGAATGAGAAATCTCAGTGTAAGAGCAAAAACCATAAAATTCTTATAAGAAAACATAGTAGTAAATCTTTAGAACCTTGGATTAGGCAATGGTTTCTTAAATATGACACCTAAATCATAAGCAATAACAACAAAAAAAAAACTAGATTTTATCAAAATTAAAACCTTTGTGCTGCAAAAGACAACATCATGAAAGTGAAAATACAACCTACAGACTGTGAGAAAATATTTGCAAAGCATATATTTATCTAATAAAGAACTTATAACCAGAATATATAAAAAACTCTTATAATTCAACAATACAAAAGGATAAATAAAAGGAAATAAGAGGTATACAAATTGGAAAGGAAGAAATAAAAAGACCAAAAAACCTTATTTTTAACAGGCAAAGCATCTGAAAAGACATCTTTCCAAAGAAGATATACAAGTGGCCAAAAAGCACAGGGAAAGATGCTCAACATCATTAGCCATCAGAGAAATGCAAATCAAAACCACAATGAGATATCACTTCATCCTCACTAGGATGGCTATAATCAAAAAGCCAGGTAATAAAAAGTGTTGGTGAGAATGTGGAGAAACTGGAATCCTCATATATTGCTAGTAGGAATGTAAAATAGGGCAGCTGCTTTGAAAACTTGTTAGTTTCTCAAAAAATTAAATATGGAGTTATCATATGACCTACTAATTCTATTCCTAAGCATGTATCTCAAAGAACTGAAAACAGGTGTTCAAATAAAAACTTACACATGACTGTTCATAGCAGCATTATTCATAAGAGTCAAAGAGTGAAAATCCCTCAAATGTCCATCAACTGATGAATGGATAAACAAAATGTGATGTATCCATACAATTAATCAGCCATAAAAAGGAATAAGGTACTGATATTAATACATGCTACAACATGGATGAACCTTAAAAGTAATATGCTAAGTGAAAAAAAAGCCAGACACAAAAGGTGACATATGATTCTATTTACATGAAATGTCCCAAATAGGCAAACAACAGAGATAGAAAGTAGATCAGTAGATCCCAGGGCCAGGCGGAAGAGAGAATGGACAGTGACTCCTAATAGATGTGGGGCTGCTTTTTAGGGTGATAAAAAACCTTCTGGATTAGATTGTGGTAATGGATGCACAAGTCTGTAACTATACTAAAAACACCGAATTGCATACTTTTTTTTTTTTTTTTTTGAGACAGGGTCTTGCTCTGTCATCCAGGCTGGAGTACAATGGCATCATCATAGCTCGCTGCAGCCTCAAACTCCCAGGCTCACGTGATCCTCCTGCCTCAGTCTCCTGAATAACGGGGACTACAGGTGTGTGCCACCACACCTGCCTAATTAAAAAAAAATTTTTTTTTTTAGAGACAAGGTCTCACTATGTTGCCTAAATTGGTCTCAAACTCCTGGCCTCAAGCGATCCTCCTGCCTCAGCCTCCCAAAGTGCTAGGATTACAGGCATGAGCCACCACACCCGGCTTGAACTGCATACTTTTAATGGGTAAATTTTATGGTATGAGAATTATACCTCAATAAAGCTGTTATTTAATAAATAAATAACAAATAAATAAAAGCCAAGGCTCACCCCTTGGGTGTGCCACAAAGTTCTGAGGGCTCTGGAATGTGAGAAAACATCTTTAAACCACTCTATCCTTTTCTTCTTCTAAGCAGTCGGAGATGAAAACTAAGCACCAAAAAAATAAGATTTGATCTCCACCCACAGGAGTTCTCAGCCCAGTGAAAGAGCAATGCATATAAGCAAACAATGGTAATATAATTCAAGAAGTACAATTATAGACAGGGTATAAAATACAACAAGAAACAAAAATAAACTTTAAGTGGACTGAAGCCCTAAATATAAGGGGAAAAACAACTTAAAAATTGTTAGAAGAAAACATAGGAGAATACCTTTTTTATCCTGGGGTAGCATAGGATTTTTGTGAAGATGATACAAAAACACAATCTAGGAAAAGACTTTTAAATTAGACTTCATTAAAATTAAATTTCATGCATCAAAAGATGGCATAAAGCAAGGCTAGGGGAAGATATTGATGCTTATAACTAAGGATTAGTATCCAGAATATATATCACTCCTTCGCTTTGGTCTCAGCCACAGAAGCAAGATGACAAAGGGAACATCGTCGTTCAAAAAGCATTACAATAAGATTATATATATATAAAATATCACTCCTAAAAATCAATAATAAAAAAGACTAACAAACCAAAAGAAAAACAGGCAAAGATTTATGATAATTCACAGGAAAGGAAACCTGAATGGCCAACAAATATAAGAAAAGATGCTCAACTTTACTAGTAATCAAGGAAAAACATTAAAACAAGATACCATTTCATATGTATCACATTATCAAAAACTGATAAGACCAAATAGTGACAAGAATGTGAAGAAAAGAGCAATTTTGTGATAACTAATAAAACAACAACAAAAGACTCATGGAAAAGACATTAAGAGGTGGGATCAACAGGACTTGGTAACTGACAAGGAGGTAAAACTAGCATTTAAGCTGGATTCAAAGGTGGAAAGAAGAGGTTTCAAATATAAAAAAAATATTTTTTTAATGTGTTAAGTTGCAAATAAGGCCTCTTAATGAAGGAAACTAACATTACCAGAATGTAGTAGATTTGAAAGGTTTGAAGTACACATGATGATAGTTTCTACCCGAACTCTGTCTTAGCGAATACACTAGGATCAGATGTCTCATGCCCAAAAGGTCAGACATGAGGCAGAGAGATTAGAGTTCCAGAAAACATCATCTTTTCTGCCAAACTTTAGATACAAGTGTTTAAACCACCCATGTTAAGTAATGCCCTATTTTTTGAAAAGGTCAAACTTTCTAGCTGCCTACTTCTTTCATCAAAAGAAAGTATTACAGGAACCAACTTGAGCAGTTCTCCAAAGGCCAAACCTCAGATAATATGAGTAAAAAAATAAATGAAAGTGATGGGTCATAACCTATATAGTAAAATAAATATCCATGAGATGATAAATTATAAATATATTACATTATATAAATTATATATTATAATATTTATGATTATAGATAATTGGATAAATAAATAAATGAGGGAGAAAGGACAGTTATTTTCTTACAGCAGAATTCCAATTAATGAATGTAAGAGTAAAAGAAAATCATTTTTAGCAAACACCAAAGTAATAACTGTTGCAGACAAGATGATCAGGATATTTGCAGAGTCTCAAAGTATCACCCCACAAAACACTTAATTACAAAGCAGAAAAACAGTAGCTTTACAGTGGAGAAACCTAGCAGACAACACCTTACTCAAGTGATCAAGGTTAACGTGACCAGTAATGAGATATACCAACATCATATACTTCTTGCACTGAGAAGGGCAGAGCATCGCTTTTGGAGTATTATTGCAAAAAATGCATGACCTGAATTTAAACATAAGAAACATCACACAAAACCAAATAGAGACATTCTACAAAGTATTTGGCCAGTACTCTTCAAAAGTGTCAAGGTCATGAAAAACAAAGAAATTATCTTAAACTGGAGAAGGCTTAAGGACGTGATAACGAAAGGAATATGTGATCCTGGATTGAATCCTGGATCACAAAAGCGACGTTAGTGGAACAACTGGCAAAATTTGAATTAAGGTCTATAGATTAGTTAATAGTATGATATCAATATTAACTTCCTGGTATTGATAATTATATTATAGTTACATAAAATATTAACATTTGGGGAAGCTGGGTGAAGTGTATATGGGAATTCCATATACTATTTTTGCAATGTTTATTAAGATTACAATTATTTCAAAATGAAAAGATAAAAAAATTTCTAATTGAAAAAAGAAGAGTAGAAAATGACATCTGAATAGTAAAGAAAATAGTTGTCACAAATAGCATACATTCAATATTTCAGGAAAGGCACAGTACCACTCCAAGGTCCCTATTACGCAGAATGCATGGCAATGTAGTCAGGTAGATGCAGCAAAGACACGGTAGTGGAAACTTTGAGAAATGAGAGCTGAAAGTCGTGGAAGAGAAAGGAGAAGTAACTTTATGACAAGGCCAGCTGCTAGAGCTGTACACAGCTCTACAGTCTCTGAGGCTGGCTCTACAGCCCCCAGGGCACACGAACTAAACTGGCATAAATTACTCTATGCCCCTGAGTCTCACCTATGAAATGAAGATGACTCCACTCATTTTGCAGGGTTGTAAGAATAAAATAATATAACCAAAAACACACAGAACTGTGCTTCTCATGTAACAGGCATTCAACAAAGGGTTCACACTGATGATCCTAATTCAGAGTAAGAAAAGGTTCAACCATACTCGAGTTTAAGAAAGTAGGAAAATGTGTAACTCATCTTAAATAAGCTACTATCTAAAAAGGTTAAAATGAAAGCCACAGTGCTGGAAGAAGTAAAACTTCAAGTACCTGGGAAAAACACTAATGTGAAATACCTCATTCCCACAGAGCATCAGATAAATGAGGCTTAAAGCCACTTGGATCTTCAACCCAGCTAGAGTTAGCTAAACATCTGAAACACCATTCACTGTGATAGATTACCAGTTTTCTTTTATGCTTTACCCAGATAGCCTCATTACAGTCTTGTATATGTGTCACTTGATGCTTTTTGTCACCTATTTGGCATCAAGCACTTTTCTAAATCTACCAAGGCCTACCACACAAAAGATTTATGTCTCAGTGGAATTACAGGTGATTTTTATCTTTTCTACTTCCTAAATTTTATGTAAGATAGTAATGACAAATTTTAATGGAAAATGAATAATTTACAAATAAAAGAAAACTCACTATGACTAAGTTCCTGATTTACTGCCTTGGCTAAGTCTGTCAAACAGCATAGTTTGAACCTACCCCTCTCTTAACATAGTCACATTAGCTTTGTTGCAAAGAGAAGTCAATATTCTAGACAATTAATGCTGCATGTCTATTTGGTCATTTCCTTGGGTATATTATCATGGTAATGGGAATGGAAAGAAAAGCACCTACCTCTACTGTATTTGCAATATAACGGTTGTCACCTTCAACTTTGACAGAGAAGTCATAATAACCACTGGAAAATTTGACATTCATGAAGTTTAGTTCAAAAACATCCCTGCTAAGAATGACAGCAGAGTTAGCACGAATTCATGTAGGAAAGTCACAGATATGACAAACAGGGCCTATAAAGTGTCTCCTTGAGACAGTCCAGGGCTATATCCCAATTCTTAAGTCACTTTTTGACTTCCTATCCTACTTGGGGAATCTTGTGCTCAATCACAGAATACAATGCGGGGAAACCTTTAAAACTATCTAAAATGACCTCCTAGGTTTCCAAAGTTTTCTTTTCCTTTGTTTCCCCCTCAGCTCCTAAAATTCAACCTCCTTCTGGTAGGTTTCCACAATTTAATGTCAAATAGGTTAAGTCTACAGTATGACCTCAATTATGTTTAATAACAATAAAAAAAGGTAGAATGAAATACTCCAACATGTTTAAAGAGGTTGGTGTAGAATAGTATAACTGTGGGTAACTTTTTGATATTATTTCTACTTTTCCATGTTTTGTGAATTTCTCAAAATGGACATATCTTGGCTGGGCACAGTGGCTCACGCCTATAATCCTAGCACTCTGGGAGGCTGAGGTAGGAGGATTGCTTGGTCTCAGGAGTTTGAGACCAGGCTGAGCAGGAGCGAGACTCCGTCTCTACTAAAAATAGAAAAATTAGCCAGGTACTATGGTGTGCACCTATAATCCTAGCTACTCGAGAGGCCGAGGCAGAAGGATTGCTTGAGCTCAGGAGTCTGAGGTTCCTGTGAGCTAGGCTGACACCACTGTACTCTAGCTGGGGTGGCAATAAGACTGACTCAAAAAAAAAAAAGACATATCTTTTTATTAAAAAAATTAATTTTTATTTTAAAAGGTAAAGAAGATAATTCCTAACTCTATACAGCAAAATCCCAATGTCTTTTACCATTCCACTGATCATTCCTAAAAATGATTTTGCTTTTTAAATTTTATATATTGCCTATATACTTTTATTACTATCTAAAAAACACATTTTCTCTCTAAAATCCAAACTCCTGATCTCAGTAACTTACAAATTTAACATGTTAAAAAGTTCCATATAAAAATTGACCTTTAATTTTTTTTTAGAGACAGGGTCTCACTATGTTGCCTAGGCTGGTCTCAAACTCCTGGCTCAACTGATCCTCCCACCTCAACCTCCTGAGTAGCTAAAACTATAGGCAAATGCCATTTTACCCAGCTTGATCCTTAATTTTTAAAAAATTTACATAGCATAGAGCCAGGCACAGTGGCTCACGCCTGTAATCCCAGTAATTCAGGAGGCTGAGGTGGAAGAATAGCTTGAGGCCAGGAGTTCAAGATCAATCTGGGTAATGTAGCGAGACCCTATCTCTAAAAAAAATGAAAAAAAAAATTAGCAGTCATGATGGCATGCGCCTATAGTTCCAACTACTCAGGAGGCTGAAGCAGAAGGATTGCTTGAGCCCAGGAGTTCGAAGTTGTAGTGAACTATGATCACACCACTGCGCTCCAACCCAGGCAACAGAGCAAGACCCCATCTCTTAAAAAAAAAAAAAGTTTACATAGCAATAATATTCAGCCATTAAAAATGATTGTAGAAGAATATTTAATCCTATGGAAAAAGGTTCATGATACATTGTTATAAAGCATAATCCTCAATGAATTTAAAAAATTTATTTATATGCATAGAAAAAAGACTAACAAAAAAAAGGATTGTAAAAGGTTAGCCGTAGTTATCCCTGGGTGGTAGAATTATGGATGAGCTATCTTTTCTTTTTTGTGCTTTTCTATATTCCTATAATAAAGATGTATTATTCATACATCATAAAAAACAATAAATATTAAAATAGCTACTTTTATCACAATATAGAACCAACTAGAAATAGACAAGGAATAAAACAGTAAAACTCAAATTCTTTTAGTTTTAAAAATCCTTTTCTTATATTCAACTCTAGCATTTTGATACCAGTACATCAAATTTACCTAACTGGAATGTAGGTAAATTTGGTTTTATGATCATGGCACTATCCGTGTTAATCTGTTACACTGCCTGCAGGCTAACTTCCCAAAACAAACATGTTGATGCCCTGCCAAAATATGATCAGACTTACCCTTCAGGGGTGAAGGACGTCTTCTGGAGGACAGTGGCTCCAGAGGCAACAGATTTAGCATGTTCTAATTTAACAGTAGCCTGAGTCAGAGGCTGGGACAGAACGTTGGTAACTTGCAACTAGAAATAAATAAAAAATTATCTGTAGCAACAAAGGTGCAGATATAGAGAATTTTGTTTCTGAGGTGCTTTATTTATAGGGTACAAGCTCTGCAGGGAGCAAATGCCTTGTTTCAGGAAATCTTCTCCGACTTTGATCTGCTGCCTATCAGAAATCCAATACAGAAAACACACAATTCAATTAGGAATGGGATAGATTATAGAATGCTAGAGTAGGGGAGGATCCTAAAGATGATCTTGCCCAATTATTTCAGTTTTCAGATAAGGAAACTAGAGCCCAGGGAAAGAAAATGGCTGGTCCCAAAATACACAAACAGTTACATATCCTTTTTCCTGATTCCCTGTTCCATTCACTCTACTACAGAATCTTTAAAAAAATGTATCAACCAGAAAAATACTTTAGGAAGGTATCAGCAATGGGAAACCTAAAAAAATATAGATAACATTAACAACTATCATTTGTTTAAAGTCAACTATATGCCTGATACTAGGATGGGCCCTCTACATATATCTTCCCATCAGTTGTATGAGATAAACAGCATACGCCCTGTTTACAGATGAAGAAACTGAGGCCACAAGAGGTTAAGGGACTGCCAAAGGCCACATGGTCAGTTCAGTGGTTGAACCAGGACTCAAATTTGTCTATCTAGTTTCAGAGCCAATACTTTCTCCACCTTGTTCTCTAAGCCCCTCTTGACTCACAGTGAACTATGTTAATCAGGTTCTCGCTCAAGTCTTTGTTGAGGGGATATGAATTGTATGTAGGGAAAGGATAGGCAATCTTGAAGTACAGGGCATTTTTCCAGAGGATATCTGTAGGGGCCACCAAAGTAGAACTAAGGGGACAGACAGAACTGTCCTATGTGGAACCCCAACAATTAGATATTAATAAAATGTTAATCTCTTACGAAGATCTTAGCTTGTCACTAGTTTCCAAACAGCATCAAAATGCCTCATTTGAAATGGAACTTCTAAGCATATTCAAAATCTGTGCTTTGCTCTGTTCAAAGAGTTAACACAAAAGAGAAGTCTGTGCTAACTCCTGAGTGACAGGGAGAACTATGCTATGAAGAGGCAGAAAGATACACTATATTCTATCAGTACCAGGGAGGAAGAGACCTGGTATTTAATTTAATACCTATAAGCACCAGAATTACTTAGGAATTGAAAGACCTGTCTTAAAACAACGTATTTAGAAAGATTTGGTCCTGGGAAATGCATTTTAGAAGCAAGACTTCTCTACACATCTACAGTTATGGACCTGGAAATGCAATTTCCTTACGTTTAATTTATTGAAAGCCCATACTATTTAAAATCGTCTGCCGGGGGTGGGGGAGGCTTTTTGATAGATTTGAAGGGTTCTGTGACTAGTTCACCCAGTGGTCAAGTCCCCATTTCCAGGCTAAGGGAAGTGAACCTTGTCCTACATTTAATGGGTAATTTCCTCATGGGGGCTACAATTGGCTGTGTACTGTGGTCTGGATTTCTGAAAGCCTTCCGCTAGAAATGGCAATCACAGTGGCACATTTTGGGCATGGAAGTCATACCCGCAGGATAGCCTGTTCGTGAGTGTCGGAAGCAGAGCTCTCGGGCACAACCACAACTGGCACGTGGTAGCGATTCTGGGAGAGCGCAGCAGCAGCGGCGGCTACACTGAAAGCTTCTGGGAGGGATTCAAAGTTCTTCTTGCTGAAGATCGCGTTCATCAGCTGGATGACCTGATCCTGGAAGGAAAGGGGAATGAACACAGCTGCAGACCTTCCATGGGCAGGGAGGTGGGAGGGCTACTCGTCTCCCCACCTGACTCAAGTCATTCCACCTGTTTCGGGTGTTCACATGGACAGTCCTTTTAGTCATTAACCCAAATTGGTAGAGGGGGAAAAACCAAATATTCTCCATTTAAGCTTAAAACTTGGATTTGGTTGATTTTTTCCATCTTCCACTATAAACTGAAATGCATACATTTATTTGTCAACTATTTAAGGAATGCTTACTATACAAATGCAAGATACTTCCAGATAACTACTGAGATACGAAAGTATATCATAAAATATATATAACAGTAATCATTTGTTAAATGCCTATATATGCCAGGCATTGTGATGGGTGCTTTACATGCATTAACTCGAATCTTGACAAAAGCCCTACAAGACTGGTACTGTCAATATTTCCCAAATGAGGAAACTAAAGCCAAAGATGGCTACGTAACTTCTACAAGTTATAACAACAAAAACAGCAAGACCATGTAGGTCTGTCTGTACCCAAAGTCCTTCCAGAAGAAAATTTGTTCTTTCTTGATTCCCATCACCCTCACAGCTAAACTACCCTCCCTCCCAACCTGCTTGTAAGTAGTAAATTACAGCAAAATTTGTATTTATAAGACCAAACTTCACAGCTAAAATGTGCATTAGAAAGAAACTAAAATAACTCTCCATTAAGACCTAATTATCTACAGCAAGGATAGAAAAAAATATTTTTAAATTAAAAAAATACAAAAAAGAACTAATGGGCTGCTTAGAAAAGAAAAAGCAATTTTTTACAAAAGTAGAACCTAAAAGGCATAATTAAAATTCTAGAGGTTGTTTGCTTAGAAGGAAACATTTTCCACTTCAATCAGTGTTGTTTTTTAAAATCTACCATCTAACAAAAGAGCTCCTTTGTTCCTGATGGTGTTATTCACAATCGACATGAAATAATTTTCTTTAATTGTACCAATTACATTTTTCCATCACCAGGCTGTTGACATGTTAAAATGGATGAATGTTCACCAGAATTGTTATGTCAAAAGAAAGCAGTGACAGCAAAATTACTCTAGCCAAATACCTGGTTTGCAAAAGCTTGGAGATAAAGAGAGAATAAGTTTAAGTTGTATATGTATAATATTATCAATTCATCCATTTTACTGTATATAGGAGAATCCCCAAATAATTTATACCATAAGTTCCCACATTCCTGCACTTTCACCCATAATAGAAATTAAAAGGGAGTTTATTTCTAGACATCCTACACTTAGGATGAAGGAAAAGACACAGTAAGAATGCAAATACATGAATCAATTATTTGATCATATCCTCTAGAGAAAATACGAAATTAATTCATATGATCTAAGACAGAAATTATTTACTGTTTACTTAAACAAACTTGGCCCAAAACTCAAAATGCATAAAGAAATGAAAGTTCTAACTTAGAACCCAAATCTCTCCTCCCAAAATTTAAATAATAGCAGCTTATACTTTAAGTACTTTAGATCAAGGGTTGGTAACTGTCTCACAGACAAGGGGTACAAAGAGGGTCCTACTCAAAAAGACTTCCTACACACATTTCAACTAAAGGTTCTTTCAGGTTAATAAGCTCCTCTTGGGAAAAAAAAAAGGAATTAACTCTTGGCGGATGTCTGGTAGACACACATGGCTCTCAGTGAACTATGTTGATCAGCAAAGATTAGCTAAGATTTAGCCATTGCTGAGCAGGAGGGGCAAAAGAGAATAGGCGATTTTGAAGCAAGGGTCACTTTTCAGAGAAAGGATTTGCATGGGCCACCAAAGTGGAAAGCATTCATGAGACAAGAAGGAGGGGGTATCAGGAAGAAAAAGGAGATGAAACAAGTGTAATGCACTTGGCCTTCTTGCCACTACCTCATGACATGTACATGCCCTATTTAAAGCAAGTGTGATGATTTGTTTACATGACTGTCCAACTGACAACCAGTTTCTTGAAAACAGGCATTTCATCTTTCTATTCCGCATAAAGCCTAACCCAAGACATTGAATGACAACACCCCAGAGTATTATCTGAACCTCTCTCTCTGAAAAAAGCTATCCTTAGCAGATAAAGCTGACAGCCCTTTTGGGTTTCATCCTGAGAATTGTTAGACAGGCACCTCCTTAATGGATGGCTCAGTCCCCACATGGTCCATGAGCTTGTAGGTGGCAGCCACGAATAATGCTGTTGTTTCCAGTCCTTCTTCAAATTGGAGATACATGCCCCCCAGTTCATCCAGGCGAGCAACAAGGTCCTGTCATAACAAAACAGAAGCATGTTGGATGTCAAGTGATAGCAGAAATGAGATGCACAAATCACTGTCAACCCCAGTGCAGCCACAATTTTGATAAATCTCTTACTCTAAAAATCTGAGGACCATCTCAGTCACTTAGTACTTTCTCAAAGGTGCTTAGGCAGATAGTGAAGTATACCACACAGACATTTGAAGAGAACAGTATCTTCGGCAGCTCTGAGGGTGCTCCTTCCTTGGCCCCTTGTACTCATGCCCAAGCACAGAACTCATGGCACTGAAGGCACCAGCTGCTCTGGGCAGAAGGCCGTGGGGCAGGCTGCAGTGCACACAGGAAGTATCATGACACAGACGGAGTCCACGGCTATCTATTTGGATACAACCTACAAAGCATAGCATTTCCCTTTCTTATTCAATGCTCCAAAAGATGAAGAGAGACATACTGCTCTCCTGGGCAACATGACTAGGCAGCTAATGTGCCTGTGAAGCAACGGTGATAAAAATATCAGGACTTTCACCAGCTATGTATTTCATGAGAGTGGCCCCTGAGGAGCAGGATCTCCTGGGCGAAGGAAAGGATAGAGCAATAATAAAAACTACAGTGACCACTTCCTGAGCACTTATTGTATACCAGGCACAAATATTTCCTTGGACATTTTGCTCTAATACAAAGAACATAAGTGTGCCATGGATATAAAAAGCCAGGGCTCACACCTATAATCCTAGCACTCCTGGGAGGCCGAGGCAGGAGGATCATTTGAGCTCAGGAGTTCGAGACCAGTCTGAGCAAGGGCAAGACTCCCATCCCTCTACTAAAAATAAAAAAAATCAGCCAGGCGTAGCGGCTCACACCTGTAGTCCCAGCTACTTGGGAGGCCAACAAAAGAGGATCACTTGAGCCCAGGAGTCTGAGGTTGCAGCGAGCTATGATACACCACTGCATTCTAACTGGGGTGACAGAGTAAGACAGTATCTCAAAAAAAAAAAAAAAGAAAAAGAAAAAAAGAAAGCAATGTAACTGTGACAGATCATGCACATCTATCTGCAAGACAGAGTGTCAAAGACAGGATATATTTGTCAAAAGAGATTCACACCTCAATCTCCTCCACGATGTTCCTCAGATCAGCCTGCTGGGACAGGTAGGATGCTGTCTGCAGAGCCTGGACCGTTCTGGAAGGTAAAAAGTAGAACCCCAATGAATGGCAAGGCAAGTCTCCTTTCAACTATTCACCCCTTCTCATATCCAGACACCTTCACAAATATCCCACTCCTGTTCTTTAAAAGTATAAGTTGGTCTCGGCCTTTAAGGAGTTTATTTATTAATATAATCTAGTTGGAGCAGATGTGATAAGGACTTGAAAAGAACATCACAGCTTGAGAAGACAATCCAGGCAATAATACTAGCAATAAGAACTATGGGCACAGATGAAAAAGGGAGCACAGGTTCACCACTGCCCACTCCTTCCAAATTGGTTTTTTTTTTTTTTTTTTTTGAGACAGAGTCTCACTCTGTTGCCTGGGCCAGAGTGCTGTGGTGTCAGCCTAGCTCACAACAACCTCAAACTCCTGTGCTCAAGCGATCCTTCTGCCTCAGCCTCCTGAGTAGCTGGGACTACAGGCATGCACCACCATGCCCGGCTAATTTTTCCTATATATTTTTAGTTGGCCAATTAATTGCTTTCTATTTTTAGTAGAGATGGGGTCTCGCTCTTGCTCAGGCTGGTCTCGAACTCCTGAGCTCAAACAATCTACCCACCTCGGCCTCCCAGAGTGCTAGGATTACAGGCATGAGCCACCGCGCCCAGCCTCTAAATTGGTTTTGTTCCTAATGGCACCATATGTAGAACACTGAGACCAAGAATTAAATTTTTAAGAGATATGCTCTTTGTGGGAACAGGATTCAACCAAGGTGTACTTGGTTGTACGTTGTATAGGCACTATGCTAGGCAGAAGTTGGTGCCTGTTAATTTTCTATATTTCTTACTCCAAAACCAAAGAAATATTGTAGAATCTGCGTCTGGAGATTGTTAGGTAGAATTTGGAGCTATGAAAACTAGAACAAAGCAACATGAAGAGGAAGCATTTGGTAAACATGCTGAATGGCTAACCCTTGGGCTACCCTGCTGGGGGACCTGAAAGTCACTCATCCTTTCAGCATTAAATAAAAGGAAAGGTACAGAGGACTTGTTCCAAAAGCAGAGTCTATTCTTTTTTTCTTTTCCTACCATTTATTATTATAAAAGTACATATTTGTCAAAAAATTCAAACAATACATTACCAAATAAGTTAAAATTCCTGTTAACACTCACCCTTAAAAGATAACTGTCCTCCAATTTGTTTTTAACTTCATAATATATGTAAACCTCTTTCCATGAGTACATATAAATAAATGTATTCATTCTTTATTAACAATGACATAGTTACATTGTCTAAATGTACCACAATTTACTCTCTTAATCTCCTGTTGATAGACATTTGTTTTACTAGGACAACTGACAACCCTTATTCATATATATCATTTTCTAAAAATGTGAGGCGAAATTCACATAACAAAATCTTTAAATTGAACAGTTCAGTGGCACTAACTACATTTGCAATGCTGTAAAACCACCACCTTGGTATAGTTCCAAAATATTCTCACCAGTCCAAAATAAAATCCCTTACCCACTAAGTGGTTTCTCCCCATCCTGTCTTCCCCCAGCCCCTGGAAGCCACCAATCTATGTTCTGTCTCATGGATTTATCTATTCTGGATATTTCATATAAAATGGAAATCCCACAATATGTGACCGTTTGTGTCTGGCTTCTTTCACTAGCATAATATTTTCAAGGATCATCCATGTTATAGCATGTAACAGCACTTCATTCTTTTTTATGGCTTATTCATATATTTTTACCCATTTATGTGCATCCTTCTATAAGGTAAACTTTTTAAGATGGATCATGATCAGTATGTATACATAGTATTTATTAGATTCTCTTCTCTTAATGCAGATGATTTAGAAAATATAAATGGTGCTTTTCTGGGTGAAGTGGGGAAAGCTGAGGCCCCCTGGTGGTTAAACAGACTGCTGCTCAACCCCAGAATGGCTCCCTAATTCCTAAGAGATGACTGGGCCCTTGTATAAACCCACCACTTACCAAGTCAGTGTGTCAGGGAATGTGCGGCAAGAATCTGTCTGCTAATGTGGAGATCATAACAGTTTAGATTCCCTCCATGGAAAACTAATTCCATTAAGATGACAAATTGGAAAACGGAGGGGTCACAATTCAGAGAGAGAGAAGCCCCAGAGTATTCCACGACTCCAACGGGATACTTGTTGTTAAAATGCACTTGAGAAAATGAAACCTGAATTTCTAAACAAGAGTAAAATCCCACATCTGCCCATGATAATTGCTGAGCTCAGAAAAGGCTGTTAAAATAGCCTAGAAAGAACTTTTCAATTAAGATACCGTTTTTCTCTTCTTCAGAATGAGTGAGTGCCATACTAGTAACAATCTCAGAAGTTTTAGAATGAAATTAATTCACTTAGCTTTAGAAAAGTTTTGTCACTGGCTTTAATTAGTTATCCCCCAGACAGCAATTTCTTTTTCTCTGGAGTACTATATTCAAGCAAGCAGATCCTATCTTGCTAATATACAGCAGATGATTCAGAGAAATTGGTTTATGAGAGACCACAATGACATCTTTTCAGATGGTTCATTCAAACCCATAAATATTTTCTTTTTTTCATTCAAGACAAGTTTACAAACGTATATTTCCCAGAATAAGTCCACTTAAATATAGAAGACCCATTTAGAAAAGTCCTAATTTATATCATATTTCCTTAAATAGAGCAAATTAGTAGTAATATTAGGCATCTCATCAGTTTGATCTTCACAATAACACTGAGAAAGATACTGTTCTCTGGGTTTTACATATGAAAACTCTGGGTTTAGGGGGGTTAAACAGCCTGCTTACAGTCACAGAGGTATTGAGTAGAAGAGTGTGGATTTGAACAAAGTTCTTTATGATCCAAAGCATGTGCTCTTTCTACGTGAGGCTTTCTACAAGATAGTAGAAACACAAAATATAGTTTTAGCTTTTATTAACTCTTTGTTGGGCACATACTATGTGCCAGGCTCTATGGGCACTGCAAATAAAGAATCTTATAATCTAATACAGAAATAATTACAACTCAATGAAGGAAGTAATCAGCTAAGAAAGAGACCTAAGAAGGAAATGATCTAGAAAAAGAACTCCATTTCTTGAATGCCCGCTGAGAACCGGGCACTGTGCGAGGCTCTTCACATCTATAATCTCATTTAATCCTAACATTCACTGTATGATACAAGGACTATTGGTTCCATTTTATAGATGAGGCTCAGAGAGGTTAGTAACTTGCCCAAAATCACACAGCAAAGAAGGAACACAGCTGGTGTTCACATCCAAGTCTGTCTGACTCCAAAGTGGATGTACTGCCTTTGTACTTCTTCCTATTCTGGGGTTTTGGAGAAGATTTTCCTTTTTGCTTGGAGGAATGGGAAGTTTTTTGTTTTTTTTTTTTTTTTTTTTGGTAGAAGTGGCATCAGAGGAGTAAGGCACTGACAGGGACATCACAACATGAGATGGTGGTGACTGGGAAGCATTCCCCACAGAGATTACGAGCAGAGATCAAAATATGTGGCCTAAAATCAAAGGGCCAAAAGGGCCAAGTCCTGGGCAAAGTCAGCCTCAGAGCCACTGAGCTGACCACGTGAATATGAGTAGGGCGTGAAAGTGACAAAGAAAAAATGTTGACTGATTGTGAGCCCTGCCCTAACAAAGCTTCAAGTTTAGAAACAATTTAGCTGTTATCAAAAAACTGGGAAATAATCTCACTGTTTTGAAAAGGGGAATTGGTGTTACCAATCTCTTGCTTAACAATTTACAGGATCTACAGGCATTTCACACCCTCTTTCAGGGGTTACAATTGAGTGGGGTATTCAAACAACACAAAAATATTGTTTTCAATGAAGAGTTTTAGTGTTAAAGGAAAAAACTACACATATTATCACTTAAAAGTTTAGCAAATATCCTGAAGTCAGTTACAATATTATAATAAACACAGGAAAGTTGTTCCAAGCCCCTTTCTGTAAGGTGCTTCTCCTTCACCCAAGCCTTTTGCAGAGCAGTAGAGTCTGATTCCTAGAATATTCTACCCTGAGTACCCACTTCTCCCACCACATGCTATCTCTCATAACTTCCAAGGATTCCTTAAACCCTTCTTCTTTACAGAGCCTCCACTGCCAAAATGTCCCTGGCCAAGCCTCAACAAGAGATGCATGTGGCTCTTCCTGGGTTATCTACCCTTGCTCGAGCCCTCTAACCTCAAAAGGCAACTGGGTCTCTAGGTGGCTGCATCTTCATGCTGTGACTCAGTACTTGCCTTCTGCTTGAGCAGCTTGCAGAAGACTGTGTCTATGTAAGCTCCATGAGGACAGGGACCTTACCTACCTTAATGCAATATTATGTGTGCAGTGCCTAGCAGAGCACCTGGCACATAATAGGTACCCAGGAAATATCTGCTGGACCAATGAATGAACCCTCTCAGGATAGTACCCAAGACAAATGAAGCCTGAGAGGTGCTCAAGATGACAACTCACGCTAGCACAGTCTCTTCCTTGCTGAGACGAGCAGTGAGGGCACCAAGAGCTTCTTGCGATGCCAAGGGAAGGCCAAGGCCACTGAGGGCTGCAACTGCATGGTAGATCTGGGTAACAGATGAGTCTTCACTGACAGCTGCCAGAAGCAGATCTTTGGTCTCATTTGAAATAGAGATCTAAGAATGAATTGGCAGACACAGAGTTTTAGAACAGGTTTTGGCAATTTGTGGCAGACATGCCAAAGACGGCATGCAGAGCAGCTGCCAAAGTCACACCGCCTTACACATACTCATTCCCCAATCCCCAGACTCCAGAATGCAATGTTTGCAAAACCTCTGCACAACACTTTTGAAAAGATGCTGACAAGTTACTTGTCTACTTTTATGGTTCTCCATGTTCAATAAAATGATTTCCAGAAATCTGGTGTGGAGGTATACTTTGAATTTTTTTTTTTTTTGA
>VBSM01001118.1:35017878-35046976 GCA_008086735.1 Cheirogaleus medius | reverse complement strand
TCTTGAGGAAAAATAAATATAAGACCCTGTCTTATTTTGGGGGAAACACGGTACGTGCCTCTGTACTCAGCACTCTATGTTAGGGTACTTGTCTCTCACCAGAAAACAAGCTGTTGTCTTCTCTATACCTAGCACAATGCCTGGCGCACAGGAGAGGCTCCAGAATGACTACTGCGTGAAGGACCATCTCAATCTCTGCTATCCCCAGCAATTCACAGAGTGCCAGGCCCATAAACAAATACACTTAGCATGAGCCAGACACTACACTAAACACTTTATACTTATCTCATTTAAACCTCACAACAGTTATCAAGGTAGGTATTATTATGCCTAGTTTACAGATAAAGAAAGGGCCTGATTGACTGACAACCTGTGAATACTGTCTGTTTCCTGGTTTCAGTCATTTGAATACTACCATTACCTTTTTTGCCATAGTATTTAACCCATTCACTATTTTATTAAAATAAATACAAACAACTCCCATTGTTCTTATGTTCTTAACCTTGTAAAAAGCTAAACAATACTATCTATAAAATCACTATACTGATATGCTTATGTTTTATATAATACCTATCAAAATGAAAGATGCTCACTCTTCATAACACCTAAATTCAACTCTCATTCCATACTGCTATTTCCAGAGCTACTTTCTATTCTTGTATTCTCATTAAACCTCATTTCTCCCAGTTTTGCTGCTAAAACCTCTTGTGACAAAATAACCAAAATCTCCCTCAAGGATCTATCTCTGAAAACAACCAACAGTGTTGAACAGGGCTGAGGGAGTTCTGCTCAGCTGAAAGCAACAATACTTGAGCAGAACACACGACAGTAATAGAGACTTTCTCTCAATGGATTTATTTACTGTACGCATCTAATAAGGAAATTCAACAGCTCTGAAACATCCATACAACTCCCTTTCTTCCCTTACTTATAACACACATACCACTTAATCACCACAGCACATTTCATAAGCAATTAGAAGAATGAAGTATGTGATTAACCTATTTATTTTCTGATTATGGGGCACATTTAAAGAGCTCCCATTTCTATTAAGCTAAAGTTTACAATTCATCCGTTCAACAAACATTTGTTGAACATCCTCTGTGTGTGAGATGTATGCTAAGCAGCAAGGAGAGTTTGAAAAAAAAATAAAATGTCAATCAATGTATACCAACTGCTATTACTATATAAAAGTACTATGAATATAAGCTAACACTTCCTATGTATTACCACATGCCAAAGTGCTAACTACCCTGCACAGATCACCTGTGAGCTGAGTACTATTATCATCTCCATCTCAGAGATGAGAAAACAAAACTTCTGAAAGGTTAAGTAAGCTGCACAGGTGACTGAGTTGTGAAGTTCTGAAGTTAACATCTTGAAGCCAAGCAGTCTGACTTTAGAGTCTATATTATAAACCTAAAGCCACAGCTGGCCTAATCATGTAATTATCCCAAGTCACATGGTATGCCAGCTGTCTATGTGGCCGTTCATTCTACATCTTCAGTCCTCACCAACATGCCCTCAAATTCATGACACTGGCAGAGAACACCTTTAGGGGTCTGTGTTCAACCTAAATCTCATGTGGAACTCTAAAACACGAAACAGATAAAAAGGCATCACTCTGGATGAAGTGAGAGTGCCTGATGCCTTCATGACCCCCCTAAAGTGAATCCCAGGGTTCCATAAAAGTTTGAAAATCAACAGCAGAAACCTTCCATTCTGCATTCAAATCCTGCCAGAATTTAACATTAATCTAATATTCCAATTTTATCTACTACCCCTCACAGAACAAAACCTCTACTAATTAATTTGTTCTTTCTGTTCCCTCCAAGCCCTCTACAGTCATCAAGAAAACCAGGGCAGAGGGCTGAAGCATCACCACAAAAGGTACCATGAATATAGTATCTGCACCAGGCACTGCCTGAACCCCCCTAAATAAATTATAAAGAAAACCTTTTAATATTAAGAATGACAATAATTGCTACTATTTGAAGATCCTTTAGTGGACATAATATGATTTCACTTTATCTTTGTAACAATCCAGTGAGGTAGGCTTTATAACTCCCTTTTTACAGAGAGGTGGAGCTGGAATTAAAAGCTCGGGTTAACTAGCTCTGATGCCTGTTGCTCTTCCTTTTAAGCTAAACTCATTTTATTAGAGGTACGTTCACCTTGAGGATTTACAAGAGTGTGTTCAGGAGGAAAAGTCTGTTTCCTTAATATGATCACACATAAGAAGAAAACATTAGGCAGAAACAAGAAATGGTTGTCAGGAAATAATCTGAATAAATGGGATCTGATATAGTAAAGATTAGCAAATTTTTTCTATAAAGGGTCAGTCAGTAAATATTTTAGGCTTTCAGACCAGACAGTCTAGTAAGTATTCAACTCTACAGTTAAAACTCAAAAGCAGCCTTATATAATATATAAATGAATGGGTATGGATGTGTTCCAATAAAACTTTATTTACAAAAATAGTCTTCAACCCAGATTTGGCCCTTGGAGCCATAGATTATCAACCCCTCTGCCACATGGTATTCAGAGGATGGCTGGCAAACACTGGGCAGTCCACTCAACTTCTCTGAGGTTTCATTTCCTTCTCTATTACAGGATAGTATTTCTAACCATATAGAATTATGAAAATTAACTCAAGATAACATATCCAGCATACCTGGCATATATGAGGCACTCAATAAATAACACTGATTACTGATTCCAGTCTGGAGCAGAAAATACAGAACATAAGCCTAGGACATCTCATGTCAACATTTTGAGCATCAAAAGGAATAACTGAAATGGAGCCAGGCACGCCAGCTCACTCCTGTAATCCCAACACTGTGGGAGGCCAAGGCAGGAGATCACTTGACACCAGCCTGGGCAACAAAGCAAGATACCATCTTGACAAAAAATTTAAAACTTAGCCAGATGTGGGTCAGGCACGGTGGCTCACACCTGTAATCCTAGCACTCTGGGAGGCCAAGGCAGGAGGATCACTTGAGGTCAGGAGTTTGAGACCAGCTGAGCACCAGTGAGACCCCATCTCTACTAAAATTAGAAAAAATTAGCCAGCTATGGTGGTGCGCACCTATAGTCCCAGCTACTCGGGAGGCTGAGGCAGAAGGATTGCTTGACCCCAGGAGTTTGAGGTTGCAGTGAGCTACGATGATGTCACCGCACTCTAGCTGGGTGACAGAGCGAAACTGTCTCAAACAAACAAACAAAAAATTACCGTTAATCTTGCTAGTGACAAAACAATGGTCATTACTATTTAAAAATGTTCCCACTAAGAGATATTAATACAAATGAAATGATATGTGTGATATTTGCTTTAAAATACTCCAGCAAGCCAGGCATGGTGGCATACACCTGTACTCCCAGCTGCTCAGGAGGATGGAGGATCACTTGAGCCCAGGAATTCAAAGCTATAGTATGTTATGATTGCACCCGTGAATAACCACTGTGCTCCAGCCTGGATAACATATCAAGATCCTGTCTCTAAAAATAAAATAAATAGATAGATAGATAGATAGATAGATACATAGATAGACAGATAAAAGATTCCAGCAAAAAAATTAAAAACTAGAGGGAGAGTAAATGTAATAAAAATGGCAAAATGTAAATAATTATTCAAGCTGACAGATGGTACCAGGAGGCTCATATGTTCTCTCCACTTTGTGAATGTTTGAAAACTTCCATAATGAAAGACTGAAACAAAAGAGCTGCTATTCATTTAACTTCCTCCAGATTGTGAGCTCTCTGAAGCCAGTGATTCTGACTGGTTCACCACTGTATGCCCAGGGCCCAGCACAAATGCTCAGCACACAACAGCTCAATGAATGAGAAGTCCATACTACAGTTAGCTAACCTGTCAAAACAGTGGGTCAGGGTGCTCACCATTCTCCTCAGAAAAGGAACTGTTAGTCTTGAAGAAAGCAAACAGCTCTGAGACCAGAGCCAGGGAGGATCGCAGGGCAGCACTGTGACAAAAGGAATCAGGGGGCTACCTGGAAGAGTTACCATTCCCCAAAATGCACTGTCCCTATCTATAAGAAGTTTATGCCTCCCTGACCTGTTGAACCCAGGCATGGCCATATGACTAGCATTAGCCAATTAAATGAGAAAGATAAAAAGAAGTGATATGTATCTCTCATGAGCAGTTTTAAGAGCCATGCCCTCATTTGCCCTCTGCATATGCTCCAGATAGAGACTGTTCCATCAGCTAAATCCTGGCCTGAAAAACTATAAAGCAAAGCCTCAGCTGACCTACCACACCACTGAGTATGAGCAAAAAGTAAACTTTTATCATAAGCCACTGAGATTGGGGTTGTTTCTATGTTAATACAAGATATGGTAGGCAGATGTCCATACCCTCTCCACTAGGATTCCCATCCACTGATTATTCATTTAAACACAACTTAGGAACTGCTATGAAGGGATTTTGCAGGTGTAATTAAACCCCCAAGTCAGCTGACCTTAAAATTCAGAGATTATCCAGGTGGGCCTGACCTAAACAGGTAAGCTCTTTAATAGCAGTGGCAAAAGAGGAGTTGAGAGAGATTTGAAACTTAAGGACTCAACATGTCATTCCTGGCTTAAAGGTGGAAGAGGCCACATGAGAAGAAATGCCAGTGGCCTTGAAGAGCAGAGGGCAACCCTTTGCTAACAGCCAGCAAGGAAATGGGGACATCAGACCTACAACCACAAGAAACGGGATTATGCCGACAATATTAATGAGCTTGGAAGCAGTTTTTTTGCCCAGAGCTTCCCATAAGAGCCCAGCCTGCCCAACACCTTTATTTTAACCTTAGGAGACACTATGCAGAGAGGCCAGGCAAGCCTGCCTAGACTTCTGACCTGCAGAACTATCAGCCAATAACCAGGCGCAGTGGCATGTGCCTTGGGAGGCTGAGATGGGAGGATCGCTGAACCCAGGAGTTCAAGGCTGTACTACACTATGATTGCGCCTGTTAATAGCCACTGTACTCCAGCCTGGACAACATAGTGAGACCCCTGTCTCTAAAAAAAAAAAAAAGAACTATCAGCTAATAAATGAGTGGTGTTTTAAGCCCCTAAATTTAAGGTAATTTGTTATGCAGTCATAGAAAACTAAGGCATGTGAGAAACCTGGCACAGAAAAATCCCTTAGTCTAGCTGTCCATAGTATCATAATGAACACAATGTAAATTCACTTAAGACTGCTCTTGAATCCAGAAAAGATTTTAATCATGATGCATTTTCCTCATCAAAAATCCAAAAAATATAACAAAATTGCCTGATGTAGTGACCACCACTGTTTAATAAATGTGAGCACCCCTTGAATTCTTCTGTTATTTATTAGTCATACACATAGGGTATATGTGATATTGAACACTCTCCCTCACAGAGATATGGTAAAAGTTTCTAAATGATCTAAGACTTGCTTTTGTTTATATTTCACTACAAACACCTGGCATGGTCCTAAACATATAATACATTAAGCAATAAAAAAAAAGATCCGTCAGATTGAAATACATTATTTCTCATATTGGATTAACTCTGGTTATCCTCAAATGAGCAAGAGTTAGTTTTGAAGTACTCAAAGGTAACCTAGTGTGGGGATGAAGCTTCTTCTGAACCACTTTGGCCACCAGGACAAAGACAGCCTTACCTTTACATCTGGCACCTGGGCCCCAAGGCTGCTGAGTCCCACAATGGAGTAGAAGGCAGATTCCAAATTTGTGAAAGGGCGGTCCAGCGAGGATTTCAGTCTCTCCACATCATGCTTGGTGAGGTAGTGAGTGGGTGTCAGAGCCCGGGTGCTGGCTATGATTGTCAGGGCCAACAGGAAGACAGTGCTTGAACCTTGGGGGGAAATGACTGTTAAATACACTCCATGCATTTCCAAAGTTCTACACATAGTCCCAATGACGATGCACACCAAAGTCTGGGAACCAAATCACATGGGGAAGAGTAAGGAAGCCAGGGAGATTTAACCTGAAAAGAAGCCTTGGGGAAGTGGTGAGCTTAGTTTTAAATAGTCAGAAGGACAGTCCTCCCAGCAGCCTCCAGGCAACTAAAGCACAGGACTCATCACACTATTCCCATTTAAAGGATGCTCATAAGTTCGATGCCTCTTAGGACAGATCCAGTCCTGAATCCTCACCCTGCCATATCACCTCTCATCCAGATATCCTCCCTCACTCTTCCCACCATCTGTTGCTCTCTGATCTCCTCTATCCTCTAAGGTGACAAGTTCTTTCCTGCCCAGCACTTTTTCATGCTTTACCTTACATCAACTTTAATTTTTACTTTCAGATTCCAGCTCAAATATCTCTTCCTTACGAAGCCCTCCCTAACAGCCCTCCCTTGGATTAGGTCCCTAGTACGATAAAGTAGGGAAGAACCTGGGCTCTCGAGCCAGGCTTAAATCACAGCTCTGCCATTTATTAGCAAGGTGGCCATGGCAAAGTTACTCAACCAGCCAGTGCCTCAATTTCCTCAAATGTAAAGTGGGATACCAAGTATCTACCTAAAGGATGATGATTGCACAAGTCAATATAGGAAGATCTTAGAATGACTGGCGTATAACAAGTGCTATATAAATGTTAGCTACTACTTCTACTACCATTATTGTTGTTGTTATATCCACTCACAGCAATCTGTACTTCTCCTAATGCAGGATTTTTCACAACTATAACAGTGTAATGTCTGATTTCTCTGCTAAACTGTAAGTTCCATGAGGATAAAGACTGTTTCTTCGGCTCATCCCAGTATTTCCAAGTCTTGCACACAGCCTGGCACATCACAGTAGGTACTAAATAAATATTTGCTGAATAAATAGAAAGAAAAATCAATCCCCATGTATGACGCCCCAGCAGACAGGAAGCTGTAGGAATGGTACATTTCTACTTTTCATTTAAAAAACTTCTGGGTCAGGCATGGCGGCTCACACCTATAATCCTAGCACTCTGGAAGGCCGAGGCAGGAGGATTGCTTGAGCTCAGGAGTTCAAGAACAGCCTGAGCAAGAGTGAGACCTTGTCTCTACTAAAAATAGAAAAATTAGCAGGGCATGCGGCATGCACCTGTAGTCCCAGCTACCTGGGAGGCTGAGGCTGGAGGATCGCTTGAGCCCAGGAGTGTGAAGTTGCAGTGAGTCTACCCAGAGCAACAAAGTGAGACTCCGTCCTCCCCAAAAAATAAAAAATAAAAAACTTCTGAATGGGCTACTCCATGATAAAGTTAATTGTCTGCCACTCAAGTAATGGCAATAACAAGCAATCACAAGGCTAACATGAATAGTCCTAAATCCTTTGCCTTTAGTGTTAAATTAAGCTTGAACTAGAATCTCTTAAGAAAAGCATTCATATATCCATTTTACAAATAAGAAAACTGAGGACCAGAGCAGCTCACACATAGCCAATCTTGGACTCAAACCCAGGTCTAATAGAGTTCACACCCCACTATTTTTAAAAGAAATGCCCACATTAAGAGTTTAACTCAGAGAATCCTTCATCTATGATCTTAGTTCTAGTTCAGTCCCATGTGTGTTAACCTAAAGAATGTGAAAGCTCTTTAAAAAAATAGAAAAAAATCTATAATAGAGAATATTCATCAACTATATATTGACTGCTACTCTGTGCCAAGCACTATTTTAGGTGTTAAAAATACAATAGGAAACAGAACAAAACCCCCACCCTCACAGAGCTTGTATTCTAGTGAGAAAAGAAAGACATCACACAAAATAATTAAATTTTACTTATCATGTTAGGAGGTAAAAAGTGCTATGGAGAAAAATTAAGTATAAAAGGGATATTTAAGGGAGGAGGGAATGGGTATATACACACATAATGAGTGTGATGTGCACCGTCAGGGGGATGGACACGCTTGAAGCTCTGACTCGGGTGGGGCAAGGGCAATATATGTAACCTAAACATTTGTACCCCCATAATATGCTGAAATAAAAAAAGAAAAAAAAAAGGATATTTGGGAAAGGCTACATTTTAAATATGGTAGTGTAAAAAAGGCCTAAGTAAGAAATAAAGATATTGAGTATAGACCTGAAGGAGGAGGAGCAAGTCATGGTGACATCTGGGAGGAAATTATCCCAAGAAGAAGAGCAAGTGCAAAGATTCTACATCAGGAGTATGTATATATATGCTGTTTTTTGAGATCAACAAGGACAGTATGGCTAGAGTGGGTTAAGCAAGGGGTGAGAAATGGGAGATGAGGTGACAGAGGTAGCTGAGGCCAAATCTAGAGGACCTTGTATGTCACCGTAGAGACTTTGGCTTTTACTGAGTGACATGGGAGCCACTGGAAAGTTTAGAGCAGTAATTTGACTTATATTGTAACAGGATCATAGTGGTCAGAAGAGATGATACTGTGTTGAGAACAGTCTGTGCATCAAGGACAGAAAGAGGGTTACCAGTTAGGCCAGTGGTCCCCAACCTTTTTGTCAACCTTTTTGGCACCAGGGACGGGTTTCATGGAAGACCATTTTTCCACGGAACGTGGGGGGAAGGTATGGAGGCAGAGCTCAGGCAGTGATGAGAGTGATGGGGAGCAGCTGTAATGAAGCTTCGCTGGCCTGGGGAGCACGGGGGAGAGGAAGGGGAGAAGGGGACGGAGTTAGGAGACTACTGCCATAATCTAAGCAAAAAGATGATGGTGGTCTGAACCTGGGCAACCGCAGTGGAGGTGGTGAGACATGGTCCGAGTTAGCCTGGCTAGAATTCAAAGTTAAAGCCTATCAGAATTGCTAATGGATAGAAAGATGTAAGAGAAAGAGGAACCAAGATACTAATGCTGAATCCCCAATGCCTTATGTACTCAATGTTAAGAGCTAGTGAATGACTAAGACTAGCATTTTCCCAGCTAGACTGTAAATTCCCCTAACACAGCATCTGTGTCAGAATCCTAATCTTCCCACCTCACATTAATGACAGAAATAACTTTTCTGACTAAAATCTGAGCACTTAACATAGATTGGGTATGCCCATACCATGCTAAGGACTGTGCATGCACCAATTAAATCCTCACAACATCCAAGTGAGGTCAATATTTTTTGCGTTTTACAGACCAAGAAATTGAGGCTCAGAAGTAGTCAACTGCCCTATGACATATAACTGAGAATCAAACTGCAGGCAGCCCGAATCCAAAGCCTGTTTTTAACCACTTGGTATTATCCTCGACTTCTCAGATAGTGAGGCGGTGAACCACCGTGTCACCTTGGCCAAGTTACTTCCCTTCTCTGGGATTCCAACTTCTCATCTGTCAAATAGAAATCACAAGAGCATACACTTCCCAAACTGTGATGAGACTACATGAAACCCCATCCTGCAGTGTCCACTCAATAACCACCAATGCAGTTAACTTTAGTGAGCGCTTACTCGGTGCCATGCACTGTTCTAAACCATGCCCAGAGATTCTCTCATTTAATAGAGCAACACTATGAGACAGATAACGTGGCTAACTTATTTTACAGATGAGAAACTTAAGTGCAGAGGGGTTAAGTAACTTGCACTGGGTCACATAATGAATACGTGGCAGACTGCAAGTTTGCACCCAGAGTCTAACTTCAGAACTTACGTTCTAAGTCTCCCAGAGAGAGGTGAGTGATTTTCTTGCCCCTTTCACTGAAAAGGAAACTACGGCCCAAAGAAGGAAAATGTGCCCAAAAGCTCACACAGTGTTAAGGGGCGGCGCGGGGATCAGACCTTAGGCCGCCCTGGACCAGAAGCCCGCGCGGGTCAAATGAATGAGCCGAGCCAGGCCTGGGGCTGAGCGCGGCCGCGGTTCCCCTGGCTGGGCCTCGGGGGGACCCGTAGCTCCGCATTGCACACGAACGCACACCCCCAACCCACGCTGGTCGCGGACACTCCGACCAGCTCGCACCCGTCCGTCAGACCCTCGACCCCCCGAGAGCCCGAGCCCATGCCCCTGCCCTACAGGGGAAGGGGACCCCGCCTGGCCGGCTCCCGAGTGGTGGCCACTAGCCTCCCGCGGGCGACGGCCAGCTCCCCAAGGCGTGCCGGCCGCGGGGCCCCGCCGTTGAGCCAAACGCAACGCCTCACCCGGCGGCGCCATTCCTCGGAGCAGGTCCCACCGGAGCCCGAGCCACCGGCTGACTTCCGCTCGGCACAGTGGCTCCAAGAGCGCGCCGGAGGGGACGCCAGGGCCTCGCGGCAAGCTCTGCCTGCTAGGATGAGCTCTAGCCCCAGGTCAGTCTCCGCGGGCCCTCTGGGCCTGGGCGCTCCTAGCAGCCGCGGCGGGATTCCAGTCCTCGCGCGCAGAGGGCCTAGCGGTTCTCGCGTCTGGGCCCGTCTCCCTCCCCCCGCGCCCGGGCCCACTTGGAACCGGCCGTCTGGCAACGGTCCTATTCCGGGCGCTGCCGGGAAGCGGTTGGACAAGGCCTCGGGGTGGGCCCGAGACGGGGCCGCCTCTGATTGGCCGAACGTGCTGTCACTCACTCGTCTCTCTGCAGCCCGGCCAATTTTAAAGGAACGGGAAGGGTGGGATGGGGAGTGGAGAGCAATATTCGAAGGAGTGTTTTTTTCCTTTAGAAAATGATAGCAATTTCCTCCAAAAATTATTACTTCGGTTATGAATAACCGACCTCTGAGTGGCGTTTTATCTGATTTTAAGAGCAATTCAGTGACTCGTGAGGAGCACATTAGCCCAAGTTTACAGACATAACAGGCTCAAACATGGAAGTGTCTCATCTAAGAACACAGGACCAATAACTAGCTCCCAATTACTGAGTGTTTACACTATAGCCCGACAGTGCACCAAGCGCTCTGCATACATTATTTCATTTACTCTTTATCACCATTCTGTGAGGTATGTACTGTTGTTAATTCCATTTTAAGAAGAAGAAAACATTTGAACCAGGCAGTCTGACTCCAGAATCTGTGCATTTAACTACAGTATTATGAACATATAAAGTATGCACAATATGATAACTCTTATCATTATTGTTGTCTTAAATATTATCCCACATAGGGGAGAATCGGTTCTTTCTTGTGTCTGGACTGTGCTGTTCAGTATGGTAGCCACTAGTCTTATTCAGGTATTTTAAATTTGAATTTAAATAAAATTTAAGATGCAGTACCTCATATATACTGGCTTCATGTCAAGCATTCAATAGCCACAGGTCGCTAGTGGATATTGTATTAGACATCACAAAATTACAGAATATCTCCACTATCACAGAAAGTTCTAGTGGGCTGTGCTGATCTAGAATATATAAAGAACTCTCCCAACTCAATAATAAGACAAACTACCATTGGTGTGCTGGAGCTATCTCATACTGTCTTGAGAGAGTCAATTGTTACATAGGAATTTTGAAAATTGTTTAAATATAGCTATTTAGAAAATTAAATTGCATCCACTAAACAATGAAGTATCTTGAAAACAAAACTCATCATTTCCTAATTCTTTTACCACATTTTACATTGTCTGTGCTTTTGGGGTTGCTTATATCTATTGTAACTGTATGGTGGAAATATTATTTGGTGGTATGCTATTGCACATCTCTTCCCAAAGTAGTATTGGTAGCTTGATTTTGGCCACTATGGGAGTATTTATACCATAGATCAGCAAATGTTATGAACTAGAGCTTGATTTAATGCTCTGTTGATTATTTAAACTTAATGAAAAAATTGTTACTAGAGATTAAACTTAAAAGTGTGTCACATCTGTGTCTTTACATTGTGAGTAGCACAAAAATTTGAGGAAATAGTCTTCTAATATTTGAAAACTATTATCTAATTCAGAAAAGTCACTCCTGAAGTTTCAAATTGTCTTTGTTGTTTCAATTACATCTTATTTGTTGATGTAAATGAAAATGTCAACTAGTTTTCACTTACAAACAACACTTAGAGAACCTATTATTAAATAACATTTACCAGCATACCACTGCGAACAACCCAATAAAAAACATGGGCAAAAGATTTGCATAGGACACTTCCTCAAAGAAGATAAATAGGAAATAAACACATGAAAAGATGATCAACATCACTGCAAATTAAACCACAGTGAGATACCACTACACATCCTTTAGAATGGTTACTGTAAAAAACCCAGCAATACCAAATGTTAGCAAGGATGTGGAGCAACTAGAACTCTTATACTGCTGGTGGAAAAGTAAAGTGGTATAACCATTTTGGAAACAGATTGGCAGCTTCTTAAAAAATCAATTATACTGCCTACCATACAACCCAATCATTCTATTCCTAGAGGCTTTGTTTGTTTTTAATTAACTTGTTTTTTTTTAATTAAAGAAATACATGCACACAGGAAAAAGTACAAACTTTATTGGTTTGGAGGGCTTTTTTCCAAAATTGTTTTATTTAATGTTGACTTACTGAAAAAAAATTTATAAAACATGCATAAGGAAAAAAGAATAACAATACAATAAAACTGTACAACCACCATCCTGTGAAAGAGAGAACATAGGAAGGTTGCAGTGGCTCACACCTATAATCCCAATGCTTTGGGAGACAGAGGTAGGAGGATTGCTCAATGCCAGGAATTTGAGGCCAGCCTGAGCAACATAGTTGAGATCCCATCTCTACCAAAAAAGAAATTTCTTTTTAATAAAAAAAAAAGAAGAAAGAAAGAACATAACCATAACTTTGAAGTTCTCCTTCTGGTCCTACCCATTCCACCTTCTTCCCTCCCCTCTGAGAAATACTCATCCTGCATATTATATTGTTTCCTTGTTTTTCTTCATAGTTTTACCTTGTATGTTTATAGTTTTAAGAAGTATTTATTTAGTTGTACATATTTCTTAATTTTATATAAATGGAATTTTCTGCATTTTTTTCATGACTTTCTTTTCTCTCAACATTGTGAGATTTGTCTGTTTTGTTGTGTATAGATAGAACTCATTCTTTTTCACTCCTATAAGTACTTTACTGGATACCACAGTTTTTCTGTTCTATTGTTGATAGGCCATTGGGTGTCTCCAGTTTTTTACTATGATAAATATTGCTATGAAGATTCTTATACATATTCCTGGTACACATGTGTAAGAGTTTCACTGGAATATATTCCTAGGAATGGAAGAGTGAATCATAGTGTATGTACACCTTCAAGTTTACTAGATAATTATTTCCAAAGTGGTTGTACCAATGTACACTGCCAACTGCAATTTATACGATTTCTGTTTGTTTCACATCTTTGTCAAATTTAATATTCATGACAATATAAAAAATTCATGCAATATAGAAATTTAAAAACCAAAGTTCTCTCTCAACAATTTCACTTCATAGATGTTTGGTTTGAATTCAGTAAGTTTTTCTACATGTATCCCAACATTTGTGTGTGTGTGTGTGTGTATTTCTCTGTGCGTGTACACACATACACATACTTACCACTATTTTTTAATAAAAATAGGATCATAGTATGCCCACTGTTTGGCAACTTGCTTTTTCATTCATTATTGTATGCTAAACATTCAGTAAATATAAATGTACTCATCCACTCTGCCAATATTTATTGAGCATTACAGTGCACCAGATACTGTTATAGACTCTTGGGATATATTCATGAACAAAGCAGCCAAAGATCCTTGTTCTCATGGATCTTATATTTTAGCAGGAAGAAATAGCTGATAAACAATGAACCATAAATAACTGAATGATATATTAAAATGTGTTATGTGCTATGGAAAAAAGAAAAAGTAGGAAAGGGTAAGGGGATTGAGGGAGGTTGGGTGAGGTATTCTACCTCAATCTGTTTTTAACAGCAGCATAGTGTTTCTCACCCATCCATTCACTCCCCCTGAGGATGACAATATGCTAGGTGCTGGGGATAAAACTGTGACCATGTAGACAAGGTTTCCTCCTCTAGTGGACCTTACAGTCTGATAGCAGACAGTCAAACACACACGAATGAAAAAGATAATTGTAGGTGATGGTTAAATACTATGAGAAAAAAAGAAGAAATTAACTGTGGGGCTAGGTAGAGGGAGGTACTTAATCTAGATGATTAAGTGCCTCTCTGAGAAGGTGATATTTAGGCTTTCAATTAAATGATGAGACAGAAGCAGTCCTGAAAAACTAATTTTTCTAATCCTCTCTTCATTCCTAGGATCCATGGTCAGGAAGAAGTAGTGATCCCTTGTGCTTCTGACAATGATTCGGGAAGTGTGGACTTGCAGCTGACCAACTTAGAGGATATTAAAGAAGGTCCATGTAGCTCTGAATTTACAGGTGAAAAAGGAAAAGGACTAAAAAAGAGGGAGAGTGGTGAGGAAATCTCTTTTCAAGTGAAGCCAAGAGGTATTGATTGAGTACTTGCTGGGTGACCAGCCCTTGACTAGACTTAGACAATGAATTTGGTACCTGACTTTGAGACTTTGGAATACAGATGGTAAGATAAGATGCGTTATTCTAGATGTACAGAAAATGAGACAGACAGTCTTACAGACTCTGCAGCAGAGGTTGAGTGCTTGGAGGATTATTCTGAGAAGGGAAAGGGGGGTGTGGGTTGACATAGAGGGGGAAGACTTCATGCAGAAGGTGGGGTCTGGATTGAGCTGTAGAATAACTGTCTTTCATTTATTCTACAAACATTTATTGAATATGAGGTGCTGGGCATATAATAGCACACATAGCTGACATGGTCCCTGCCCTCACAGGACTTGCATTATAATACAGAAAAAGCACCAAAAAAGTAAACAGGCTGGGCATGATGGCTCACTACTATAATCCTAGCATTCTGGGAGGCCAAGGTGGGAGGATTGCTTGAGGCCAGGAGTTTGAGACCAGCATGAACACCAGTGAGACCCTGTCTCTACCAAAAATAGAAAAAATTAGCCGGGTGAGGTGGCTCATGCCTATAGTCCCAGCTACTTGGGAGGCTGAGGCAGGAGTATTGCTTAAACCTAGGAGTTTGAGGTTGCAGTGAGCTATGATGACACCACTGCATTCCAGCCTGGGCAACAGAGCTAGACTCTTTCTCCAAAAAAACAACAACAAAAAAATAAATAGTAACTAAAGTAACTTCAAGTTGTAATAAGCACTATGGAAAAATTAAACAAGAGGCTGAGACCAAAAATAAGGGAGATGAGAACCTACTTTATGGATGTCAGAGAACACCTGTAAGAGGCAGTGCTATTTAAACCTAGAGGAGGCCTCAAGGATATGAAAGAGTAGCCCATATGAGTAGAGGGACAGACATTCCAGACAGATGAAACAGCATGTTCACGAGACAGAAAGACCTAGTGTGCTTGAGGAGCTACATTCATTCATTCATATATTCAAATACTGAATACAGCCAATACTGAAGCCCTACTGTGCTCTAAATTTAATCTAGCTGCTGGAGAGGCAGCAGTGAACAGAACAGACAAAATGTACACAATTGGAACCAGGTGTAATCTGTGAGATGGGGAGGGGGACCAGAGTGGAAACAGAGAGGTTTATTAGTGACTACAAGGATACTTAGCTAAAATTGTCAGAGGGGATACAGGAAAGGCATCCTGGAGCTGAGTTCTTAAAGAAAGGGGAGTTAGCAAGGCAAGGAGAGGTAAGGGAAGGTGGGGGAAAGGAAAAAGAAAAATGCAGACAGAAGAAACAGCTGTGCAAAGATCAGAGGTGAGCAAGAACATGGTTTCAAGTATTGCAATTAGTGGATGACAAGAATGTGGCAAAGAGTAGGAGGAGTTTGCAAAAAAGGCATTCAGGAGACTAAAAAGATTATAAAAGTAGAGTGGCAGAAATCCTCAGATGATAGATGTGTTAAGGAGGAAATAATAAGACTATTAACCTAATAGGAATAAGAAATTTTATATTGGAAAATAGAGGAGATAGGATGTAAAGATAAATGAAGAGAAAAATGATGTCACTGTCATCATTGTCACTCAGGGAGCAAAGGGGTAACATTTACTGACACTTCCTTGGTGTTAACTCTGTATCAGCCGAATGAGGTAAGTAGGTTCTATTATCATCCCCATTTTGGAGATGAAGAAATAGGCCCAGAGAAGCTAAGGTCACACAAGGTCAGAGTGCTAGAAAGAGACAGAACCAGGCTCTGAGCCTAGGCGGATGGGCAGTGGAGCCTGTGCTGTCCCAGGTGGGGAAGAAGCTACCTCCAGCACATACTGCAGCCTGCCCATCTCCAGAAGAGATAAGGATCAGCAAGGGGCTGCTACTATATTTTAAGCTCTTGTCACTACAGAGTCGTAGACTTTTGAGTTTGAATAATATCTACCATTTAAGTACTTACTATGTGCCAGATACTGGGATCAGTTCTTCGCATGTATTACTTCCTTTAATTATAGTAACCCTGTTTTACAGATGAGGAAACTTAATGTTCCAGGAGGCAAACTAACTTGATAAAGGTCATACAACTAATAAATTGGTAGAGCTAAGATTCAAACTAGTCTCAAACTGAGATTGAAAGTCCATGCTCTTAACTATTCTGCTACTGCTCAATCCCCAAAGTTCTTGTAGGAGGGCCTTAGGAGGCCCTTAGAGAACATTGCATTTGTAATTGAGAAAACTGAGATTCAGAGAAGGGAAGGGATTTGGTTAAGTCGCAGATCAAGTAGTAAAGGTGAGAGCAGGACCTGTCTATCCTGATGTTTAGTGGTTCTCCCTGCTAAACTGTATCACTTTACACAGTATGGACGCATCACCCGGTGTCTTTCTTTCGATATTAGACTTGGATATCTCTGACATCCCTGGACTTCCTCCGGAGTCCTTCTCATGTACCTTCAGATACCCAACCCACCAGGAAGCCCTCAGCCAGTCCATCATTGAGAGGCTGATCCAGTCCATCCAGGCGGTTTTTAATGGTGAGCTAAAGGTATGCACAAGCAATCCTTACGAGTTGTCTAACTTATTCCTTCATTTTAACAAATATTTTAAACATATATTATTTCTTTATTATGCAGATACTTTTATATTATAGATTATAAAACTATAGATAACATTATAGATTATAAAAACATGTTTATTTGTTTTATATTCATAATGAATATATTTTATATGTTTATAAATTATATTTATATGTATAAAATGTAAAATTCATATAAAAACAAAGAAAACCATAATAAAAATTAAAAGTTAATCTTCTCTAGTCCCACTCTCCTGAGTTAACTACTGTTAACATTTTGCTTTATATATTTTTAGGCTTTTATATCTGTTCATACAAATGCATGTAATTATAGGGAAGAACCATCATATATGGTAGAAGAAAAAACTTTTCCTAGGTCAGTAACTATAGACCAATATTATTCTACCTAATAGCTGCACAGTATCCCACTGTTTAGGTGAATCATTCATTCATTCATGCATGTATGAGAGCATGTAACAGAAGAACTTATCTGGGGATAAGGGAAGGCATCTCCAAGGAAGTAACTCTTGAGATCAGATCTGAGGAATGAATAGGGAAAACTAGAAGTTAGAATTGGGGTTAGTTAGTGTTCAAGAAATAGGAAAGCATATGTTTAACAACCTTGTGACAGAAAGGAGCACAGCATCCTTGAGGAACTAAGACCAGTATGTTTAAATCATGGTAATAAAAGGGGAGGGTGGTACCAGGTGAGGCTGAAGAGATGAAGGCAGCCCTTGGAAACCAGGATAAGAATTTTGATCTTTAGTCTAAGAACAATAAAACAAATAAGGAATATATAAGGAAATGAATATCCTAATACCCCATTATTAGCCATTTAGTTTCTTTCCAGTTTTTTGTTATTATAGTCCTTTGACAAATATTCTTTGTGGGTTTTTGTGTACCCCTCAGATGATTTCTCTAGGGTAAATTCCTAGATGTGCCATTGCTGAATCAAAGAGTATGTACCTTTTTTAGGCTTTTAATAGATACTGTTAAATTATGCCCCAAGAATGTTAAGCCTATTTATAGTCTCACCAGCAAAATGTATTAAATGCTAGTTGCTTACAACTGTCCAAAATCAGTATTACTTTTTTTGTTTTTAATCATTACCAATCTAATAGAAGAACAAGTGAATCCATTTATTTTACCTCCGTATCTTAGCGTTTCTCATCCTACTGGGTAGTAGCTTACTTAGCCTGAAGCTTTGCAAGAAGCAAGTATCACGGTAACTCCTCTCTGGTTAGTGTTCCCAGTGATTTCACTTTCTATATGGTTTTTAAATCCCATTCAGCCAATCAACAAGTAAGGAATGAGCACCTACCATTTATAATACATTGTGCTAGATACTTGGAAGAATTTGGAGTGGTAAGATTAAAAAAGTCTATTCAATAGGTAAACAAACTAGGGAACATCCATGAAGTGGAATACTATTCAGCAATAGAAAGAATGAGCTATTGATACCCGCAACAACTTAGATAAAGCTCAGATGCATTATGCTGAGTTAAAGAAGCCAGTCACAAAAGGTTACATACTATTATATATGATTCCAGTTACGTGACATTCTCTAGAAGACAAAGCTATAGTGATGGAGAACAGATCAGCGATTCCTAGAAATTAGGGATGGGGAGGGAGTATGACTATAAAGAAATAGCACCTGAGATGTTTTGGAGGTGACGGAGCTGTTCTCTATCTTATCTGTGGTGGGGTTTCCATGTATGTATGCATGTATTACAAGGCATAGATCCATACACTCCCCATAAAAAATAAATTTTACTGTATGATACTTTAAAAAAATCACAATATCACTTTGTATCCCATAAATATATACAATATAATTTGTCAATTTACAATATAAAAAAAACCTGAGCCTCCACTGGAAGAGAGGATAAGGAATACTTCTGAAATGCTTGTAATAGTCTGTTGCTGGCTACACAGGTGTTTTTGGTTTGTGAAAATTCACCAAGCTATACATTTTCTTTATGTAGAATGCCAATAAAAAATAAAACACCTAAAGCCAGCACATTGGTCTTCACTTTTGACTTGGACTATTCATTATATTTCATGTCAGCAAGGCTTTATTTGCATTTCTTTGTAATTAATGAAGGGCTTGAATTGCTGCAGTGAATTGAAACAATAAAGCCCATTTCCTGCCTTGACCTGACTCCACAGTCAGGAAAATAGATGAATAAGAAGGTAATGATGTCAGAGTATCACAAATGCCTTGATATCGATTTACTCATGTGGTTTATAGATACACTTAGGAAGGGCACCTGACCCTGCTTCAGGAGAAATTGCATGATCCGATTCTTAAAATATATATTGATTTTAGTCAGTAAGCAAGAAGAAATGTGTAGAGAAGTCAAAAGGTGCAAAGCCCAGAATCAGGAAAGGGCAGCATGAAAGTTAATTTGGCTAGAGTTGGGAATGCCACAGGGCAAGAGCCAGATTTGAAGAGGTCAGCTGGGGTAACACTGGGAAGGGCCTCAACTTCCATGGGTGCCATTGAAAGATTCTAGATAGGGAGTTACCTGATCAAATTTGCATTTGAGAAAGATGCATCTGGCAAAAACTGGGGAAATGAATTAGAGGGGGACAAAGCTAGAACAGAGAAAGCCATTGTCTGGTGGTTATGCTACTCTACATGAGAGAGAATGGGACCTTCTTGCAGTGGATTGCTATGTGCTCTCCAGAGAACTTGTACCAGTTCACATCATCTATGTGCAGGAGAAAAGGACTGGAAGAAATTTTCTCAAGGTTGTGGAATTATTGGTGTCTTTTATTTTTAAATTTATACTTTATTTTTTCAAAGTTTCTATGATAAAGAGAGATTGCTTTCATAATCAGAAAAAGAGGATGTTAATACAAAAAGAGATTTTATTCTTCAAATCAGAACTTGCATTTTAATAGCAAACCTTAAAGATAAAATAATGAATCTTTAATGACATCAAAAGAACAGCTTCAGAGATCACCTTTAAGAAGCTTAATCAGGCAGCACTGCACAGGGTAGGTAGGGAAGCAAAAGCTAAAGATGGGGAGAGCCATCAAGGAGCACTTAGTAATCTAGCTGTAAGAAAAACGAGGTTCCAATCAAGTTAGGGCCAGAGGACAAGGAATTTCACTGAAATCCTCTGTCATTTATTCATTCCTTATAATAAAAGACATATAGGATTGAATGAGAGGTCAGATGTTTAAAACATTCCAAAAAACTTTTCAAAAGCCCTCTATAATTGTCAGATAATAGTGTATAACTGTGTTTTTATCATTTTTCCACAAATTCAGGGTGAACTTGAAAAGCTGAGATTCCTAAGATCTTTGTCTTCTCTCAGCCAAACTTTATCTTATGATGAAACCGCAGAATCATTCATTCACAGCCACATAGCAAACATTGTGCATATCCTAAATGTAAGTATTTTGACCTTATCACAAATTATTGGGACTAGACAAGCAATTCAGTGACTTGGCCAAAACATGCTTTAGGGCTTCACCTGTTGTTATCACTTCCCTTGAACTCATTTCAGTATCTCTGCATAAGGAGAAATACTCAGGGATACCCTGAAAATATAATCACCCATGAAAACCAATTAAAAGAAGAGTAGAAAGGAGAGAAGTAGGATTTAAATTTCTCAGCAAGGCTGATGCTGCATTCTCATTAATCAAGCAGTGGGATCTGAGACAGTCTCTGTAATCAAGTGCCAGCTCTGCTGTTGGCAGATAAAGCAATAAAAGATGTCAGGAGTTTTGCAGGGCTTTGCCTTGAATGAATATGTGAACATGTTAGTTCACAGACCAAAAGCTGCCTCGCCACAGAAGAGCATCTCACTGATCAGGAGCGTTTGCATGGTGACGCCCGTCTCAGACCTATAGGCCTATGCCTGATGCTTGTGTAAGACATAGGCTCTGTACAGGGTCACAGGTTGAGAACTGATCAAAGAATGCCCACCTGGCAGTCACCTGCAGCTAGAGACAATTGGCCTCAGGGACAGTTCCTGCTTCACTTCTGACCACTTTTCTCAATCAACAAGAAACTAGATAAAGAAATATATAGCCTCTATATTTCTGTTTAGTCTTTCTGCTAATTGATAATTTTATCTTAGAGTTTAGAAGTTTATCTTAGAAAAATTTTGTAGCGGTTTCTTCACATAGATAGAGTTAATTAAGGGATCCCTAGAAACTTTTGGGGAGACTTAAAAGCTAAACGAATTATCTGTTATTATGTAAATCTGTAACCACTGGCAACTAATCGCTGCACCAATAAATAGTGACAAGGGACTTCACTCAGGGCTTCACAGCTCACGGGAATGCTGGAGGACCCCTGAGTCCCCCATCTTTTGAAACTATACTTCGTCTCTTGTCTCAGTTATTTCTCTATTCTCTGTTATTTCTCTATTTCTGTTATTTCCAAATCTCTTGCGACGATCCTGCCAGGGACCTGTTTTTGCTGGGAGCATAGCTAACTCCTGGCACTCTGCCTCTTTTTAGTTGTGTAATTTTTAGAAATTACTTGTCAATGCCTCAGTTTCCTCATCTATAAAATAAGAATAGCTATATCTGTTTCACAGAGCTATCATCAGCATTAAATAAGAAATAAATGTAAGCCATGTAACATGGTAACTAACATACATTATGCATTTGAGAAACATGATTGTATTAGTGTTAGCATTGTATCTTGTCCTGCTTGTACTTACTCCAGCCACACTCTGCCACCAACTCATCCATTCATTCCCTTATTAAGTGCATGACAGTTCCAGGCACTATCCTGGGAATTGGGGCTGCAAAGTCCCTGTTCATGCAGCCAAGGAAGGTGTAATCAAGTGTCACAGGGACTGTGACAGAAGTTTAAATGGGTGTACTGGGGACACAGAGGAGCGAGTGATCAATTCCATGTCCAAAGGTCCAGGAGGGCTTTACAAAGGAGGTGATGCACTTAAGCAAGTACTTAACTTCTTGATGCTTTAGTTTTTTCATCAGTGAAATGCCCCCTTCGGTTTCTCTAGAGCTTTAAAATTCTGATTTTGAGATTTCTTATATACTCCAGGAATATGAGTTCTTTCTAATACCACACATCTGTAAGGCTGACTAAGTTGATGATTAACTTTTTAAATTGAAGGTTAACCAGCCAACAGTTTTGTTAAATGGTAGACAGTTATCAAGGATCTTCTACATCTAGTACACTATGGTGCTTTAATAAAGGTTACAAATTTCCTAGAAACTTTAATCCTTGCCCTCCAAGAGTTTATAATCCATCTGAAAGTGACCATACCTCAAAAAGTAAATAGGTTGAGAACCATTCCAAATAATACATTAAGAAGTATAGAATGATACAATGCAGATTTAAGAACAAGCTCTGTGCTTGGCTATCCTCTTTGGAAAAAGGGCTACAGGCAGCCATAAAACTCACCCAAAGTGACATGTTTCAAAATTTTCACTTCCACTAGAATTGGCAGCAATGGGTTGCCACATGGTTCAACAAGCCAGCTCAGAAAATCCACAAATGCAAGTCTCAGACAGCAAAAGCACACTGAATTGCCCCATGCTTTGCCTTTGGATCTGTCCAACCAGTAGTGAAATGCCAACATCAAATATTAACCAAAGTATGTGCTGGCAAGGGATTCACCCTAGAAGAGTTAAGGGTAGCCAGTGTCCATGAGAAATTGCATGGATCACTGCAACATTGCACAAATCTACAAAGTCCTTGCAGGGCTGAAAAACCATGGCTTCCAATGGCCAAGAGGAAAGATGCCCAAGAGAAGAAGCAGTGCTGCTGAGGAACCCATAGGAGGAAAAAGCAGGGTCATTACAGAGAAATAAAACGTTAAGGCATTTGTCAATCTTCTTGTGAGCCACACCAGTGCATGGCTCTTAAATCTCCAAATAAAAAGAGCCAAAGAAGCCAACAACAGAAAGTGGAAAAGAAGGGGAAAAAAATCTGTATGACACTTTACCAAAGAATATAAATAAGTGCATGAAAAGATGCTCCATCATTGTGATTAGGGAAAAGCAAATTAAAACCACAATAAGATTCATCTACACACCTATTAGAATGGCAAAAATAAAAAAGAAAGGCAATGCCAAATGATGGTGAGGATATGGAGCAGCTAAAACTCTCATACAGTGCTGGTAGGAATATGAAATGGCACAACCACTTAGGAAAACAGTTGAGCAGTTTCTTAAGCAGTTAGATGTACACTTTCCATATGACCCAGCAATTCCGCAATTACACTCCTAGGTGAAATGAAGCATACATCCACAGAAAGATGTATGCACAAATGTTCATAGCAACTCTATATGTAAGAGCCAAACACTAGAAGAAACCCAAATGTTCATCAGCAGATGAGTGGATAAAGAAATTGTGATACTGTATATTCATTCAATAGAATACTGCTTAGGAATAAATAGGAACAAACTATTGATATATGCTACAACTTGGAAGAATCTCAAAATAATTATGCTGAGTAAAAGAAGCCAGACGGGAAAAGATGATATACTGTGTGATTCCATTTATATAAAATTCTAGAAAATACAAACTAATCTATAGTGATAGCAGACCAAGGGTTGCCTGGATGTAGGAGCAAGTTCTAGCACAGCTCCAGGGGTCTCAGGCAGGGGCTGTTCTACCATCAACATGACTCAAACCTTTAGCAGCTCAAACCCAGTCTCCGTCACTCTAAAATTCCAAACTGCAAGAGAGAATCTGATTGTCCCAGACTGGTCTGTTTTCCACCCCTGCATCAATCACACATGTCTGGGGGGCAGGATCATATAGTAATGATATGACTTCTGGGCATCCTTCCCTGTGTGTTGAATGCATTCCCAGAGAGAAGGGGTGATCGTTGTGATCTGGGAAGTCACCCAAAGAGTTTTCTACCATACAAGTACTCCACAAACAAAAAATAGTCTCACTTCTGAATTCCCTGTAGTGGCTAGCATAACTGTGAACAAATAATAAGCCTTTAATATCCAAATCATTTAAAAAAGAAAAAAGAAGATTCTGGCAGAAATGGGTCAAGTAGATTGAAGTCAGAGGGGATGGCAGGCCTGAGGGTTCAGCTAAGAGACACTGCCTTCATCCACATGTGAGGGGGGTGGCTCTAGAAAGGGAGAGTCCCAGAAACCAGATGGTGCAGGGCAGGGAGTGGCTATAGATGGGATGTAGGGCTTGAACAAAAGAGAAAAAAGTCATAAATCACCTCTTTAATGAGCCCTGGGAAAGGGCACCATTGACAACTATCAAAGGCTATAAAGGTTTGTCCTTGAGATAACTAGATGTGGCCCAGGAGAGCCCTGGGAGAGCTGTCAAGGCTGAAGACAGTCTTATGCTTTGTCCCTTCCAGACTATAAAGCCATAAAAATAAATGAGCTCCTTGAGGAAATACGCGAAGGAGAGCAGCAGGCCACCAGCTAGATCTGAGTCAGACCAAGAGTTGGAAAGTGAGAAGAGAAAAAGAAAGGGAACCTGGCAATACACCTTGACACTTAACTGCCTCCTAAGTTCCTCGTGACGTCTTTTTGGTGGCAGTAAGAGACATCCACTAGAGACAGTTGAAACACCAAAGGGGAGATTTGTTCTAAGGCTCACTGAGTGTTCTCGAGAACCCTACAACAGGAAGAGCAGCCTGCCCCAGAAAGGGAATTTATCTAGAAGATAAAAAGCTTCCACAAACTCATGGAGAACTTTTTCTCCATCTTTTACCTTTTCTCCTTTGTTTTTGTTGTTGTCGTTGTTTGTTTGTTTTTGTTTTTGAGACAAGAGTCTCACTCTGTTGCCCAGGCTAGAGTGCTGTGGCATCGTCATAGCTCACTGCAACCTTAACTCCTAGGCTCAAGCAATTCTCCTGCCTCAGCCTCCTGAGTAGCTGGCACTACAGATGCGTGCCACTACGCCCAGCTAATTTTTTCTATTTTTAGTTGCCCAGCTAATTTTCTTTTTCTATTTTTTACTACAGACAGGGTCTTGCTCTTGCTCAGGCTGGTCTCGAACTCACTTCAAGCAACCCTACTGCCTCAGCCTCCCAGAGTGCTTAGGATTACAGGTGTAAGCCACCTCACCCAGCCCCAGCCTCGCCCCAAAATTGGCCATATATGTTACCTTGTCCATAGGAACCAGTGCTCCCAAATTTTAAATTTCCTCCTTTTAGAAGTCCAGCCAGACTGAGAATGAAGCACTTTGTCCTGATTCCTGAGAGAATCCGGTTGACCTTGGTATCTACTCCTGGACAGATGAGCTGTGGCCAGTGGGATAGAATGACTTGGCAGACACATGGCTCTGCGTGCCCATTCCTGTGGGATGGGGGCAGTTCCCAAAGAGGCTTCCACAAAAGCCATTGACATTTGCTCCTCACATCAACTCCCTGAGATATGTCTCATTCCCTCACGCAGATAAGGCACTCGGGCAGTTAAATGACATGGTCAGGGTCACACATCGAGTGAGTAGCAGAACCAGTGCTCAACCCTGAGACTCTCCACTCCAAAGCCCCTGTTTTTCCCTCTGTATCACTGCAGTTTTCCAAGCAGCTTTCCCTCTGCCAATTTCTAATTTGGAAAGTTACTCCTTTTCCAGGACAAATAACTCAAAGGAATGTGAAAGTAGAGACATGAAAGTAGAGATGACTAGTTTACTAGAAAGAGGAGTTAGAATGCCTAAAGTAGAAATAATCACTGGTAATAAAAATAATGAATAACAGATGCTAACAATTAAGGAGGGCTAGTAGGTATCATGAATTAGCTCACTTAGTACTCACGGCCACACCATGAAGGTAAGTAGTACTGTTAACCTAGTTTCACGGTTAAGGAAACGGAGGTACCAGGAGGTTAAATAACTCGAATCAGCTCAAACAGCTGGTAAGAGGCAGAGCCAGGGTTAGGGCTCTGGCTTGAGAGAATAAACCCCTAACTCTGCCACCATCCTGCAGCCCGTCCTGTGGAGCCAAGGAGCAGGGCCAACTGAAGGACATGCTATTGTTCTTACATGCCACCCACATCTCTGATCACCTCTGGCTTAATGAATGGATATGTTCTCAACTCTCCCAAGTTCTTTCCTTCTCATTGCAGGTACTGGTGCAAGAGGAGGCCTCACATTCTCTATTCAGCCTTGTGTGCCAGGAGGTCTTTGTCACCATTACTGATCTCAGGTGATGCCCACATGCCCCTTACATGTGCATCCTGGTTCCTCATTCAGAGCCAATGCCAGAGACAACTGACATGTTCCGTATTTTTAACTTTTGAAAACTATTTAGATAGAGAAGGGGAAGCCAAATCCATGTTTCTGAGTACAAACTTTGATTTGATGTATGCTGTCATCAATATGTGAAAGACTTTATTGGAACCTCTTTGGAGTTCAGATTTGCCCAAAGTATATTCAGTGCCAAGTTACTCCCGTATATGTTTCACGACATTCGAGTTCCAGGGTCTAAGAAATTTGGAAGGGCTGCCTGCTGTTTACCTATCTTGGAGATTTGTTCTGCAGTGATTAAACTGATTGCAGGTCCTGAGAAGTCCTGTAGTTAAAATTTTTTAGCTTGATTCAACCCACTGTTGCCCAAACTAACATTCAGCTGAGCATGCTTTGGAAAATTGTGACTTACCATGCTAGACTGTAGCAGGCTTCCCTCTGCGGTTGAACTGAGGGAAAGCCTGGAATGATATTGCTCTGCTCACTTCTTTGGGGGGAACTCTTCTCTAACCTTTTGTGAGATTTGTCTAAACAGACTGACAAGCCATTTATCTCTTCCATCAGAATGACACCCCAGCCAGTTTACCCTTCTCTTTTTTGTAACTTTGATCCCTGCTCATCAATATCAAGTCAAACCCTTTTCCCAGCTTGCTGTTACCAAACTGTCTTTTCTTAGTTACCAAGATGTCCATTTGCTGTTTGGCTCTGAAGATCGAGCTGAGTTGTTCAGCCTCATCAACAAAAGTGTAATCACTCTGCCCTCTGTGAGGAATCTTACCCAGCCACAGGACATCGTGTCAAATGGGCCCTGCAACGCAGAGGTAACTCATTTGCTTTAGTAACTGCCCATCCAGGGGGTCAGCTGATCTTGGCCTGTAGAGAGTGCATTTGATTTTTTAAAACTAACCAAAAACCTGCCAGGCGTGGTGGCTCACACCTGTAATCCTAGCACTCTGGGAGGCCAAGACAGATGGATCATTTGAGCTCAGGAGTTCAAGACCAGCCTGAGCAAGAGCGAGACCCCATCTCTACTAAAAACATAGAAAGAAATTAGCTGGACAGCTAAACATATATAGAAAAATTAGCCGGGTATGGTGGCACATACCTGTAATCCCAGCTACTCGGGAGGCTAAGGCAGTAGAATTGCTTGAGCCCAGGAGTTTGAGGTTGCTGTGAGCTAGGCTGACACCACGGCACTCTAGCCCAGGCAACAGAGTGAGACTCTTGTCTCAAAAAAAAAAAAAAAAAACCTAGCCAAAACCATTTAAGCCAAGTCTGGTGAACAAAATAGGTGGTTAAGTTAGAAGATAGCTTTTTTCTGCCTTCATTTTCCCTTCATTACTTCATTCCTTTCAGCTGTAAAATAAGGCATGCGTAGTTATTCATATATTTAACAGACATTTATTTAAGGGTCACCATGTGCTAAGCATTCTGATAGGCAATAGGAACACAGCAGTTCAGTCTCACTCATGGAGCTTGCATTCTAGTGCAGAGAGACAAACTGATGATAAAGAAAATATGTCAGCTGGTAATAAGTGTTATGAGAAGAAAAGCAGGGAAAGAGGAGGATGAAGAGTACTGTGGGCTGAGCACAGTGCCTCACACCTGTAATCCTAGCACTTTGGGAGGCCAAGGTGGGGAGGATCTCTTCAGGCCAGGAGTCAAGACCAGCCTGGGCAACATAGTGAGATGCTCTCTCTACAAAAAATTTAAAGATTAGCCAGATGTGGTGGTGTGCTCCTGTAGTCCCAGCTACTCAAGAGGCTGAGGTGAGAGGATTTCTTGAGCCCAGGAGTATGAGGTGGTTGTGAGCTATGATCACACCACTCCACTCCTGCCTGGGCAATAGAGCAAGACCCTGTCTCTAAAAAACAAAGAGTGTTTGGGAGGCATATGGGTGGTCATGCAAAGCCTTCCTGATGGGGTGATAGTTGAAAGAAGAGAGAGGGTGTGGGTATGTCTGGAGGAGAAGCTTTTAAGCTGAGGGAAGGGTTAGGTACAAAGGCCCTGATCTCTTCTTCAGTGGCTAGTAAACTCAGCTGGTAAAGCAATTGCCAAAGAGGACTTACTCCCCTCTGTTTCAGGATGTCAGAAAGAGTTACAAGTCACTTTTAAAAGTATCTTGATGTCCATTAAGTAATTCCCCAGATGAATTAATAGTAAGAGTCAATTAACTGTGATCCCAGTGATGCAAAGGTGTCCATTTGAAATGAAGATTTATTCTACTTCACTTGGTGCTACAAACTGTCCACGAGAACTTTTACACGGTTCTGCAACCTTGAGTAAAGTCTCAACATAATGATGAGAGCCTCAAAAACATGCAGGGCTAGGAGAGCTTCATGTGGTGGGAGTATCACTGATCCTGTGCCTTCTCAGTGTCTCTACAGGCTGACGTTCCAGTCATTCTTTGAGATGCTCCAGAGTTTGGTGATAAAAGACCCACATTTGGAAAACCTTGACGCCATTTTGAAGGTAAACAGGATATGAGGGAGAAATGGAAAACTATTCCTGTTAACTGGTGAAAGTGGAAGAGGAAAATGTGGAAGGCTCAAGTTGTAGAAGGCAACATGTTATTTAAGAGTATCAGCTATCAGCTTTCAGTCAGAGACTTGGGCTCAAATTCTGACTCTGCCATTCATTGGTTATAAGTCCTTCTGCTGTAAATTCTGCAAGGAACTTGCTCTCTCAAAGTCTCATTCTTCACCTTTACATGGAGATAATAACTACTGTGAGTATTGGATAAATAGCCTTCAATAAATGGTTGCTATAACTGTTCCTTAAATCATTATTCCTTACTAGCATAGAAGGATTTTAATCATTGATGAGGGAACAGAGTCAGCCCCATGAGTTAGTATATAAGCAGCCTCCTACTAGGTGGGACTCAAAGGTAATAATGACAACCTGCCCGTACCTATACCTATTCCAGTATATGCCATTCCATCATTAGGGATTTATTCACTGGAGTGCATTCTCTGCAGTTCAAGCATCTTGCTCTCTTGCCCTTTTTAAAGATGCAGATATCCCAGAAAGGGATAACCCTTCAAGCTATTACTAATCATTTGTACCTAAATACAGATCAGCATTATTCTTTTTTTTTTTTTTT
>VBSM01001118.1:34996519-35011768 GCA_008086735.1 Cheirogaleus medius | reverse complement strand
AAAAAAAAAAAAAGCATAGCACATGTAATTATGTACAGTACATAGTACTCGATAAGAATCATAAACGACTATGTTGTTAGTTTATGTATTTGCTATACTACTTATTATTTTTGAGCATACTCCTACTTATAAATAAAAAGTTAACCATAAAACAGCCTCAGGCAGGTCCTTTAGGAGGTATTCCAGAAGGCATTGTTATCATAGGAGATGACAGCTCCATGCTTGTTATTGTCCCTGAAGACCTTCCAATGGGACCAGATGTGGAGGTGGAAGACAGTGATATTGATGATTCTGACTCTGTGTAGGCCTAGGCTACCTTGTGTGTTTGTGTCTCAGTTTTTAACAAAAAAGTTAAAAAAAATTTAAGTAGAGAAATGCTTATAGAATAATGATATAAAGAAAATATTTTTGTACAACTGACCAAAATTTTTAAAAATTAAGTTTCTAAAGTAAGAAAGTTACAGTAAACTAAGGTTAATTTATTATTAAAGAAAGGAAATTTTTTTATAAACTTAGTGTAGCCTAAGTGTACAGTGTTTATAAAGTCTATGGTAGTGCATGGTAATATCCCAGGCCTTCACATTCACTCACCACTCACTGACTCACCCAGAGCAACTTCCAGTCGTGCAAGCTCCATTCATGGTAAGCGCCCTATAGAGGTATACCATTTTTTATCTTTTATACCATATTTCACTGTACCTTTTCTTTTTTTTTAACTGTATCTTTTCTATGTTTAGGTACCCAAATACTTACCATTGTGTTACAGTTGCCTACAGTATTTAGTACAGTAAATGCTGTACAAATTTGTAGCCTAGGAGCAATAGGCTATACCATATAGCCTAGGTATATAGTAGGTTTGTATAAGTACACTCTGTGAAGTTCACACAATGACATAGTTGCCTAATGATGCATTTTTTTCAGAACATGTCCTCATCATTAAGCTATGCACAACTGTCATTGTTCTGTCTGGGCACCCTCATCACATGGATAGGAAGCTCTGTGCTTCCCAGAGCAATTGTCCCATCTTTGGGCAGCTCTGATTATGAACAATGTCTACCAAGATATACAGCCAGGGAAATATTATTGATTCAACAAATATTTATGAAGCATGTATTGTCCTAGGGATGCATCAGTAAACAAGACAGATAAAGTTCCTTCCCCCAGGGAGCTGATTCTCTAGTTAGAGAGACAGTATTCTTAACTACAGGCTCAAAGACTTCTCATAGATAAATTTCCAGCAAATATGAGGTCACAATAAAACATGAGAAAAATAAGACACCACAAGGAGTGTTGGCAGACTCATTAATCAGCAAATCTAGACACATAAAGAGTTCTGATACAGAATTATCAGACACAGTATAAAACTGGGCAATTTTTTGTGGGGATCTAAACTTCATAGGGAGACTCTTCAAAATTCTTCACCAATGGGGAAATGAGGTAGCATGTCTTGGTTGTACTCACAAATTGCTCAAAAACTCTGCTTTTATAAAAAGATCTTTTCTTTTTCTTTCAGTTCTTTTTACCTATTTTTCCATGAGAAAAGGGAAACAAATCAGCCTTCAGATTAACACACACTCCCTTCCCCAGGCATTTTTGTTCAAGTGAAAAAGACAAGAAGAGTGAGATCTTGGGATCTACTTGAAACTGGAGATCAACCAGACTTACAAAATCAAGAAGAAAGAAAGTATTAACATTTCTTGTTTTTTCTCAGATATCACTCATGACAAGGAAAATCACCAAAGCTTGAAAAGAGCATTGAAAAAATGTCGAGAATTCCTAGAGCTCTACAATATTAAACAGTTCTACAGTTGTCCCTTCAAAATTGCCCAGGTAATCAGAATGGCTAAAATTATAAAGGCAGCTTGAAATGTTGGCAAGTATGGGGAGCAGCCAGAAGTCTCATACATTTGTTCATGGAAATATAAAAGGGTAAAAATCACTTTGCAAAGAGTTCTGGTAGTTTCTTCTAAAACTAAACACACAAGATTGTCCAGGGAATGAGCTCTGTAAACTTATTATAGTTTGGAAACAAGGCACTATGTTTGTGACTCTTATACACCTTGCCCTCTTAGTTCAGTGGTTTAGGTCAACCTGTCAGTGAGGCCTGTATCCCTGGGTTTCTCTGCAGACCAGCTCTGCTTCCTCTGATTGCCAGCCTCTTGCAAATGTAAACCCTTGTCACAAAAAGGAGCTGCAAGACAGTGTGCTTGATTAAAGGAGACATACATTATTTAATTAATGTAGTTATTCAACAAATATTTACACATCAACTAGATGCCAGGCATCTTAGGGATTAGGGCTAAAAAAGAAAGCCTACAGATTTTACTCATTTAGGGTCAAAGGTATCAGGTAATTTAATCTCCCTGTGTATCAGTTTTCTCATCTGATACCATGAGGATTTCTAAAAATTGGGCTCAGTCATTATCAAGGTTAAATGAGATATTGTAAGGAAAATGCTTTACATAATGCCTGTTACATAGTGGGTACCCAGTAGATTGTACCTATTACAATCATGTGAAGCATTTTATATACTGCCACGTGCAATGAGAAGCAGAATGACACATTCTTTTAATATGTTGTCCCCTGTCTTCGTTATGCCTGGGACCATGTCAGCTATATAGCATTAGGGACTTTTCTTTAGTCCTACTCCCATAAAAGAGTTACTCTTGGCTGGGTGCAGTGGCTCATGCCTCTAATCCTAGCGCTTTGGGAGGCCAAAGCAAAATGATTACTTGAGGCCAGGAGTTCAAGACCAGCCTGGGCAACATAGTGAGACTCTATCTCTAAAAAAGTAAAAACAACAAAAAAAATTGTTTTAAGTATCACTCTTTCTGAGGATCTCATAATAAAGCTTCTTTCTAAAAGAGCAGCAAAAGGCCATGCATAGACCCTAGCAATGGACATTTGGGTTGCTTCTAATTTTTCACCTTTGTAAACAAGATTGAAGTAAACAGGCTTGTACATCTTTATACACTTCTCTGATTGTTAACTTAGAAGCTAGTGCTTGTTCAGGGCTCTTTGTATCTTCCATATTTCTTGGAAATTCATTTTTCCTAAATCATTTCAGGTCTTTGAAGTTTTTCTCAATTCCAATGAGCTCTGCCAGTTCGTGATGACTACATTGGATGGCCTGAAAAATCCCTGCATCCAGGAATCAGCAGGAGAATTGCTGATAACATTGGTGAAAAATGCAGCATCCCGATTTGAGACGGTAAAAGCTCAATGGCCATTTCCTTAGGTTCAAAATACCAGCAAGACCTCAGCTGCTGAGGTCTCTTCTGCTCTTGCTATTCAGCTGAGAATAACTACTGATGAGGACAGGGTCAAACCCTTAGTCCATTTGGTCACAGACATTCATCCATTTAATAAACACACATACATACTGAACAACACAACCACTGTGTATGCAGCGGAGAGGGAGATTTTTAAATCTAAGGTGTGGTCCATTTTCCATAAGAGTAGAGGTTTTTCTGGGGAGATAAGTAACACATGAGAACAGTAACTTCAATTTAGATACTCATCCAGATAGGCCATAAGTGACGCTAGAAGGAGGCAGACTTAGAAAGCCTAAATTCAAGACAATTTATCTAAATGTGTCTAAAATTGATACATCAAGAAATAACAATATAACTATATCATTTAGAAATAGGGAAGGACATACAGCAAGAGATAAAAGGGAGGAAAGTTGTCTCTGGAGAGCAGATCTGGGGAATAGGGAGGAAAGAGCCTTGAAAAACCACTGGACTTTTAAAAATATGTACATATTATACTTTGATAAAAATAAAATGTAGGCCAGGCATAGTGGCTCATGCCTGTAATTCTAACACTTTGGGAGCCTGAGATGGGAGGATTTCTTGAGCTCAGGAGTTCAAGACCAGCCTGAGCAAGAGCAAGACCCCATCTCTACTTAAAATAGAAAAATTAGCCAGGTGTTGTGGTATGTGGCTATAGTCCCAGCTAGTCAGGAGGCTGAGGCAGGAGGATTGTTTGAGCCCAGGAGTTTGAGGTTGCAGTGAGCTACAGTGACGCCACTCTACTCTACCCAGGGCAACAGAGCAAGACTCTGTCTCAAAAAATAAATTAATTAAAAATAAAAAGTAATTTAAAAATGATGAGAACCCATTTTTAACCTATTAAAAGATGCAAAAAGAATGGTATGCTATGAGAGCATGGTGAGATAAGCACTTGTATCAGTTGGGTGCTTTCAGCAGCAAAAATATAGTTGGCAAGAAGCTTGACCAAGGGATTTATTATCTCACATAATAAGAAGTCTGAATGTAGAGTAGTTTTCAAGATTGGTTCAGTGATTGAACAGTGTTATCAAAGACCCAGAGGTTTTTCTATCTTTCTACTTTGTTTATTCACATGGTCATAAGGTAGTTGCAACAATTTCACATTTTCTGAGCAGATAAGACTGTATCCAAAAAAAATAAAGATGTTGCCTTCCTTTTCATGTCTTTATTAAAGGAAGAAAATCTTTCCCAAAAGCCCCCAGTAAACTTACCCTCATGTTTCATTGGGCAGAATGAAATGTTGTCACCTGCCCATCCTTAAACCAGTTTCTGGAAATTGGTGGTGATGATGGCCATTTTATATAAAGTTGTTGAGGACTGTCTCTCTGGGAAGCTGACATTTCCACAGAGACCTGAAGCCACGAGTCTGCGGGTGGGAAGAGTAGTCCAAGCAGAAAGGGACGAAAGCCCAATGGTTCCTATTTCCTTTACCTGAGCCCAATGGATATCTGGGAGGAAGATGGGTAAGGACTCTTCTGCCATTCTCAGAGTCACAGTGGGGAAAAGTCCAGCTTCTTTTATTAGTTTGCCTTATTATAAAAGCAATACATAATCATTGAGGAAAAATTAGAAAAAATATAGAAGGAAAAAATAAATCTAATATCCTATCACTAAAAGACACATTAGTAACATCTTTGATTATAAATCCTTCCAAATTCTTTTATATGTATATACAGATATATTTTATTTTATTTTTATTTTTTTGAGACAGAGTCTCACTTTGTTGTCTAGGTTAGAGTGAGTGCCATGGCATCAGCCTAGCTCACAGCAACCTCAATCTCCTGGGCTCAAGCGATCCTCCTGCCTCAGCCTCCCGAGTAGCTGGGACTACAGGCATGCACCACCATGCCCGGCTAATTTTTTGTATATATATATTTTTTTAGTTGGTCAATTAATTTCTTTCTATTTTTAGTGGAGACGGGGTCTCGCTCTTGCTCAGGCTGGTTTCGAACTCTTGACCTCGAGCGATCGCCCGCCTCAGCCTCCCAGAGTGCCAGTATTACAGGCGTGAGCCACCACGCCCGGCCTACAGATATATTTTAAGTAGTTTTGATCGTAATTTTTTTTTAATAATAAACATTTGTTTAAAAGTCACCCCTCAGGACCTTTTAGAAATATCCTCAGTAACCATCAGTGTCCTACAGGGTTATGGTCTTAGGAATTTCTTTTTCTTCTTCAGGTGCCAGAAATTATGGGAGTTATCTGTGCCCAGCTATCCGTAATCAACCAGCCTAGAGTCCGCCAACAAATCATAAATGCTGTGAGTTTGTTTATATCCATGCCCAAGTACACAGACATAGTGCTCAGCCACCTTCTGCGTCATCCAATACCATATGACAGGTAACAGAACCCCGTATAGCCTCTGGATTAAATTTGGGTACGTGACATAGCTCTGAGTATTGTGGAACATGGTTGCCCTCAAAACTCTAATGATTCTCTTGTAGAGGAGATAAAATATAGGTAAATGCTTGTGATATAAATCAGAATATAACACATAATCATAAGGAAACAATCAAACTAATCCAGAATAAAGAACATTCTATAAGATAATTGGACTGGACTCTTCAAAATGTTAATGTCATAAAAGCAAAAATGGTGGAGAGTGTACTGTCCTAGGTAAAAAGATACGTGAGAGACATACCCAGATGCACTATGTGACCTTGATTAGATCCTGGGTCAAAAAAGCTATAAAAAAAAAAACTTGGAGAAAATTTAAATATGAATTCTATACTTGATTTTATTAAATTAATGTAATTTTCTTAGGTGTGAAAGGATACTATGGTTATACAGAAGGATGTTCTTATTCTTAGAAGATAAGATACTAAAGTTATATAGGGGATAAGTGTCATAATGTCTGCAACTCACTTGAGGATGATTTTGCCTAAAAATAAAGAAATAAAAAAATATATACATAAAAATGAAAGTATACATATATACATAAAGAAGAATAGAGAGGAACAAGGTGTTTTTTAGATGAGTGTTTTTCACATTTGAAGGCACCCTGGGAGTTCTAGGAAATGCCATATGTGGGAGGCAATAAGGCTTCAGAAGAAAGCTCCAGCCCCCACTACTGTCACTCCCCACCCACTTTAAGCTGAGAAGCACCTTTTTTTATCTGCTTTATATATTGTGATTCTGGGCAACTATTTTATTTGAAGAAAAGATTTCTCCACTTTAAGCTGTTTGAAAACCACTCTTTTAAATGACTGTCACATAATATCTTGGTATAGTGCTTATGTTCTCTAAACTGCACTTTTTTTTTTTTTTTTTTGAGACAGAGTCTCACTCTGTTTCCTGGGCTAGAGTGCCGTGGCGTCAGCCTGGCTCATAGCAACCTCAAACTCCTGGGCTCAGGCAATCCTTCTGCCTCAGCCTCCCAAGTAGCTGGGACTACAGGCATGCGCCACCATGCCCGGCTAATTTTTTCTATATTTTAGTTGGCCAATTAATTTCTTTCTATTTTTTAGTAGAGATGGGGTCTCGCTCTTGCTCAGGCTGGTTTCGAACTCCTGAGCTCAAACGATCCGCCCACCTCGGCCTCCCAGAGAGCTAGGATTACAGGCGTGAGCCACCGCGCCCGGCCCCTCTAAACTGCACTTAGACATACAACTATTAAATCAAAAAATGGAGGACTTTTATGCATTGAAAGAAAAAAATAAAATAGATTATTTTAAGGCCAGATATGGTGGCACATGCCTATAGTCCCAGCTACTCAGGAGGCTGAGGCAGAAGGATCGCTTGAGCCTGGGAGTTCAAGGCTGTGGTACACAATGATCATGCCTGTGAATAGCCACTGCACTCCAGCCTGGGCAACATCGTGAGACCCTCCATGGGGGTTTTCTCTAAAGAAAAAAATTTTTTTTACTTTTGTATATTTCTCTAATAAATTGCTCTTAAATCTTTGATACTTGCTATTGCTTATCTATATTAGATTCTTATAAAGTAAATCTAAGTACAGAATATTAACTATATTTAGTTATTTTAAATATAATTTTCAGATTATTCTATTATTTATATTTGTTCTACCTCTTGAAGGACTTTGAAAACTACTGCTTTAGATCATATGAAAACTGTAGAATCTTTTAGAAATGTAACTGACTGACTCAGGAAAAATATTTTTGGTCATTTACCTGAAGTCCTTTGGTTGGTTTACATATAGATTAGAATGATTGTTCTTAGGAGTCTGTTCAAGCATCAACTGTGTGCAAGGTGCTGTTAGGCACCAGAAATAATGAACAGGATATGAACCCTGCCTTCAAGAACACACAGTCTGGTAGCAGACATAGATGAATAACAAGAGATTCCAAAGCAAAGTAGGGGGTTTTGTGGAAGCCCCTAGGAGGGGACTTAATTAGATGAAGGATCAGGGAACGATTTCTGAAAGTAGGGCTGCCTCTAAGCTGATATTCATAGTGTGAATTAGCTAAGTAAAAGACAGAATAGGAGAGTGGAAAAGGCATTGCAGACAGAAGGAGTAGTAAAAATAAATGAAAAGAAGTATACAACAGCTTGATGAATGCTGAGAGCCAGATGTGAATCAGAATAGCTGGAGAGAAAAGTGGATAGTAAGAAGTAGTCAGACACAAGGGATCTTTCTGCAGTGATGGAAATGTTCTAAAATTGGATTGTGGTGATGGTTGCATAAGTTTGTAAATTTACTAAAAGTCAGTGAATAGTACACTGAAAACAAGTGTTCTTTATGGTGATAAATTATACCTCACTGAATCTGTGTTTAAAAAGTGGTCGGAAATTAGCAAAGATAGACTGAGACCTACTTAGCACTGAAATAGTGGACTTTGTACTACAGAAGATGGAGAGCCATTGAAGAACTTTAGTTAAGGGACTAATGTGATCAGATGAACATTCTTAGTGTGACTGTAATGGAGATGGATTAGAGGCTGTGCTCCCAGACAAGAGGCAGGGCAGGGAGTTAAGCAGTTGCATCTGCTCAGCAAAAGATGATGATGCCCTGAATTCAGGCAGTGGCTCCAGAGATGGAGAAGAGAGAGATCAAAGAAACAGGAGCATCCCTGGGCAGGCCTTGATTGAATCAGAGAAGAATGGCAGGGAAGAAGAAGGCATTCAGGCTAACTCCCAGGTTGTGATACCATTTGCTGAAACAGGAATTACACTACATTTTCACCTCTCACTATGTCTCTGTGAGACATGAAATACTTTGGGAAACTCAGTTCACTAATGCAGGTCCAGATAAAGAAGTCTTGGAGCATATATGTGACATTCATCCCTCATACTACCCTGGTGCAGTGCTCTGTCTCAGCAGACCACCTAAACAGCCCAGAGGCTGTTTCTCTTTCCATACAGAGGCTACAGCACAGGATTTGTCCTCAAAGATGTAGCCTTGTCCAATCTCCAGTCTCCTAGTGCAGTGTTTGTTGAAGTGTTGTCTGAGAAACACTGTGTCAGAATCACCTATGGCGCCTGTTAAAAATGCATCTACCTACTATATTAGTCAGGACTCTTAATTGGAAGTAGCAGAAATAGAGCCCACACTAGCTTAATGAACTGTATAGGCTTATACTGCAGGAAGTCCAAGGGTCTGTCTTCAGGAATTGAATCCAGGGACTCAGTTTATTGTATCAGGGCTCTATCCGTCTCTCTTCATCTCTCAGGTGGGCTTACACTAAGAGTGGCAGAGATGGTCTCCATCAGCTCAAAACTGCATTGGAAGGGGAATATCTTTTCCTTTTTAGCTCTGACAAACATCCTGGGCAGGACTTTGATTAGCCTGGCTTAGAGTCAGCTTCCACCAAACTACATGGACCAAATATTAATAGAATTATTAAGGATCTTGAAATGGCAGTTTCCCAAAGGGATGATGGGCAAGCAAAAATCATGTCCCTTCTAAAGAATCAGTATCACTGGAGGTGGGAAGATCTTTTCCATATTTTTAACAAACCTTCCAGATGTTTTTCACACTTGTATTTGTGAACCATTGGTTTAAAGGCTGTGTGCTTCCTTAATTCAGATACTTTCTTAATTCAGCATACTTAAAACATGCAGCAAACCAAAAGTGTTTTGAAATGCTCCTTTCACAATAAATAGCTTCTCAAAGTACTTCATTTGTTCCCTCAGGAATTTAAAGAAAATAACCAAGGGTAAGTAAACATAGGAGTTTCTTAATGCCATTACAGGATGAAAGTCCCTATTCTGCCATCTAATCGTTTCCCAGCCACGTACCTTTTCAGCATCCTATGTTGTCTTTCCAACCTTCCCATTAGGACCTTCTTACTTTGTTTTATTCACTGATTAGAATTTCTTAGATAGGGAGTGAAATGTTAAATGTCTTTAAGCCTGTCCATTTTTAGAGAGATTCTCGTGCAGGTAGTTAGAAGACCACGCTTTAAAAACTGACTGTAAGCACAACAAAGTGACTATAATCAACAATAAGTTAGGGTAGGCCAGGTGTGGTGGCTCACACCTGTAATCCTAGCACTCTTGGAGGCCAAGGTGGGAGGATCGCTTGAGGTCAGGAGTTCAAGACCAGCCTTAGCAAGAGCGAGACCTCGTCTCTACTAAAAATAGAAATAAATTAGCCAGGCAACTAAAAATAGAAAATAAAAAAAGTAGCTGGGCATGGTGGCACATGCCTGTAGTCCCAGCTACTTGGGATGCTGAGACAGGAGGATCACTTGAGCCCAAGAGTTTGAGGTTGCTGTGAGCGAGGCTGACACCATGGCACTCTAGCCCAGGCAACAGAGAGAGACTTTGTCTCAAAAAAAAAAAAAAAGTTAGGATATACTTTAAAATAAGTAAAAGAGTAGAATTGGAATGTTCCTCACACAAATAAATGATAAATGCCTGAGGTGATGGATACCCTAGTTACCCTGATGTCATCAATCACATTGTATGCCCATATCAAAACATCACATGTACCCTTTATAGGGTATTTATATACATGTAACTATTATGTACCCATAATAATTTTTAAAAAATTTTAAAAGATAAAAAAAAACCCTGACTGTAGCATACAAAGATATGCTAGGTAGATTCCGAAAATAAGAGAATAGATTAAAAGCATGAGTAACTCCCCATCTTCTCCTTACCATAATGCTCTTCCACAGTGTTTGTATAGCTCTCAGGCCTTACATTTGAATCGATGATAGAAGGAGAAGTTATATGATTTTTCTTTAAGAGATCTCTCCTAAGCAGGATCAAAGCTTTATTTCAGGGATTGGCCTTAGCCAAAATTTGAGGACCGTAGACTGTATTGGCTAAATGTGTCTTTGAATGTCTTCTGTGAACCTGGCATTGTGCTAGGCCCTGAGGAATTCAGAGAAGAGCCAGAAATAATCCCTTCCTTCAGAGGGAACAGAGATGCACACACAGAGAACTGACAATAGCACATGTAAGGTTGAGGCAGCCTTTAAGAAGAAGAAATTTTAAAAGTGTTATGGGAACTCTTGTGAGAGATATGATGAAGCGGCAGAGGCTTCACAGAAGCGGTGACGCTGGAGCTAGACCTTAAAGGATTTTGACAGGCAGAGAAGAGTTTTGGAAACGGCCTTCCGGTTTAAGAAAGTGACATAAGCAAAAGCATAGGGTTTTCAAAGTCCGTGGTTTGTGTGGTTAAGGTGGACGGTTGAGGTGGCTCGAGCACAGAGCACAGGGCAGGGAGGTGATAGGGCTGAAAGGTTCAGTCGGGACCAGTTTATGAATGGCCTTGAGGTGTGTGCTGAGACCATGGGAGCTTGACAAAACCTGGGGAGTTAGTGATGAAATCAGAAAGGAAGTCTTTTGATACCCTGAAGGAACTGAGCAGAGAGGAAAACCTTTTATAGATTGGATTCCAAACAGAGTCTAGGGAGGTTGTGGTTATGGTAGGCCCGGGATAAGCCAGAATCTCCTGAACCTTCTTACTTTTTGGGATTTCTAGGCATCTAGCTGAGTTGTGGAGAAGCCTGGAGGTAAAGCTGCCCAGCACGACCTGGATCCTGTGGAGGCTCCTGCGGAAGCTGCAGAAGTGCCATAATGTGCCCACCCAGGAGAAGATGCCCTACGAGGCTGTGGCTGTAAGCCCTCGAGCTCTGCCCACTGTGCCACTCCTCAGGGTCACACGCCCCACTGGCACAGCTTTCCTCTTGGTTCTCTCAAAGCGTGCTCTGTCATCCATTTATAAATCCACAGTGTCTCTACCCGGAGACTGACACGGAGGGAGCTAGGAAGAGTACGGGAATCAGTATGGTTTAATATGTTTTAAACATTCCTTCCCTCATCCTTTAAAAAAAAATTTATCATCATAGTTAAAGAGTAATACAAACTTGTGATAAAAATTTTTCAAATAATACAGAAGTGTATGAAATAGGCTGGGCACAGTGGCTCACACCCATAATCCCAATGCTTCGGTAGGCCAAGGAGAGAGGATTACTTGAGACCAGTAGATCAAGATATGCCTGGTCAACATACTGTGTTTACCCCAAAATAAGACAGGGTCTTAGATTTATTTTTCCTCAAGAAGACACCCTAGGGCTTATTTTTAGGGGATGTGTTATTTTCCCTTCAAAGCCTCAGCTTGCAGCACGCACAGGATGGCCGGGACCTGACAGGGGGAGCCATCCTTGTTGGTGGGGCTGCCCGCACCTTTCCGGTCACCTCTGGGATAGTAGCTGTCACGATGGGGCAGATGAGGACTGTTCATCTTCTTTACCGCTCCGTGATGAAATGCATGGGTTGTGCAGATACGCTGCATAGCCACACCCATCACTAGGTCTTATTTTCGGGGTAGGGCTTATATTGCACAAATGCTTAGAAATCCTGCTAGGGCTTATTTTATGGGTAGGTCTTATTTACGAGGAAACACGGTAGTGAGACCCTGTCTCTACAAAAAAATGTTTTAAATTAGCTGAGTGTGGTGGCACACACCTGTAGTCCCAGCTACTCAAGAGGCTAAGGAGGGAGGATCTCTTGAGCCCAGGAGTTCCTGGTTACAGTGAGCTATGATCGGGCCACTACACTCCAACCTGGGTGATGGAGCAAGACTCTGTCTCTAAAAATACTTTTTTAAAAAGTATATAAAATAGAAAGTAAAGGTCTCCTTGAGCAGGGGTTGGCAAATTTTTGCAACAGACCAGATAGTACATATTTTAGGCTTTGCAGGCCACATACAGTCTCTTTCATATATTCTTTGGATATTTTTTTTAACAATCCTTTTAAAACTGTAAAAGTCATTCTTAGCTCATGTCTGTACCATTGTCCTAAAAATGAACTTTCTGGAAGTGTTTATATATATGTAAACTTTTTATATATATTTGGTATACTTTGTTCCCATTTTTTTCCTTTCAAATACTTTTTTAGAGCAGTTTTCTGTTCACAGAAAAATTGAGCAGGATGTACAAAAAGTTCTCATAAACCCCCTGCCTCCACATACCCACAGCCTCTCCCACTGTAAACATACACTTTTTACTTTATTTTCTACCCTACCAGTTTTGTGGTTCAGCTTTCTCCAGTCTAAGTTATTGTCATACTTTTTGTTATTGTTGTTAGCTTCCAAAATTATTTCAACTTCTCCAATCTGCTATTGTCTCCTCTCCTTTCTCTCTGTTCTTGTGGGCTTATGCCTTTTTTAAATCCCTATAATGTCATTTTAGTGCAGTTTTAGGAGCTGGGGCAGATAAAGGTATATATTCACTTATGTTAGCCTATAAAATTACATATATATTGATAGGATCATACTGCATATACTGTTTAATGGCTTTCTTTTTAAAATTTAACAATATATGAATTACTTTCCATATCAATATAAGTGCTCTTTGTTATCCTTTTCATGGCTGCATAGTAGGGTTTTTGTTTGTTTGTTTTTGAGACCCTTGCCTGAGCTAGAGTACAGTGGTATCACCTTAGCTCACTGCAACCTCAAACTCCTGGGCTCAAGGGATCCTACTGCCTCAGCCTCCTGAGTAGCTGAGACTAAATTTTTTTTCCATTGGTAGAGACAGGGTCTCACTATTGCCCAGGCTGGTCTCAAATTCCTGGCCTCAAGCGATCCTCCTGCCTCAGCCTCCCGACGTGCTAGGATTACAGGCATGAGCCACCATGCCCCACCTGCATAGTAGTTTATTTGTAATTACCTTTTTAAAAATAGGTCTTACATAGTACAGAATCATCATTTAATTATCAAGATTCTTGTTAAGTGAACATTTTGGAAATTTTCCAACTTTTGCCATTGAAACAATGCTGCCACATGCGTACATAAATGTCATATACACTCAATTATTTTCTTAGGATAAAGTCCATTAAAGGGGAAATTCTAGGTCAGTGGACTTACTTAAAGTTTTGGTATTTGTTCCCACATTGTCCACTAGAAGTTGCCCTTCCTCTAGTTGTGTGTGAGGATGCCTTTTACCCATATCCTCACCACACTGAACATTACAGTCTTTTCATTGTTGCCTTGCTGATAGGTGAAATAGAAACATACTGTTTTAATTATAATTTTGTTATTGGGAAGGTTGAATATTTGTATGTGTTTTTAATTGGCCAATTATATTTATTCTTTTGTGACTTGTCTGCTCATGTCCTATACACCTGTCCTTCTCAATTTAATATGCGCACAAACCACGATCACCCGGGGATCTTAGTAAAATCTCTGATAATACCTGTCCTCATTTTAAATCAATGAAGCATTTTATTAGCCGGGCGTGGTGACACACGCCTGTAGTCCCAGCTACTCGGGAGGCTGAGGTGGGAGGATCACTTGAGCCCAGGAGTTTCAGGTTGCAGTGAGCTATGATGATACCACTGTACTCCAGCCTGGGAGACAGAGCGAGACTCTGTCTCCAAAAATTAAACACATGAATAAATAAATGAAATAAAATAAAAGGTAGATTCTGATACAGAAGATCTGGGGTAAAGCTTGAGACTCTTCATTTCTAACCAACTCACAGGTGATGCCAGTGCTACTAGTGTCTGGCCCACACTTGGAGTAGCAAGCCTTTTACATTTTTGCTTACTGATACTTAAGAGCATTGTATCTATTTAAAATAACACATTGATGCAAATACTTCTCTGGGTTGTTATTTGTCATCTAACTTTATGATAAATTTTGCCTTGGCTTTATATTTGTATGTAGTCAGATATGTTCATATTAATAGTTTCCTTCATGTCTTCTGGATTCCAAGTCTCCCCTTGCTCTTTGGTAACTTTTAATGACCACTGCACTCCTATTACTTTTCCCCTTGGCTTTCATGTCCCTGTACTGACTACCACTGCTGATCTGCCTGTGGGGCAGCAGAGCCAGAAAGCACGTTCTGGCACAAACAGCAGTGAAGCCAAAGTGGGATACGGCCTAGTGCTCAGTTCTCCTCTGTCTTTTCTGCCACAGGCAACAGACGCCCTCTATGAGGTGTTTGTGGGAAACCATCTCCAAGCAGCTACGTTCCGACTCTTCCCTCAGCTTCTCATGACACTGCTCATCCAGATTCACCATAGCATCGGCCTCACCATGTCTGACGTTGCCGTCCCAAGTGGTCTGTACCCAGAACAGGAAATGTCTTCAGAGGCCACCCCTTTGAGGTATACCCATTGTGACTGCATCAATATGAACAGGAACCGTTCTGGGCTTTTCATTGGTTGTCTTTGGTTTTATTGATACCAAGGTGAATTTGTCCAGCCGGGTCCAGATGCCCTGCAAAATACTGTGTGGTATCACACCAACCCTTTCCTAATAAATCAAGTAGAGACAGAAACAAGCAAAATAGCCTACACCTACCTCCAAAACTGTGCTTATCCACTGTGGAATGATTCCTCATTTCTGCTTTGTTGCATGGAGAGATATTTTTAAGTCTCCATTAGGGTCTCAGTAGAAGTTTCTTAGTATTGCTGTAGTATGTGGATTTCTTCCAGTGGAAGTACTATAGTACTATAATGTGACATATGTAAGAACACCAGACTCAGAGTCAGTAGACCTGAGTTTAGTCCTAGTTCTTACTCATCCTTTCTTTTT
>VBSM01001118.1:34968452-34987655 GCA_008086735.1 Cheirogaleus medius | reverse complement strand
CCTTGCTGCTAATTCATGCATAGGTTGAGATGGATTCACTTCCACTATAGCTTTAAGCTCATCATTATCCACCTTAGTCTTAGGTTGCCCACATGGCTAATTTTCAAGATTAAAATCACCAAAATGGAACATCTCAAACCATTGACATACCATGCATTCATTAGTCACATCGTTCCCAAATGCTTCGTTGATATTTTGAGCTGTCTGCACTGCGTTGGTTCCACAACGGAACTCATATTCAAAAATAACACGAATTTTTGACTTACCCATGGTTTTATAAAAATTGCTCTAGAAAAAAATGTGAAAGATAATCACAAGCCAAAATGTGTATTTGAAAGACTGAGGATGTACCTTCACAATAAAAATAAGAAAAGAAGTGTCAAACTGATATGTCAGAGATATGAACTGTCAAACTTAGCACTTAAGAAAATCAGACATTTCATACTTAATAGCCTAAATATCTTGGTAAATTATGATGATGCCTCACAAGTACCACAGAGATGACTGCAGCACTATTTTCTATAAGTGGTTATTTGTAAGGTGGCAGGACTTGGTAACAGAGATGTTTTAAGTCATATAAGACTACCATCGTGCAAATGGTTTTCCGAATTGTCAATGAGTGAAATTTTTCTATTATTGTACAGCTCTGCTATACAGTTTAGTGCTCAAAGAATTATTTATTCCCACTTAAGGAGTAGTCCTACAGTTAGAAAATGACACAAAATGCTAAGTTTCACAATCTAAAATTATTACTTTGAGAACCAAATCAAAATCCTGAACAGGCTGGACTCAGTGGCTCATGCCTGTAATCCCAGCACTTTGGGAGGCTGAGGCAGGAGGATTGCTTGAGGCCATAAGTTTAAGACTAGAGACTGTGTCTCTACAAAATTTTTAAAAAAGTATATATATATATATTAGCTGGGCATGGTGGCATGCACCTATAATCCTAGCTACTAGGGAGGCTGAATCAGTAGGATCACTTGACCCCAGGAGTTCAAGACTGCAGTGAGCTGTGATCACGCTACTGCACTCCAGCCTGGGCAACATAGCAAAACACTGTTTTAAAAAAAAAAAATCCCGAACAATTCATTACTTCTAAAATACAAACATATAACTGGTAAAACAGCTAGGTGCTAAAGCTTATTTAAGAAAGATCATGCAACTTTTCTCTACAATTTCCTACTTCCTCACAGATATCTGAAGGAAAAAGAAAGAAAAAAGCCATGTAGATTATTCTGCGGGGTAGGATTCTACATGGCTGATTCCGTTCAGTTAAAAGGAAATTATTTTCTAATCTAAAATGTTGGGGAACCAAAGTTTCTTTTCCATTCAAAAGTTATCTATATGGAAGATCTAGAATATACACATATAAAATTATGTACATGTATATTAGGATAAACCATATGAAACTGCCATTTTGTAAATCAAAAACAGTCAAATATCAGTAATCTCATGTGCTTTAATTTAATAGAATAATCCCATCCCCTTCCTTCCCTAGCAGTGGCTTCTCTGTCCTAGAAATAAGGTGTTCTAATACTCTTTTTGAACAAATTTATGTCATTTAGCACAAGTAATTTTTAAGCTAAATTTAAACAAAAAATAACAAAAATTTAGATATCAATTTAAACCAATTTCATGACTAAATAAGCTTCAATTCCTTTCGATTCAATAATTGATGTCTGTTCTTCCATGTGTTCTGTGGAACATGTAGACAGATCTCAATATAAGTGAAAGAAACTAGATACTAGTGAAGTATTACATTTTGGAAATAAACATGATGAATTTAAAGGCAAAGTGCTACTTAAGAAATAAAAAGCTCCAAACTGTGAAGAGGTCTTCAGCATTTTTGAGACTTCAGATAATTACAAATAAAAAAGAGAGACTTTCTAAGTATGAACCAAAGACAGATCCATAAAATAAATGAATGATAGATTTGTCTACATAAAAATTTTAAAAATCAACTTTGAAAAAAAGAAAAACAGGCAGAACTGAAAAGCAAACAATAATATGTGGGGAAATATTTGCAACATGACAAATGGTTAATATCCTCAAAACGAATTAGTAAATTCATAAAAGAAAAGCAGCAAACAATATAAGTAGTTCATTGAATAATTACAAATGGCCAATAGATAAAAAATATTCAATATTACTAGTAATATTAAATAAAACAATGAAAATAAAATAATTAAATGATTAATATAAAATAAAACAATTAAAACAATGATGAGATACCAGTATTTGTTTTTCTGTCAAAATGGTAAACATTGCCAATTTTTTCCCATTTACCTTTTATTTGTATATATTCATGGGGTACAAGTGCAATTTTGACATATTGATAGATTGTTTTGTGGTGAAGACGGGCACTTCAGTGCACACATCATTGAAGTAATGCACATTGCAGCCACCAAGCAACCTCCTGTCATCCATCCACCCCCACCCACCCACCTCTGTCCATCGTGGACAAGTCTCCATTGTTCATCATTACCCACTCTGCTTCCATGTATGCACATTATTTAGCTCCTGCTTACAAGTGAGCACATGCTGTATTTGTCTTTCTGAGTTATTTCACTTAAGATAATGGCCTCCAGTTCCATCCACGTTGCTGTAAAAGACATGATTTCATTCTTTTTTATAGCCAAATAGTATTCTATTGTGTATATATACCACATTTTCTTTATTCAGTCTTCTATAGATGGACACTTAGGTTGATTCCATATCTTTACTATTGTGAATAGTGATGCAGTAAACATACAAGTGCAGGTATCTTTTTTATACATTGATTATTTTCCTTTGGGTAGATACCCAGAAGTGGGATTGCTAAATCATATAGTAGTTCTATTTTTAGTTCTTAGAGAAATCTCCGTACTGTTTTCCACAGAGGTTGCAATAATTTACATTCCCACCAACAGTGTGTATAAGAGTTCCCTTTACTCTATGTCTTCAACATCTGTTATATTTTGTCTTTTAAAAATAGCTATTCTGATTGATATAAGATGATCTCATCATAGTTTTAATTTGCATTTCTCTGATGATTAGGGATGTTGAACATTTTTTCATATGTTTGTTGGCCATTTGTCTTCGTTTGAAAAAAGTCTATTCATGTTCTTAGCCCATTTTTTAATGGGGTTAATTGGGTTCTCTATTGTTGTTGAGTTGTTTGAGTTTCTTATAAATTCTGGATATTAGTCCCCTGTCTGATGTATAGTTTGCAAATATGTTCTCCCATTCTTCAAGTTGTCTGTTCACTCTTGATTATTTATTTTGCTGTGCAGAAGCTTTGCAGTTTAATTAAGTCCTGTTTGTTTATTTTTGTTTTTGTTATATGTGCTTTTGAGGTCTTAGTCATAAATCCCTTGCCTAGACCAATGTCCGGAAGAGTTTTTCCTAGGTTTTCTTCTAGTATTTTTATTGTTTCCAGTCTTACATTCAAGTCTTTAACCCATCTTGAGTTGATTTTTGTATATGGTGAGAGATAGGGATTCAGTTTCATTCTACTGTTTATAGCAATCCAGTTTTCCCAGCACAGTTTATTGAAAAGGTATGCCCAATGTATGTTCTTGTCAACTTTGTTGAAGATCAATTGCTTATAAGTATGTGGCTTTATTTCTGGGTTCTCTAGTCTGTTCTATTGACCTATATGTCTTTTATGACTTTTTTTTTTCGAGACAGGGTCTCACTCTGTCACCCAGGCTGGAGTGCAGTGGCCTGATCATAGCTCACTGCAGCCTTGATCTCCTGGGCTCAAACCATCCTCCTGCCTCAGCCTCCTGAGTAGTTGGGACTACAGGTACATGCCACCATGCCCTGATAATTTTTAAAATTTTTTTGGTAGAGATGGAGTCTTGCTATGTTGCCCAGGCTGGTCTCAAACTCCTGACCTCAAGTAATCCTCCTGCCTTGTCCTCCCAAAGTGCTGGGATTATGGCGTGAGCCACTACACCTGGCCTATATGTCTTTTTTTTTTTTTAGAGAGATGGGGGTCTTACTATGTTGCCTAGGCTGGTCTTGAACTCCTGACCTCAAGCAATCCTCTGCCTTGGCCTCCCAAAGTGCTGGGATTAAGGTATGAGCCACCACACCCAGCCAATGTCTATTTTTACACCAGTACCATGCCATTTTGGTTACTGTTATCTTATAGTACAATTTGAAGTCAGGCAGTGTGATGCCTCCAGTGTTGTTCTTTTTGCTCAAGATTGCTTTGGCTATTTGGGTCTTTTTTTGGTTCCATATGAACTTCAGTGTTGTTTTTCTAATTCTGTGAAAAATGACTTCGGTATTTTGATAGGGATTGCATTGAACATGTAAATTACTTTAGGCAGTATAATCATTTAACATTATAAATCTTCTGACTCATGAACATGGGATGTTTTTCCATTTATTTGTGTCACAAAGATTACCAAATTACACTCAATATTAATGTGTTAAGGGAAAACTGACATCATACACTGTACTTGAATGAACATAAATTGATATTTCTGTCTTTCTTTTTCTTTTTTTTTTAATTTAAAGACAGAGTCTCGCTCCATCACTCAGGCTAGAATACAGTGGCACAATTATAGCTCACTGCAGCCTTCAACTCCTGAGCTAAAACCATCCTCCTGCCTCAGCCTCCCAAGTAGCTGGGACTACAGTGGCACACCACCATTTCCGGCTAATTTTTAAAGTTTACAAAAATTTTTTAGAGTCTCACTACGTTGCCCAAACAACTTTCAAACTGCTGGCCTCAAGCAATCCTCCCAGCTCAGCCTCCCAAGTCACTGAAATTACAGGTGTGAGCCACAGTGCCTGGCTCATAAATTGATAATTTTTAATAGGGAAGTTTGGCAGTATGTTTCAAAATCCTTTAATATAAGAATATGCCTTGACTCTTTAGGAATTTAACCTATAAAAATAAGTAGAAATAGTTACAGGAATGTTCATTTTTGTGTTATTAATATTTAGAATATCAAAAATGGGAAATATTCTTGATTGGAAGGGATAGAGAATTAGTTAAATTATAGCATATCCATATTGTAGGATTATATACAGGTTAAGCATCCCCAATCCAAAAATCCAAAATCTGAGATGCTCTAAAATCAGAAACTCTTTGAGCACTGACATGACACCACAAGGAGAAAATTTGGTACCTGACCTCATGTGATGAGTTGTAGTCAAAAGTCAAAATTTTATTTCATGCACAAAATTATTTAAAATATTGTATAAAATTGCCTTCAGGTCATGTGCATAAGATGTATGTGAAACAGAAATGAATTTTGTGTTTGGACTTGGGTCCCATACTCAAAATAGCTCATTATATATATGTAGATATTCCAAAATCTGAAAAAATCCAAAACACTTCTGGTCTAAAGCATTTTGAATTAAGGATACTCAATCTGAATAGCCATGAAAAATATTTTAGAAGAATTTTTAAATGATTCACATCAATGATGATGTCATATCATTAAATAAAGCCAGCAATTATTATGTCATATGGTTCCATTCGGACAAAAAAATAAAAGCTTACATATGTAAAGAAATGCATAGAAAAAAGATCAGAAAGATATACACTCAAAATAACAGTAGCTGTTTCTAGATAGTAGGATTATGGGTAACTTTGATTTTCTTCTCTAAATTTTCTACGTAATGAACTTGTATTTCTTTGACAATAAGAAAACACAAAAACTGAAAGTTTTTAAAAATTAAAAGGGAGCAGTGATTTAAGAGTTATATCTAGGACCAACACAGGAACTTAGAGATTAACATTAGACATGGCTTGGCAGGTCCAGATAATTTGACTTTAAGTAGACTTCTTAGAATGTGATTATTGCAAAGGAGTGAAATATTTGGCAACTCAGAAACCAGTAAATTTTGTAGGTCAAAACTGGAATCGATTCACTGATAAACTTTTAGACAGAGATTTAGACAAAGTTGGCCCTTTATCTGGGCTACTACGGGCATGTGGGCTTTTTGGTGTCTAGACCAGTGTTCATTTCCATAGATCTCAGGAGCTTTCTCCTCCAACCTGGTTTTCCTGCCACTAGATCTGAGAAGTCTGCTGCAAGACCCAGAGCCCTCTCTGCGCGTCATAGCATTCCAGGCTCTATACCACGTCCAGAAGGTGAGGACCGAGCCAGAACCTGAGCAAACGGTTTGCTGGTTGAGGAAGCTCATGGGCTGTCTCCCTACCTAGAAATGCAACGCAAGCAAGTCAGGTAAAAACTAATCATTTTAGAAACCACAGAAGCAACTAATGCTCCATTTTTTTTTCAGGCTTAAAACAATGCCAGCATGAAAATACTTCCACCCATCTAATTACTTCCAACATGTTTTGTGTTATCAAAACCTTTAAGGAGTTAGAATATATAGGGGAGGGCAGCCCTTAGTTTTAATTTGCAGATACAGTGAAAAATCTACTGAGTGTTTTAGGCATACCAGGAGATCTATAAAGTTCCAGTCTTAATAAACAATTCAAGGACAGCTTCAAAAGAGAGTCTAAATAAATGTTAATGTTATAGTGTTCGTATTATTGGCTCTTTTACCAATTCCCAGTCTCCTTAATTGTCAGTAATCTTAAGAATAAAATAACAATCCATTCTTATACTTTTATATTTAATGATATATTTTTACGAAATCTATTATGGCCTTTCTTCTTCCTTTTCCTTTCCCTTAAGGGTTTCAAACCTTTGAGCAAAAAATAAATAAATAAATAAATCTCTAAGCAAGAAAAATTTCTGAAATGGTATAATGCTAAGTCTATCCCAATATATGCAATTTTCCTCCCCTTCTCCCCCCTTTTTTTCCTTTTTGCTGATTATCTCTCCTATAACTGTTTTCAGATCCTCAAATGGCTCTAGGATAGGAATTATTACTTGTTGAGTACCCACTATCTGCTTTAAGCATAGATGGAGAAAATTTTCTTACAAACAGAAATTTTCCGGAAGACAGATCAGTTTGTGTTGGGTGAAGACTTCAATATACTGCATGTGGAAGCAGGGGAAGACCCCAAGGCACACTGGACTAATTAGAAATGGTCACTGTCAGTCCAATTCTCAGGCTCTTGTTTGGTTGAGGAACATAAGCAGAGAATCAGAGCTGAACTATCTGGGGCAATGGAGAGGCTCTTGGAGGTGATACGGGAAAGGAGAAAGGAGATAGCACAACTGGCAGATGAAGAATAGAGATATCCAATGGTGAACTGTGTTAAGTTTTTGTTGTACAGTGAGCAATATGAACCCTTATTCACCCTATGCCACACCTTTCAACCCATCCCTCTGCCAAGACATCTTTAGGAACAACTTTCTTCATGATTTATAGTGAGTTGGATTTGTTTTGATATATGCCACGTGCCAAATGTGGCTTCAAGGTAATCACTGCCCAAGAGAGTTCTTCATATCTGGGGCCAATAGGAGTTTTGAGCTGAAAAGCAGCCCTCAGTTGCTTGATGGATTAAATCTTCACTCTCAAGCAGAGCTAAGAGTACACCTTGAGAGTAGTCACTAGATGCTAACTTTCAACACAAAGCACACAATTGAGCTATATGCATCCCTTGGTGTATTCTCTTTGCTCTCATTACGTGCAGCCAACTCTGCTCTCCACTTTTGAATCCATTCTGTGGCTTACCCAATAAAAATGAATAATGTTTATTGAGTGCTTACAATGAGCCAAACTCTGATCTAGGTACATTATATACTAACATCTTTTATTCCTTGTAACCATCTCCATTTTATAGGTGGGGAAGATGCGGAACCAAACATGAAAGTGACTTGCCCAAGGTTGCACAACTAGTAAATAGCAAAGCCAAGGAGTCTGGCTCCAAAGCCATGATTTGTCTGCTCTGCTCTTCTCCAATCTTACTCTTTCCTGCTAATGTGAATAAATGCATATCTACTCTACAATTAGTCTTAGTTGCTGAGCTCAAGCCCCAAACAAACACAGGTAATCAAACAAATGTTATAAACGGATATTGAGCCTCAAATAGTTTATCAAATACAAAGGTTGAACACTTCTTCCCCAAAAGTTAGTGTACCTTATTTTATTTCTTAATAGGGTAGAATGCACATCCTATACTGCAGAGAAAGAAAGTGGAGTTAGAGTAAAAAGTGGTAGTTATTCTTGAAGAATACTTTTTTAGTCCTTGGTCTGATCTCATGAACTATCCCTGTCTCACAGCAGAAAACAGACCTCTGGTGACTGGAATACACTTATCTTTAAATTTTTATATTTAAAAATAAATGAATGAATGAATTTATTTTTTTTCAAATCCAAAATCTTAAGGGGTTTATGCTTTCAGGGGCTAGGTTTAGGATACAGTTTAAATCTCCAGTGACATATAGGAGTTTGAATGAATCCTTTCTGTTTGCTATTCATATTTATGCTAGAGTCCTTTCCCTCCAGGTGGAGAGTTATTTTCTGAGTGATACCACCAACAGGGAATAACAAGCACAACAATGCGTATTCTATTTTATTTGTGATTTATTGGGTTAAAATTCACAGAGAGTATCCATTAAGAGACAGAGAAGTAAAGTATTCTTTACTGAACTACCTCAACAGTTGGGAAGAGCTGAAGAAGTACTTAATAGTGATTACATTAACAAGTCTTTTTAGTCCAGATAGCGCCATTATTTTTATATAAGGCTGTCCTCAGAGATAGGTTTATATTTTTATGGGATTTATAAAATATACAAAACAAAAATTTCTAGGTATTAATATTGTTATAACATATTGAAATAAAAGTTCAATATAACAGAATGTCACTTTGGCTTTATTTTCATCCACATACTATTAAAATGTATTCTTCATTATCTATTAGTGGCTTATCTGTGTCTTTATTATTTTAGATTCTTACTTTTTTTACTTTAAATATTCTCTCCTTTATAATGAGATATTATTTTATAAGAAATTCTTTTTTTCTCTTATTGAAAGATTAAACTGTCATAGAGTAAAAAATGGGATTGAGGAAGGGGAGACTCTCTTAGACACCAGCCCTGGCAAGTAAAACTGTACTAGGTAAAATTGCAAAATAGGTCAAGTCTCTTTGCCCCTTCAGGTTTCCCCCTCCATTTTCCCAGCTTTTTGGCTCCATGCTCCTTTGTCTGTGTCTCCCTCTCAGGAAAGGATCTGATGAACTCACCCTTATTTGTAAATGATTAGTAATGCAATGTTTAATGAAGTCAACACTTCCAAAGAGTCTTGCTTTTTAACAGGATAGAGTTCTTAAGCCAAAGGCATGAACCTCTAATGGAGAAATGTTAGGCATTACTGAGCAGAATTTGAGAGAGAAGGTATTTGGAGATGGGGTTGGAGGTAAGGGTGGGGAGTGGAGATTGTCCTGTCTTTCTTGAAACCATATCATAAGCAGCTGCTTTTCCTGTCTCTTCCAAAACCCTTCTCAGAACACAGCAGAGGAAAAGGATGAGACGGAAAAGAAAGGATAATCAACAACTGCCTTCTGTTATACAAACAAAACATGTAGGGAAAGTGATAGATTCTATCCTTCCTGAAAAATGGTGATTCCTTCCTAGTATATAGGATGACTTATCTTACTTAAAATAGGGCCAGTAGCCAAATGATCCAGTTATGCCTTCTACAGTTTCATCTGATGTCCAAGGAGGACAGCACTGATTTAAAGTGGTTCCTATGTATACCAAAGAATCTTTAGAAAGGAATCGTCCTCTTTTTTTCAACAGAAAAAGGTAGCATGAATATAGAAAGGGAAAATTTTTTTTAAAGGAACAGGGATATGGGAAGACATTAGAAGGGAGATGAAGCTGGGAATCCAAAATAGATGTCCACCTGTGAATTAGATTAAAAGGTAGAAAGGTGAGACAATATAGAAGATACGTAAAACATAGAGTCCAGCCTTATTTTGTATTGGTCCCTAGGACACTGGTTGTCAGTAGAATCTTCCCCCCAGACTTCAAAAGACCACAGTTAAGGTAAAGCCTCTGCTACCCTATGCATTTAAAAGAGTCACAATGCCAGTTGAGGTTACATCTCTCCCTTTGTCTTTGAACAAATCACCAAGCAAACTAAACTAAACCAAAACAAACCTACCAAAGCCTGCTGAGTTTAAGCTCTGATTGTGTATCAGTAGTCAGGAAATCGCTTATTTTGTGTAAAGAAGGTAGAACACTAAAAAGGAAAGGAATTTGTAGGCAGCTCAAATGTTGTGACCTTAAAACTAAAGAAATTGATTTTTACAAGAAACACATCAATCCTTTCCCCTACAATAGCCTTTGCAGCTTCTAAAGAGTTTTTGTGTTGTGTTACTGCCTGGGTTATCATTTCAGTACAAAACCCCATAGAATTATAAAGTCTGGCCAACCAATCCCACTGCACGTTAGTAGAGTTTTATATGAAAACAATTTTTTCAAATAGGTTTTAAGCCACACACAATCCACAGCTTCCTATATGGTAACCTGTTTTAGAGTTTTAAATAATCTCGTCAGAATTTATTTTTTAAAGATTTCTAAGTCAAAAGCCCATTGTAAAACTATCTCCATCAACTGCATTATTAAAGTAATTGAAAATAGCCTTTTAAAAAGTTATAAAAGAGTCTTCTACTTCATGGCCTTCAAAAATTTTACTATTTAACAATTAATGAAATTGTGATAGCATCTTGGTTGCTGAAAGACCATTTTAAGATGTTTGAAATACGAATATCATAACACTCAGTCCTCATCACTACCAAAAGTGAAATAAAAATGTGAAATAGACATTAGTAAGTGATCTCATCTTGAAACCAAATCAGTAAGTGACCAAACTGAAAATAATCTCAGGATGCTCATCTCTGCATCTGATTTCTTATATGAAAGACCTGTACCTCAACAGTCTTTTGTTTTATGTTTTAAATCAGAATATTAAATCAGTTAGGGTTTATTTGAAATTAAAATATAGTATTTAAAAATAGAAAAAGGGAGAAGTTCAGATATTTATTTTTTCTTGACTTAGGTTTATTAAAGTGGTAATACATATATATATGTGTATTCAAAATTCAAAAGTTACAAAATATTCTCAGTCTACTTGGCTACCCTGGAGGCACTCAGTGTTACCGGTTTCTTGTATCTCCTTCAAGACATAATTATGTATTTATGAGCAAATATATGTATTCTTTTTCCCACTTTTTTCATAAATGATGTTATTCTATGCACATTGTTCTGCACCTTGTACTTTTTCCCTTTAATAAAATATTTCTGAAAGTTTTCCATATTAGCCCAAAAAAGTTTCCTCATTTTTTTATTCCTGCCCAGTATTTCATTGTATTTATTATATTAATGGACATTTAAGAAATTTCCAGTCTTTGGCACTTAAAAAAAATACTATAGTAACTGTGGACATACATATTTCACACATAGCCAAATGTGTCTTTAGGATAAAATCCTAAAAGTGGAATTACTAGGTTAAAAGATATGTGCAAAATTATCCAATTAATGGTAAAAAAAAAAAAAAAAGAAAAGTAAAAGAAAAAATAAAAATAAAAATTAAAAAATTTAAAAAAAAAAGATATGTAATTTGTCATTTCAATTAGAAATTCTTGCCAAGCTAACCTTAATGGAGGAAATAACAGTTGGCACTCAGCCCAGCAAGGTAAGGGCATGCTTGTCTCCCCACAGCCTTGCCATCACACTGCAGTATTCATTCATTATACAAATATTTGTTGAACTCTTGCTATGGGCCAGACGCTGTTCTAGGCAATTGGGAAACACCAAAATCCCTGCCCTAATGGGATTTATATTCCACCAGGGGGAGAGAAATATATAATCTTATATAATATAAATAAACATAATATAAAATCATATAACATGTTAGAAGCTGGAACATAGTCTGGAAAAAAGATCAGAGTTCAAGAAATCAGGAGTGTGGTGGTTGTGGAGAAGGAAGGGGTGCAATTTTAAATAAGATAATAACAACAGGTTTTATTTAAAGGCAATATTTGAGCAAAGACTTGAAGGAAGTAAAGGAGTCACGCATGCAGAGATCTGGGGAAAGGGCATTCTGGGCAGAGGAAATAGCCACAACAGTCCTAAGGGCCTGGGCACTGTGGCTCACATCTGAAATCCCAGCACTTTGGAAGGTGGAAGTGGGAGGATCACTTGAGGCCACGAGTTTGAGACCAACCTGGGCAACACAGTGAGACCCTCTCTCTACAAAAAATTTTTTTTAATTAGCTGGGTGTGGTAGCACACACCTATAGTCCCAGCTATTTGGGATGCTGAGGTGGGAGGATCACTTGAGCCCAGGAGTTTGAGGCTGCAGTGAGCTATGATCATGCCATTACACTCCAGCCTGGATAACAGAGTGAGATCCTGTTTCTTAAAAAAAAAAAAAAAAGTCCTAAGATACTAGGTTTGCCTAGAGTATTCAAGGAATCACAAGTATGATACGGGTGGGGTGAGAAAGAAGAGAGTAGCAAATGAAGACAGAATTATATAGGGGTCCAGATCTTTTAGTGCCTTGTACGCCTTCATAAGGAGCTTGGCTTAGCTAAAAGAAATGGGAAATCACTGGAGCATTTTCAAACTTTTGGGTTTTTGCCAATTGAATAGATTTAAAATACAGTTTTACAGTGGTTTATACTTGTATTTTTTTCTTATTAGAAAAGTTGAACATCGTTTCACATCTAAAACCATTTACATTTCCTTTTCTGAATGTATTCAAATCCTTTCCCCATGTGGGGGGGTTGTTAGTCTTTTGCATGTTGATTCATAGGTGTTTCTTATATATTGAGGAAATTAGCCTTTTGTCTGTTACTTTAGTTACAAATTCAGTTATCATCTGAGATGGTCTAACAGCCTGGGTTTTGTTTTTGTGTGTTACATTTCAAACTTTAATAGGACCTTGGCAGCAACACTGTGATTGTATGTGGAAAATAATTCATGATTCTCTACCCTTGTGCCATATTTTTTAAAAATCAAATATTCAAAGAATAAGTTTCTGAAGTGACAAAATGCTTAGAAGTTCTTAGGTGCAATTTTTAATAAATTGAGCTTATCAATAAAAACAGGTAGTAAAAAAGTATCTTAAATACCATAGCATACATATGGCCTATTTCCTTTATTCTATAGCATACATTTTAGTTATCAAATTAGTTTTTGGAGTAAGTACAAAGTTCAAAAGATACAAAAAGATACATAATAAACAAGTAAGTTTCCTTATTCCTATCGCACAACTATTGAATTCCTCTTCCCATAGGCAACTACTGTTCCCAATTTCTTATGGCTCTTCCAGAGATATATTCTACAGATGTATGAGTATATGTAATCTTTGGTCTGTTTGTTCTAAGTGGACCCGTTCCTAATCGCAGTTATTTAATTAAGTTCATGCATTTAAGAATCAGTTACATTGACTGAGATGAGACTTTTCAAGATTTGGAAATAAATAGATTAGCATTTGGTTGGAAAGGGGCCAATTGGTTCTGGTGCAGTAGGAAAACAGTAGAAGAAATACTAAGTTGTAATTATTATTTGTATAGAATTTTCACATGTTATTTTTGCCCTTAGCAATTGTGTAATTAGATATTATTGTTATGGCTGTTTTACAGATGGGAAAACAGGCTCGGAGAGTTTAAATAATTTGCTGGAGATCAGTAAGTAGCAGTGCTAGGATTTAGATTAGGCTCTTGATTCCAGTGCTCTGTACTTTCTAACATACACACAATGCCCTTCCATAGGTAAAAGCCTTAGCTGTTTTAAAGAAGGAAGAGAAAACATCAGCTTCTCTAAATGAATGAGGAAATTGAAATGAGGAAAAAACCAGGAGGGATAATCTCACCAAGATTGTTTGCTGTCGCTATCTTTGGGTATTACATATATTCCTCTCATAGGTTTGATGTTCCCACCAAGACCTTCTGCTTAAGGGCTAATATCTGAGATAATTCTTAGCCAATAATGTTCAATTTTCCAGCTTCCTTAGGATTGCAGAGAAGTAGAATTAACCCAGGTATGTAGGGATTCAGAAAATAAAAATGATCTTAAGTTTTGCTCCTAGGTAGAATGATATCTGTATGTCAGGACAGTTTCTAAAGAGGGAAACTTAAAAGAAATGCTATTCTGAAATATCTTGTGACCAAACTGAATGCCATGGGCATAGATTTTGATGGATAAAGTCCTTAAAGTAACATTTTTAAGTTATATTGTCCTTTTCAGTTTCTCATTTCCTTATCCAAAATCTAAAGTAGGTACAGAAATCACTGAAGTATGCCTGTGAGTAGAGCTGGCACTACTTTCCCTATAGGGACCCAGCTTAAGGATCGCCACTTTAATTTTTCCTCTGAGGAACAAGAACAGTAAGAATAGTGAGGTCAGGTCTTGCCCCTCCCCCACAACTATCAACTGCTTTTTTTTAACAGTTAGAAGCTTAGGTGAGTAGTTTTTCCTAAGAAGGACAAATGCAGACTAAATTCCAGCTTAGGGGATAAGCAAAGCTGGGGAGAAAAAAGAAAAAAAATTTCTTAAAAGAATTTCAAAATGAAATAGCCATCTTGGGAAAATTATTAGAACTTTGGTGCACTTCCTTACACTTATTTTGTGATTTAGAATTGCTTATATTTAGTGATTACACTTGGGAGGGTGTGTACCATAATCTTTTTAGTCTTGGAGTCTCTAAAGGTCTTACTCAGTGTCCAGTGGACACATGCTCTGGGAGAACTCTGAAATATTAAACCACAACAGGGAGCTAATCATAGAGGCTCAAATGGGATCACAATGGGATCAAAATAGAAACAACTGTCACATGTATCTGGATCAAAACTGAAGGGCAAAGTAAATCTATTTCACTATCCATATTTCATTTTCTATTCAGAAAAACTCAGTTTTGTGTTAAATGAGGCATGCCTTGGGATAATGAGAAAAAATAAAACGAACATGAGGGAGAGCTTATTGATTAAAAATTTTAAAATGCACGCAGGTGAGGCTGGGTCTGACAGATGTGTCCCTCAGTGCTAAGCCACTTAAATTTGATTCAACTGGTAATAGTGAACGTCTGAAGAGTTTTGAGATGTAAAGTGACATGATATAAATGATGTTTGAGAAAAACTAGACTAGTAACTAAATATAAGATGGATTGGAAGAGATAATATAAAATCAGGAAGCCACAAGATTTAGTGATTAGGTGTAGGGGAAAAGAGTCAGTGATACCAAAGTGATAATAACATCATGGGCTGTTTGTGGGGTTTTTTTTGCAAGTGTGACAGTACTGTTTATTGAAAACCAATGACATAGTCTAGTTACAGTCACAAAGGAGATGGAATAAGAGTATCGTTTAAATTTGTTTTATTTCATAAAAGAAACGAGAACTCAAGAGTATTTTCCTTTTAATCTTGGCCTTATTTTCGAGGCCCATACTTCCTAATAATTCAATTCATAACAGTCTGAGAATGACAACATGACAAAAGGAAAAGCAATGGAAGCAAGTGATTGATTGGAGGAAGAGGGTGATAGGTTAGAAAAATCAAAAGATAGGAGATGAAAATGGAAGGCTTTACGTAGACAGGATATGACTTATTGGAAAATCCAAAGTTATAGCCCAGATGTAGTGCCAAAGACAAAAAAAGGCATGTTTCTTAGTTTTTGTTTGTTTACTGGATGACCTTTGAGAGCTGCTTCTTTTGTTCTTGGATCATTTTTCAAGCCAGCAATGTCCCTTAGTTCAAGTCTGAATGATCTGAAAGTCATGGCAAAGTAAGGATCAGTACCTTGCAGACTGCAGGCATTCCGTTAAACATTTGCAGAATGGACAAATTAAGAGTTTTCAGGAATTAGTGAATGCATGAAACAGAAAAAGAATCAGGAGAATCGAATCCAGTATCAAGTAGAAACAGGCTGAGTACATAGACTGCAACTCACTGAAAACTATTAAAGAGATGAGAAATCAGACACTGAGTCTCTGGTTTTACTTGGTTTATAATTCTTAAAAGCTGTTTCCTTTTATCTTGCTGTCTTTCAGGCCATTATTACTTTGAAATTCAGAGGCTGCTTAACTCTTATGATCTCATCCAGGACCAGCTATGAAAGCCAAGATCCCATCAGGGATGGGGAACCTGCACCCTTAAGGCAAAATGTGGCCTTCTCAGTCCTTAAGTGCAGCCTTTGACTAAATCAAAATTTTGCAGAACAAATCCTATTATTAAAAGGGGTGCAGCAGAGAAAGATGAAGCTGTTTTTTGCCTCCTTTAGTGCTTAAAAAAGAAGAATCTTGAAATCAGAAGGCCTAGACTTACTTTTACTCCTCAAAAAAATTCTGACCATGATATTTGCACTTGACAGACTCAGTGATATTTCTCAACAGTTGTTTCAGAACTTCACCACTCTCAGCTCCTTACTGCATGTTATTCTATTTTCCATTCAGCAAGGCACCTAGCAGGTCCTGTTTAATCTATAATAGATGCAGCTTCCAGACAGGAGCTATGAAGAGAAAGGCCAGGCTCTCAATTCCCAGCTTAGCCACCTTCCCCAGAGCCTGGCTACAGCAATCACTTTTTTGTTTTAATCTTCAGTCTCTCTCTGCCTGCTCCTGCCCATGATTATTAATACTTGCGTTTTCCCTACCACAGAAAATAACCCCATCCTCTGCCTCTCTATCAAACTTCTTAAAGAGAAGTTTTTACTTACTGCTTCAACTTTCTGACCTTCCTCCCATTAGCCGTCAGCCACAATACTCAGGCTTCCACTCCCACTGTGCTATAGAAAACTGCTCTGGCAAAGGTCACTAAAAACAAAGGAATGATAATATATGAAGCAGGGCATGGCCAAGGAAATCAGAATCTGCTAAGGAGTGTGTAACAACTCACCTGCCAAAAAAACAGAAGAGAAGGCCAGGTGCAGCGGCTCACGCCTGTAATCCTAGCACTCTGGGAAGCCGAGGCGGGAGGATCGTTTGAGCTCAGGAGTTCGAGACCAGCCTGAGCAAGAGCAAGACCTCATCTCTACTAAAAATAGAAAGAAATTAATTGGTCAACTAAAAATATATAGAAAAAATTAGCCGAGCATGGTGGCACATGCCTGTAGTCCCAGCTACTTGGGAGGCTGAGGCAGAAGGATCGCTTGAGCCCAGGAGTTTGAAGTTGCTGTGAGCTAGGCTGACACCATGGCACTCTAGCCCGGGCAACAGAGTGAGACTCTGTCTCAAAAAAAAAGGAGAAATAAAAAGATAATATATGAGGTCTTCTGTGAATTTCTCAACCTACTTGGATTCTCTGCAGAGTTGGTTGGTCTCTATGAAGTTCTTTCCTGGACTCTAAGATACCACTTTTTGTTTTTATACCTCTCTGGCCAGTCTTTTGCATTCACTCCTCTAATTCTGCCATCCCTTAAATGTTTATGTCCCTAAAGGGTCTACCTTTGGGTCTCTTCTCATGCCAACACATTCCCTGAGTGATATCAACCTGCTCCCTTAGCTTCAGGTGCCGCCTGGACATTTCCAAATCATCATGTTCAGGCTGCCCCCACTCCTGGATCTCTCTGCTGAGCTGGAAGCTCTCGTAAATAGGCATAAGTAGGTTAACTAGAAAACAAATGAACCGCTACAAGAGGACCTTCATCCATCTCACCTCCACTAATCCTGACACGTCTTTGTTGGCAGTAAAGGAAGTTAGGAGGAGAGATGCTAACCTGTGATGAGCCCTTTGGCACTGGAGATAGACCTCCTCCCAATGCCCATAACCAGTCCTTTAAGTAAATATTCACGGGCAGAGATTCTGTGGGCAGACTTTTGTGCCGACATCCCCTTCAGAGAGCAATGAGATAGTCCTAAAGTCAGCTGCAACAGTACCTTTAGCAGGAAGATGAGTTGGAAGTACCATATGGGTGGATCAGTTTGAGTTTTGGGGGAAACTTTTATTTGCTCACTTGGTTCCCAAGTCCCAACCCTCTCTATGTGTGGAGAATGTAAAAGATTGGGAAATTTCCAAGAAGGGACCCAACAGCCTCCCCTTAAACTTCCTGCAAGCATCCCAAACTCAACGGCTCCAAAATTGATTTCATTTCTCTGCTTATACTCCATCCTAGTTAACAGTATCACCTTTCACCCTCTTGGTAGATAGAAACCTATGTTATTGGGGACTCCTCCATCTTCAGCAGTCCCCTCTTCAGTTCTAGGACTGAGACTTATATCCTCAGGCTGGCTCTTTCCTATGCTGGACCAGCCCCCCACCTCCATGCCTCTAGTCTCCATCCCATCCAATCCACGTGCCTGTCATACTACAGCCAGAGGCACCTGTTCAAAATACAGATGGATCATCACCTTGCCAGCCTTGAGGATAATGCCCAGGCTCTTAATGGGGCATATGAGGCCCTTCATAACCTACCTTGACCTGTCTTCCATTTTATTCTCCGTTGACTTCTTCCCTCGTCCAAGCAACAATGGGCTCTTTGTCATTTTTAAACACATCATGCTAAAGTACCAAGTGCTAACTATGTGCCAGGCACTAATCTAAACTTTGGAATACAGTGAACACAGAAGGAAGGTTTCCATTCTAATGCAACTCACATTTTAGTAAAAAGAGCCCGTCAATAAACAAGATAATTTCAGGGCCATGCATGGTGGCTCATGCCTTTAATCCTAGCATGCTGGGAGGCCAAAGCAGGTGGATTGTTTGAGCTCAGGAGTTCGAGACCAGCCTGAGCAAGAGCGAGACCCCATCTGTACTAAAAATAGAAAGAAATTAGCTGGACAACTAAAAATGTACATGGAAAAATTAGCCGGGCATGGCGGCACATGCCTGTAGTCCCAGCTACTCAGAGGCTGAGGCAGGAGGATCACTTGAGCCCAGGAGTTTGAGGTTGCTGTGAGCTAGGCTGACACCACGGCACTCTAGCCCAGGCAACAGAGTAAGACTCTGTCTCAAAAAAAAAAAAAAAGATAATTTCAGATAGTGATAAGGTGCTATGTAGACAATGAAGTGGGATGTTGGAGGAAAGGATCAGATATTTTAGATACAGTGCTCAGGGATGGCCTGAGGTGGTGACTTTTAGTTGAACTTTAATGATGTGGGGTAGCCAAAGATCTGGTGAAGACCATTTCGGGCAGTTTCGATCCACATGTGAGAAAGGCCTTGAGGCAAGCACTAGCTTGGCATTTTCAAGGTTTCAAAGCAAAGCAGTGAGATTGAACCTTATTATATACCTGAGGGGTGTTAAATGCACTAGATGAGGTGGAGCCAGATCACGTAGTGGCTTGTAGACCATAGAAAGGAGTTTGGATTTTTCATTTATTTATTTTTTTTTTTTA
>VBSM01001118.1:34955565-34968352 GCA_008086735.1 Cheirogaleus medius | reverse complement strand
TTTTTTTTTTTTTAGGAGAAAAGCGGAGGCAGACGGACGAAGAGATGGCGCTCTGAAGTCACCGATTTTCGCGCGCTTTGGCGCGGGTGGTTGTGGGTAGTGCGCCCGGGAGGGAGAAAGAAGCTGGGGGCTGTGGCGCGCCGCCCGCAGGGCCTGAGGGGATGTTCGAGGACGAGCCCCATACCGAGGGGGCGGCGGTGGTCGCCGCAGCTGGGGAGGCGCTGCAGGCCCTGTGCCAGGAGCTGAACCTGGACGAGGGGAGCGCGGCCGAAGCCCTGGACAACTTCACCGCCATCCGGGGCAACTACAGCCTAGAGGTGAGCGGCGGCAGGGGGGCGGCCGGACAGACCCCCGCCAGGCCCCGCCCCCGCCCCTACCCCGGCCTATGGGGCGGTGGGAGTTTCCCCACCGAGGAGGATCGCTGCCCCGCCGGGCGCCGAGCAGTGCGGGGCGGGAAGGGTGGGTGTAGCTCAGGCAGTCCACCCATTTTTTTGAGGCGGGAAACTAAACCCTAGAAAAGGAGCAGCTTGTCCTAGGTCCCGCGCCAGTCAAGGGGACTCCAGGCTCCCAGACCATACCTCCCTCCGCCCCGCCAAGCGCCACAAACGTCATGGTGCTGCCTTAACATCAATGAAAACCAATAGCATGGTAAAAACGAAAATGAATTGCGTGCCATGACGCCGCTGCTCAGAGCTTTAAATATACCATCTCAGTTCTCTCCGAACACGTTCTGTTCTCCCCGTTCCACGGAACAGGAAGTGGAGCCCCAAAGAGGTTAAGCTCCTTGCCCAGGGTCACAGGTTAGTGATGGAGCCAGCAGGAGTCCGAGCCATTGAACCTCTCCATCCTCTGCCTCACTAGGGTGGAGGTGTGGGCCGCTCACTTTGTAGCACAGCACTCACCTGTGCAGTAGCTCCATCAAAGCCGATGTGCACACAAAGCTGATCTCCCCGCCCCACGTTCCTCCTCTGTCAGATCATGGTCCTGCTGAAGCCAGCAAAGTGTCTGGCTCGGAATAAAATAAATGTCGGTTATCATTATTAGGTTTTCCCTCTCACTGTTACATTTTGTCCTCACGACAGCCCTGTGAACATGGCGTGGCAGTCAGTATTATACCTGCTTTCCAGGGTATCAAGGCTCTGAGGATTGTCTTGCACAGGGTCATTCCAATGTGGAAACCCAGATAAGAGTAAGCCCATTGTAGAGACAGAATTGTGGTGGAATGTATTTCAGCTTATCATTCCAACCACCTTATGTTCAAAGGCGTTTATGAGCCAAGAGGGCTCAGCCCACGCACAGAGTGCTCCACTGACTCACCACCCAGTGAAATAATTAATTGCTGAGTTCAGAAGCATAAAGTTGGAAATGTGGAGTCGACTGTATGTGTGTCTGTATATGAGGGAAAAATACCTGAGAAAGACTCTTGTATGTCTCCAGGACAGGACTACATCGACTGGATAAAGGACAGTGAATGATCTGCATCTGTGGGTAGCATGCCTGGAAAGCCGAAGGCAAAATAAGAAAGTAAGGGAGATTATGAGTCAATGGCCTCAGTTCAAAATAGATTTTTTTTTTTGGGGGGGGGGACAGAGTCTCACTCTATTGCCTGGGCTAGAGTGCTGTGGCATCAACCTAGCTCACAGCAACCTCAAACTCCTGGGCTCAAGCAATCCTTCTGCCTCAGCCTCCCGAGTAGCTGGGACTACAGGCATGTGCCACCATGCCCGGCTAATTTTTCTATATATTTTTAGTTGGCCAATTAATTTCTGTCTATTTTTAGTAGAGACGGGGTCTCACTCTTGCTCAGGCTGGTTTCGAACTCCTGACCTTGAGCGATCCACCCGCCTCAGCCTCCCAGAGTGCTAGGATTACAGGTGTGAGCCACCACGCCCGGCCTAGAATCTGGTCTTAAAGAGCATCTGCAGAACAGTGAATAGGAGCAGTATTATGTTGTACCCTGAGATTTGCATCTGTAATTCTTAATCCTTAAACTGGAATATTTCAGCAATTAAGTCATAAAGTGATTCTAGCTTGGAGATATAAAGTCTAATGCAGAAAATTAAGTGGAATTCCCAAATGTCACCTTTTTTGTAGCATTGTAAATTGAGATATCTACTAAGATGGAGAGCCATACATACCCGGTACTGTAGTCATGCACTGAATAACAAAGTTTCAGTCAATGATAGACTGCATATATGATAGTGGTCCCATAAGATTATAATACTGTATTTTTACTGTATGTTTTCTATGTTTAGATATGTTTAATTACACAGATATCTTACCGTTGTATTAGAATTGCCTACAGTATTCAGTACAATAACTTGCGTTACAGGTTTGTAGCCTAGGAGCAATAGGCTATACTACAAAACCTTGGTGTGTAGTAAGCTATACTATCTAGGTTTGTGTAAGCATACTCTCTGGTGTTCGCACAACAGCAACATTGCTTAACATCGCATTTCTCAGAACATATTCCTGTTGTTAAGCAATGCATGATTGCGTTTTAAAGATGACATGTTTGGGGATAAATAATTCTCCAACTTTTTACCTCACAAAAATGACAGTCTCCTTTATGTTGCACAGGGTAAGTATTAATTTTTTATGTGTGACTCCTGTGCCAACTTTTTACTCTGTTCTTTCCTTTGTCTGCCAAACTGTTTAAGAAGAAACAAAACTAAAATGCTAGAAAGGAACTTCAGCATCATCAAGGCCATGACTGGTGTTTTAAAATTGTGAAAGTAATGCTGACAAGTTTTAAGTAATGCTGACTCTTTCAGTCATACAATCATGCTTCACTTAATGATGAGGATACATTCCATTAGGCAATTTCGTCATTGTTCGAGCATCATAGAGTATAATTACACACACCTAGATAGTATAGCCTACTACATATTTAGGCTATAGGATATAACCTATTGCTCCTAGGCTACGAACCTGTTCAGTATGTTACTATACTAAATACTGTAGGTAACTGTTAAACAATGGTAAGTATTTGTGTATCAAGACATACCTAAACAGAAAAGGTACAGTAAAAATATAATCTGAAGGGACCACCATTGTATATGAGGTCATCATTGACCAAAATGTTATGTGGTACATGACTGTATTAGATTTGAGGTGTAAGTGAAAGATCTATCTTTAGATTAATACTGATTTAACATGGTATAGTTATAAGAACACAGGACTAAGAGTAAAGATTTTTATACCCATTATTACAACTAACTTAGCTTTGTGACCTTGGGCAAATATCTTCATTTCTCTGGCCCTTTTTCTATAGAAGGAGGATTGAGATAATTCTAAAATATCTTCTGCTTTTTGAATTCAGGCATTTAAACATAATAATATATCCATTTTGCTGTTTGTCTTTTGCCTGCCAGGGAGAAGTTATACACTGGTTGGCATGTTCATTATATGTTGCATGCCGCAAAAGTATTATTCCCACAGTTGGAAAGGGTATCATGGAAGGAAACTGTGTTTCACTTACCAGAATACTACGTTCAGCTAAATTAAGGTAAAGCACTTTGATTTTTCTAATGTTGTTTTATAAGCCCTAAATTTAATTTTAGAATTGAATTTCTCTTTATTTTAAATCATTTAACTTCATTTAATTCTAAGTTTGTTATCACATGGGTATCCTTTCCCAATTCTCACATTCTTCCTCTTCCTTTCTTCCTCAAATTCTGACTTAAGCCAGAGGCCTCTGTGCTAAATCTTAATATTTAAAATTTTTTAAATTTGGAAATAATTTCAGGCTTACAGAAAAGTTGCAAAAATAAGAAAAGGACAGGCCAGACACAGTGGCTCACGCTTGTAATCCTAGCACTCTGAGAGGATAGCTTGGGCTCAGGAGTTGGAGACCAGCCTGAAGAAGAGCGAGACCCCGTCTCTACTAAAAATAGAAGAAATTAGCGGGGCATGGTGACACATGCTTGTAGCCCCAGCTACTATGTTGCTCAGGCTGGTCTCAAACTCTTGGCCTCAAGTGATCCTCCTGCATCAGCCTCCCAAAGTGCCAGGATTATAAGCATGAGCCACCATGCCCAGCCCTGTTTTAAGTTTTGCGAAGTAATTTTTCCTCCTTTTCACAAGTCAGTACCTTGTGATTTAAATCAAGTTGACACTTGTTCATTCATTCAGTAATTATTTTTGTATTATAATAAAATATAAAAGAAAATTTAGTTTATGAAAATCTTTTTCATATATTTTATTTGGAGCAGTTTATGATGTTAATTTGTTACAAAGTAATTTTCTTTATCTCTTGAGTGCCATTAAAAATCAGTAGTGTGTTGCTGTTGGAACGTAAGTCACATATTTACTATTCCTACCCTATATAATTGTCCCTTAATATCCATGGGAGACTAGTTTCAGGACCCACCTTATCCCTACAGATACCAAAATCCATAGATAGTCAAGTCCCTTATATAAAATGGTGTAGTATTTGCATGTAATCTATGCAGATCCTTCTGTGTTCTTTCTTTCTTTCATGAGGTCTCACTATGTTGCCGAGGCTGGAATGCAGTGGCTATTTACAGGAGTGATCATTGAGCACTACAGCCTTGAACTCCTGGGCTCAAACAGTCCTCCTGCCTCAACCTCCCACAATAGCTGGGACTATAGGCATGCCCCACTGCATCTAGCCCATATACTTTAAATGATCTTTAGATTACTTGTAATAGCTAATGCAATGTAAGTGGTTGTTATACTATATTGTTTAGGGAATAATGACCAGAAAAAAAATCTGTACATGTTCAGTACAGATGCAAGCATCCATTTTTTTTCCAAATATTTTTATCTATGGTTGGTAGAATCCACAGATGTGGAACCCACAGGGACAGAAGGCCAACTGTACTCTGTGTATGTGTGTATATGTGTGTGGTAAAATATATATAACATAAGATTCACCATTTTAACCATTTTTAAGTATGTAGATCATTGGCACTATGTACCTTCACATTGTTGTGCAACCGTCACTACTATCCATGTCCAGAACTTTCTTATCTTCCCAAACTGACACTCCATACCCATTAAACAATGACTGCTGAGCTGCCATCTGGCCTAGCTCAGCCTCAGTGAGCCACGCTGCACTCCACTGACGGGCAGGGCTAATGCCCACGTGGGGCCCAGCAATTGGCACTGGCAGGGTGTGGTGGGCCACAGTCCAAGGAGGAGAAAGAGGCACATGGGTTCCCGGGGTTTCTGGTCAAGGAGTGCAGCACATATAGTAACCCACCTTGTCACTGGTGCCCAGGCCCTTGTACTACTTCTTAGCATAGCATCCTGGTGACCTTGGGTTGGCCTCAAGGACCAGCCAGGCATGGAGATGCACATGCTCACTAATGTCCTCTACTGGCTGCTGCTGTCTGTGGCTCCTGGCCAGTTGACATTCTGGTGACCACAAAGAGACCTGAAGTGAGCCTCTGTTTGCCAACAGTTGGGGTCTTGGTACCAGCACAAATTGATTTTCATTCACCTGACCTCACGGAGTCATCAGGGGTTTCTAGCAAGTCTCTTCTTAGGTTTAGAATCTCCCTAATTTTGGTTTGAGATTCAGACTTCATTCCAGCAACTTGATTCCGTGTTCCGGGGAGTTGAAATTGAAGCTCTGCTTTTAAGGAGACACTTAACAGGTCTCTAATAGACACCAGTTATTTTACAAAGCTTTAACTGAAGTGGTATATTTTGAGATATGACCAGTGTACTGTAAAAAGTTGAGGTTGACTTTATAGAGCTGATTAAAAAAGCCCTTTGTAAAGACTGGCCTGGCTAGGCTGTCTAGCTGGGGGAGGGGGCATGGTGCGAAGGCTGGCCTGGTACCTTGTCTACTTGGTTCCCTTTCAAGGTACCTGGCCTTGTGGTAAGTAAAAAAATGTCACTTTATGACATGCCCAGGAACCTCAAGATATTTGGGGCGCCTCAAGAAGAGAGGAATTCACTCATTCATTCATTCAGTGAATTCACTCTTCATTCGTATAGGTATTACAGGCATAGTCCGATGGTGAATCCTGAGCTCGGCTTCCTAACCTTGAGTCTTTTAAAAGTCTTGTCCAAAATTACTTATGAATGTTCCAGCAAAGCCAACATAAAAGAGCCTTTATAGCCACTTGCTATTCTTGCTGCGTTTTATGAAAATAATCAGGCCAAATATAATACTAAAATTTATTTTGTAAGTAAATGGTCCTACTAAAGTTTATCTTCAGTAAAAATGGGAAACTAGAAAGAAAAAGATTATGTTTCAAAAAAGATTATAGCATACCTATTGTTAAATTCCAGCCATGACCATTGTTTTTGAGTTTTTATTATTTTCCTACATTTTGGACTAAATCCTGAATTTTTTCCTGGTTACAAGTCTCTAAACTGATGTTTTAAAATTTTTCTTCCACTTTTCTGACTTAGAATCACTAAAATAAAAACTGCTGGCTGGTGCAATAGCTTATGCCTGTAATCCCAGCACTTTAGGAGGCTGAGGCAAGAGGACTACTTGAGGCCACAAGTTCAAGACCAGCCTGGGCAATGTAGTGAGACCTCGTCTCTACAAAAAAAAATTTTTTTTAAAAAGTAGCCATGTATGGTGGCATGCACCTGTAGTCCTAGCTGCTAGTGTGGCTGAGGTGGGAGGATTGCTTGAGCCCAGAAGTTTGAGGCTGCAGTGTGCTATGATTACACCACTGCACTCCATTCTGAGTGACACAGAATATATATATATATATTTTTTTTATATATATACATGTACATATATATGTATATATACAGAGAGAGAGAAAGCCTAATTCTAATAAGGGATACATGAGACAAACCCAACTTATGGACATACTACAAAATAACTGGCCTATTCTAAAATGTCTAGATTAAGAAATTAAAAGTTGCTATAAAGAATATCATTTGGATAATTGGCAAATTTTAAATTTAAATTTAAATATGGACTGATAGTATTTTATCAGTGTAAAATTTTCTGTTTTTTATAATTTTACTCTGATTATGTAAGAGAATGTCCTTTTTCTCAAAAAATAGAAACTGAAGTGTTTATAGGTAAAGGGCATGATATCCAAACCTTACTCTCAAATGGTTCAGAATAAATTATATATATATTGTAATAGCTAGGGTTCTCCAGAGAAACAGAATGAACAGGATATATATAGAGAGAGATTTATTTAAAGGAATTGGCTCACACGATTATGGAGGTTTAAAAAGTCCAAAGTCTGATTGGGTAGGCCAGTAGGCTAGAGGCCCAGGGAAGAGTTGCAGTTTGAGTCCAAAGGCAGTCTGCTGACAGAATTCATTCTTACTCAGGGGAGGTTAGTCTTTGTTAACACTTTCAACTGATAAGATGAGGTCCACCCACATTATGGAGGATAATCTGCTTTACTCAAGTCCACCAATCTAAATGTTAATTTCATTGAATAAACGTCTTCACAAAAACATGCAGAATTTTTGACTAAATATCTGGGCACCGTGGCCAAGCCAAATTGACACATAAAATTTACCACCACATATGTGTGTTTACAGTATACATGTATATATAGAGATGATAAAGGAAATATGAAAAATGATAATTGGTGAGCACTGATGAAAGATATAAAGGAGGTCTTGTGCTATCTTTGCAACTTTTCTATAGATTTGATGTTATTTCAAAATAAAGTTTAAATAAGGGATTAAAGGAGTGGTTAAGTACACTTATGGTACATTCATACAATAGAATAAACTGTAGCTCTTAAAATGATGGAAGCGGTTTTAATGATATAAAAAGATGTCCACGATAAATTAGAGGAAAAAGCAAAGTGCAGTAATCCTTCTTTATTCAAGGTTTCACTTTTTCACTTACCCCTGGTCAGCCTCAGTCTGAAGATATTATATGGAAAATTTCATAAACAAACAACTCATAAGTTTTAAATTGCATGCCATTTTAAGTAGCGTGATGAAATCTTATGCCATCCTCTCCATCCTGCCTGGGATATGGACTATCTCTTTATCCAATGTATCCACGGTATATTCTACTTGCCTCTTTAGTCACTTGGTAGCTGTCTCAGTTATCAGATCATCAGATCATAAGAAGAAGAAGGGTAAGTACAGTACAAAAAGAAAGAGAGACCACATTCACATAATATTTTTATTTTTTGTAGAGACAGGTTCTCGCTGTGTTGCCCGGGATGGTCTCAAACTCCTGGTTTCAAGCGATCCTTTCACCTTGACCTCCCAAAGTGCTGGGATTATAGGAGTGAGTCACTGAGCCTGGCCAGTTCAGTGGTTTTTAATATATTTACAGACTTGTGCAACCATCACCCCAATCTATTTTAGAACATTTTCCTCACCCCAAAAAGAAACCCCAGACCCATTGGCATTCATCTATATCCCCACTCCCACACCCAGCTCCTGGCAGCTACTAATCTAATTTCTGTCCCTATAGATTTGTCTATTCTGAGCATTTCATATAAATGGAATCATATAGTACGTGGTCTTTTGTGTTGGCTTCTTTCACTTAGCATAATGTTTTCAAGGTTCATCCATGATATAGCATGTATCAGCAGTTCTTTATATGGTCAAATAACATTCCATTGCATGGATATGGTATACATTTGCTTATCCATTTATCAATCAATGAACATTTGGATTATTTCCACCATTTGGCTGTTATGACTAGTGCTACTGTAAACATTTGTGTACAGCTTTTTGTGTTGATAGATTTTTATTTCTCTTGGATATGTACATGGGAGTGGAATTGCTGGATTATATAGTGAATCTTATGTTTAAGGTTTTGAAGAGCTGTCAGACTGTTTTCCAAAGTGACCATACCCGTTTACATTCCTACCAGCAGTTTATGAGGGTACTAGTTTCTGCACATTCTTGCCAATACTTTTTATTATCTGTCTTTTTATTATAAGCATCCTAGTAAGTATGAAGTAGTATCTCATCATGGTTCTGATTTGCATTTCCCTTATGGCTAATGATGTTGAACATCTTTTTATGTACTTATTAGTGTATTCTGTCTCTCTTTTTTTAATATTTTAAATTTTTTCTTTTATACGATGGGGTCTCATTACATTGCCCAGACTGGTCTTGAATTCCTGGGCTCAGGAGATCCTCCCATATCAGACTCCCAAGTAACTGGGACCAAGGATGTGTGCTACTGAGCCTAGTTTGAGTTGTGTGTTCTTTATAACAGGATCTCAATGAATATTGAAAGCTGTGAAGTTTACTTCTTGTTTTAGTTTTAAAAATCGTAATCATAATTTAAGTGATAACAGTACTGTAATTTTTTTTTGTTTTCAGACACTTTGATGCATTTTGTTCCAGGTTAGGACAGCCATTCTTGGGAGAGGAGTATGCACAGTGGATTATATGGGGATGTAATAGTCAAGGCTCTTGTTTACAAAAAACAGATATCAATTACCAACTTTGGCTAACTTAGGAAGAAAAGAAATACTAGATAGCTAATAAAATCTTTAGGATCGACTGGGTGTGGTGGCTCACGCCTGTAATCCTAGCACTCTGGGAGACTGAGGTGGGAGGATTGCTTGAGCTCAGGAGTTTGAGACCAGCCTGAGCAAGAGCGAGACCCCATCTCTACTAAAAAAAATAGAAAAAAATTAGCTGGACAACTAAAAATATATATAGAAAAAATTAGCCAGGCATGGTGGCACATGCCTATAGTCCCAGCTACTCAGGAGGCTGAGGCAGGAGGATTGCCTGAGCCCAGGAGTTTAAGGTTGCTGTGAGCTAGGCTGACGCCGCAGCACTCTAGCCCAGGCAACAGAGTGAGACTCTGTCTCAAAAAAAAAAAAAAAGTCTTCAGATGACTTAAGAAACTTGGCTTGGAAAAGGGGCAGGAACAAAAGGAGGCTGGCCACACAGCCAAAAAACATATCACAGAATCCATGTAGTGAGGACACAGCTTGCATGGCTAGCAATGCTGTCCCTGGATGTTGCTTTTTATTTGCCCCTAGGAGCTAAATATTGCTATTGATCCTGCTATAAGAATTTACCACTTTCTCACTTCTTGCACCACCAGCTTCAGATTCAAATTCCTGAGCAGATGCATCTGATAAAGGAACTCAGGTTATATGCCTTCATCCTAACTTCTGGTAAAGCTGATTTATCTAGTGAAGATAAGACTCAAAAGTGGGAATATCCTCAAAGCAAAGGGTTTCACATGCTGATCATCCAAAAGAGAAAATAAGTCTTCTTTAAGGGAGTATAATTTGTGAGCTAAAAAATATTTAGTAATCTGGCAAATTTTTGCTGCCATTGATAAGAATCTTTTAATGGGACTCTTAGAATCTCAGATTTCAATCAACATGTCCAGAGTTTGAATACCTATGGACAATTAGGGGATAATGTCTTTCATCACCTTTTAAAAAAATTACAAGTATTATTCTGTATATATTACTAGACAATAAAGTAAACTTTGACACTACACATTTTCAATCTAAGAGCACACTAATATAGAGACATAAAGAATGTACCTATAATTGAATAAGCCAGGCAGGTAGAATAGATTTTCTGAGTATATACTACCCTCTTTCTTTTGGTGGTGGAACCACACATTGGAACTCAAAACACTTGAATTTTATTCCTAACCTGTAACAATCTGGTGCATCGTGATCAACTTCCTATTTGGAAAATGGGAAAAAGTCTTTCCGTTTGGGACTTCTGTTTTTCCTCAAACTGATTTTGTGAACCTGTCAATCTGTTAACTGACATTTGCTTTTTAATTTTTTTATGCAGAATACTGTCTAGGTGCTATAGGGAATAAAAGAAGTAGGTAAATGCACACAAAGTGTCTGCATAGAAGACACTTTATGTGATGACCACTCATTCAAACTCTACATCCCCATAGTGATCCTGGGAACCAAAATCCTTTCATAGCACTTGGGTGTAAGGTTTTTTGTTGTATTTTAATAAATTCAGGATATGTTATGTGTGTGGGTTTTTTGTTGTTATGTATGTATGTGTTTTTGGGGGGTTTATGTATGTATGTGTTTTATGGGAGTTTTTTTTTTAGATGAGATCTCACTGTATTGCTATTCACAGGCGCAATTGTAGTGTACTAGCCCAAACTCCTGGGCTCAAGTGGTCCTCTCCTGCCTCCCAAGTAGCTGGGATTACAGGTGTGTACTACTGCACCTGGCCTAAATTTAGGTTTTTTGATAAAGAGTCTTAGTCATGAATAGAATGTTTCCTTTTCAGTCCATTATGTGAATAAATTTTAAAGTTGCCTTTTTTCTCCTTTTTTTTAGTTTAATACAGTTTTTTAGTAAAATGAAAAAATGGATGGACATGTCAAACCTGCCACAAGAATTTCGTGAACGTATAGAAAGGCTAGAGAGAAATTTTGAGGTGTCGACTGTAATTTTTAAAAAATTTGAGCCAATTTTTTTAGATATATTTCAAAATCCATATGAAGAACCATCAAAGTTACCACGAAGCAGGAAGCAGAGGTGAGACCCTTAATCCTTACGTAATTGACATAAAGATCATGATACAAACTTATTAAGAGATTTTGCTTTTTTGAATGTCTACTTTTTGCAAGAAATATCCATCTGCAAAGAACTTAAATTTCTTTTTAAGTCCATGTACAATTTTCCATGTGTGGAAATTGAGGGTAATACTTTTACTTATTTTTCTGTGTTCTGATTATTTTATGCAGATCAGAAAGGCTTATTTAAGTCCATTTCATACATCATAGATTATCTTTTCTTTGTGAATGGAATTTTATATATAATTTGACTTTGCTATTTATTGTTTATATTTACTGTTTCAATTTACATGATATTTAGCAAGCTACTCAGACAAACAGTATATTTTTTTTCCCTTTTTAGGAGGATTCCTTGTAGTGTAAAGGATCTCTTTAATTTCTGTTGGACACTCTTTGTTTATACTAAGGGTAAGGTGATACTTTCAATGGTCTTAAATTTCTACTGTGGAAACTTGGTGCTATTTCACATGGCTTTTGTGTCTTTTTTTCTTATAAAGGTAATTTTCGTATGATTGGGGATGATTTAGTAAACTCTTATCATTTACTTCTGTGCTGCTTGGATCTGATTTTTGCCAATGCCATTATGTGCCCAAACAGACAAGACTTGCTAAATCCATCATTTAAAGGTAAGACCTTTATTTATTTTTGAAAACTAATTATCAACTTTTGGAAAAAGTTTTAAAAATTGACCATATTCTTTTTTTCCCTGCTCCTCTTCATACCCTGTCAAACTAGGTTTACCATCTGATTTCCATACTGCTGACTTTAGGGCTTCTGAAGAGCCTCCCTGCATAATTGCTGTACTGTGCGAACTGCATGATGGACTTCTAGTAGAAGCAAAAGGAATAAAGGAGCACTACTTTAAGCCATATATTTCAAAACTTTTTGATAGGAAGGTACTGTACTTATAATTAAATAATTAGGAGTCAGCAGCAGCCTCAAAGGAAAAAAATGTTTTAAGCAAGTTCTCAACAATATAGGACTCAGATCAAGATTCCCAGGTTTCAATCTCTGCTATGATGCAGAATTTCCCTGTGATCTTGTGTGATGTAAGAAACTGAGCTGTTGAAGAATGTGACCAACTATATGTACTGTCAGGTAAATGCACTGTCAGAGCCAACTACAGGAGGTATTGATAAAGAATTATAAAGAACAGGCCGGGCGCGGTGGCTCACGCCTGTATGTAATCCTAGCACTCTGGGAGGCCAAGGCGGGCAGATCGCTCAAGGTCAGGAGTTCAAAACCATCCTGAGCAAGGGCAAGACTTTGTCTCTACTAAAAATAGAAAGAAATTAACTGGCCAACTAAAAATATATAGAA
>VBSM01001118.1:34932352-34943741 GCA_008086735.1 Cheirogaleus medius | reverse complement strand
TCGGCCTCCCAGAGAGCTAGGATTACAGGCGTGAGCCACCGCACCCAGCCATCACCAAACTTCTAAATAAAGACCTAAACCCTTTTAATATTAAACATTGAAATAAATGAGCTATACATACATTTAAGAAAGATTAATAAAAACAAGTAAGATAATTATTTACCTAGTTATTCCATTCTGGGTCACAGGTGGCCAGACCCTATTCTGGCAGCTCAGGGAACAAGGCAGGAACCAACCTTGGACAGAACAGCATTCCATCACAGGGTGCACTCACACACCCACACCCACACTCATACTGGGGAAGTTTAGACTCGCCAATTAATGTGCACATCTTTAGGATGTGAGAAGAAACAGAATTACCCAGAGAAAACACACATAGACATGGAAAGAATGCGTCAACTCCATATAGACATTGGCCTCCACCAGGAATTGATTTTTTTCATTAATGTTATAACAAAGTGAGCTTGAACGAAACAACGTTGGTTGACAACCTGCTGTATTCTGTTGTTGGGTGAGTTTCTATAAATGTCAGTTTTATCTTGGTTGATGATTTGTTGAGTTCTTTTATATCCTTGCTGATTTTCTGTCTAGTTCTATCAGTTGTTACGAGAAGGGTGTTGAAGTGTCCAAATATAATTGTGGGTTTAGCCATTTTTTCAGTCTGTCAGATTTTTTCCTCACATATGTTGAACCTCTGCTATTTGATGCATACACATTTAGGATTTCTTACTGTTTTCTTGGTGAATTGACACTTTTATCATAAAATGTTCTCTGTCCCTGGTACTTCTGTCAGCTCTGAAATCTACCTGATGTTTATATATAGCCACTCCTCCTTGCTTTTGATTAATGTTTGCATGATGTATCTTTTTACATCCTTTTACTTTAAAGTGACATATATCATTATCTTTGAAGTGTATTTCTTTTTCTTTTCTCTTTTTTTTGACAGAGTCTTGCTCTATTGCCCCAGCTAGAGTGCAATGGTGTCATCATAGTTCACTGCAACCTCAAACTCCTAGGCTCAAGTGATCCTCCTGCCTCAGCTTCACAAGTAACTGAGACTATAGACACATGCCATCATGCCCAGCTAATTTTTTCTATTTTTAGTAGACACAGGGTCTCACTCTTGCTCAGGCTGGTCTCAAACTCCTAAGCTCAAGCAATGTTCCTGCTTCAGCCTCCCAGAGTACTAGGATTACAGGCCTGAGCCACCACACCCAGCCTGAAGTGCATTTTTTATAGGCAACATATAGTTGGGTCATGTGGGGTTTATTTTATTAATTTACTCTGCTATTCTTTGTCTTTTATTTCTCCTTTTAAGAAAATTTTTAATAGATTTAGGGGTATAAGTTGAATTCCATTACATGTATATATTGTATAGTAGTGGAATCTGGGCTTTTGGTGTACTCATCATCCAATTAGTGTACCTTGTACCCCATAGGTACTTTCTCATCCTGCACCCCTTGCAGCATCCCTCCTTATGAATCACCGATGTCCATTATACCAGTCTATATGTCCTTATTGTTGCCGTAGTTTAGTTCCCACTTGTAAGTAAGACCATATGGCGTTTATTTTTCTGTTCCTGAGTTACTTTACTTAGGATAATGGCCTCCACTTCCATCCAAGTTGCTGCAAAAGACATTATTTCATTGTTTCTTATCGCTGAGTGGTATTCCATGGGGTGTGTGTGTGTGTGTATATATATATGTGTGTGTATATCATAGTTTCTTTATCCATTCATCAGTTGATGGGCACTTAGGTTTATTCCATGTCTGTGCAATTGTGATTTGTGCTGCAATAAACATACGAGTGGAGGTATCTTTTTGATATAATGATTTTGTTTCCTCTAAGTAGATACCATGTAGTGGGATTACAAGATCAAATGGTAGATCTACTTTAATTCTTTCAGAAATCTCCATAGAGGTTGTACTAATTTACATTCCGAAGAACAGTTTATAAGTGTTCTATTTTCACCACAACCACTGAGCAAGATTAGTTATTATAAGAAAACTCCTTACGAGTTTGAGAACTCAAATTTTTTCCTCTGGTGATCTAGCATAATATAATTTGCACAAATTATTTAATCTTATTTTTGTAGACTGAAATTGCTCAGAAATTAATTAAACTGTGGTCTTTCTCTTTCTCAAGGTTCTTTTAGAGCAAGATATATTTCATCGTTCCTTGATGGCTTGTTGTTTGGAAATTGTGCTCTTTGCCTACAGCTCACCTCGTACATTTCCTTGGATTATTGAAGTTCTCGATTTGCAACCATTTTACTTTTATAAGGTGAGAAGAGATCAAAGTTCAGTTATGGTGTACTCGTATAAACCTTGTATTTATCTTAGTGCTAAGAAACACTGTTGTAATGTCTGAAATATATTTCCAGATGTGTTCTGAAAATATACATTCCTTTTGGGTGAAATCCAGAACAAAAAGGAGAGTATGTAGATATCAGTAAATTAAGCCAATCTCACAGCTTCAGTTCTTTTTCTTTCACTGACTTGCAAATATGACCTGGAAATAAGTACTTCAAAGTCTCCATACTTGTGAATGAAAATCATAATCCCATTAAACAGGTGGAGCATAATGAAGAACAAAAAAACACTTTCTACCAGGAGAAAGAAAAGACCTAAAATTGATTGTGATGATGGTCTAACTAAAGAAGCTGTAATAACAGATTTTTCTTCTTTCCCAAATTTGAGCTAATTCAGTGTAAATGAATCTTATTTACCTTGCCTTTTTTTTTTTTGCTAGAACTACTTTTATTAACCTTTTTCTGTAGAATATGTAGAATGTACATATCACAGCTATTGAGCTATGTCATCACAGTCAATAACATTTAATCATCACAATCAATAACATTTAATGTTACCTAGTATCCACATTTAAGACTAATGCTACTGTTGTACCTATTGGCATGATTTAGTTAATATTTAATCATCTGGACTACTTTCAAACTACTGATGCAGATTATTAGAAAGCTTCTCTGTTTGAATTGTTGACTGCGTGTGATTAAAATATAGTGATTCTATATGCTTATTTTAATGTTGATGTGTGTACTCAGCTTTTGCCATTAGGAAAAGTTTAGTTTTTGCCCACAACCTAATAGCAATTTATTTTTATTTGTAGCATCCTTATTTTATTCAAGGAACTAAATGCTGGTTGGGTGTGGTAGCTCACGATATAATCCTAACACTTTGAGAGGCCGAGGCAGAAGGATCACCTGAGGCCAGGAGTTGGAGACCAGCCTGGGCAATAATGAGACCCATCTTTACAGAAAACAGAAAAATGAGCTGGGCGGGATGTGGTGGCTCACACCTGTAATCCTAGCACTTTGGGAGGCCGAGGCGGGAGGATTGCTTGAGCTCAGGAGTTCGAGACCAGCCTGAGCAAGAGCGAGACCCTGTCTCTCCTATCAATAGAAAGAAATTAGCCAAACAACTAAAAATAGAAAAAATTAGCCAGGCGCGGGTGCGTGCCTGTAGTCCCAGCTTCTCGGGAGGCTGAGGCAGGAGGATCACTTGAGCCCAGGAGTTTGAGGTGGCTGTGAGCTAGGCTGATACCACAGCACTCTAGCCCAAGCAACAGAGTGAGACTTGTCTAAAAAAAAAGAAAAATGAGCTGGCCGTGAGGTGTGTGCCTATAATCTCAGCCACTTGGGAGGCTGAGGCAGGAGGATCACTTGAGCCCAGAAGTTTGAGGATACAGTAAGCTATGATGATACCACTGTACTCTAGTCAGGCAACAGAATGAGACTGTATCTCAACAAAAAAAACAAAGAAGCTTAATGCCTTTGTTTTTTAATCACATAAATGATATATGCTCATTGAAGAAAACCAGAAGATACATATCAATATAAATATTAAAATCACATATTATAATCTAATTGTTAATTATTAGTATTAGTATTTTTATGCATATACTTACACTTTGTTCTAGGTATTTTCCCTTATTAAAATGGAATTATAGTATATATAAGGAAGGTTACTGTGAGTAGTTTATTCATTCTGTTCTTTTGAGATATTGGGAAGAATAACTGGAAAGGAGCAGTACATTCAGAATAGAACTGGACTGGCAACCGAACAGCTGACTTCTACCACTTTTGAGCTATTGACCAATTTCTACCTATCAGTGCCTCAACTTTTCATATATAAAATAAAACATGAAAAACAGAAATGTGGGTAAAAGATATTTTAAAGACCTTAAAGCTCCTTTATAAATTAGAAGATATTAGTAAGCCGAAGAATTATGATTCACAGATGGCATCAGTTCTTTGTCAAAGGAGAAGCCCAGAGTTGAATTGACTGCTGGAAACCACATTGTCTTCTCAATTTTCTCCTCTTCAGGTTATTGAGGTGGTAATTCGCTCAGAGGACGGGCTCTCAAGGGACATGGTGAAACACCTGAACAGCATCGAAGAACAGATTTTGGAGAGTTTAGCATGGAGTCATGATTCTGCACTATGGGAGGCCCTCCAGGCTTCTGCAAACAAAGTTCCTACTTGTGAAGAAGTGAGTTAGGGCAAGGCTGATAATCCCATCATTTAAAAGATAGCTTTATCGAGACTGTGATAGATTGGGCGATCTTCAGTATTCATCAGTATATTTCAATTGTAGAACTTTGAACTCCTTCAAGTTCAAAAAAAAGCTTGAAGAAGGATTTGAGTTGAAGCCCTTGCTCTTATTACTTAGTAGTAGTGTGACCTTGGGCAAATTTCACATACTGATCCTCAATTTTCCCATCCCAAAATGGAGAATGACAGTGCCTCCCTCACAGGTTTACTTCTAGTGATCACTGACTTATGTAGATAAACTATAAGATTAAGTGAAATGAGCTCTTTTCATATATCTGATAACATTAACAATTGGGGCCAGGTGCAGTGGCTCATGCTTGTAATCCCAGCACTTTGGAAGGCTGAGGCAGGAGGATTACTTGAGGCCAGGAGTTCAAGACCAGCCTAAGCAATACAGCAAGACACCATCTCTACAAAAAATAAAAAAATTAGCCAGGTGTGGTGGCAGGTGCCTGCAGTCCCAGCTACTCAGGAGGCTGAGGCAGGAAGATTGCTTAAGCCCAGGAGTTTGAGGCTGCAGTGAACTATGATCATACAACTACACACCAGCCTGGGCAACAAAGTGAGACCCTGTCCCTAAAAAAAAATGCATGCTATGCAAGTTGTTACATTTTGTAAAGAAGTAAGAAGGAAAGGGAAATATTAATAAAACAGTAGACTAGGTGGGTACAGTGGCTCATGCTTGTAATCCTAGCACTCTGGGAGGCCGAGGCAGGAGAATTGCTTGAGCCCAGGAGTTCAAGACCAACCTGAGCAAGAGTGAGACCCTGTCTCTACAAAAGAATAGAAAAATTAGCTAGGCATGTTGGTACGTGCCTGTAATCCCAGCTACTCAGGAGGCTGAGGCAGGAAGATCACTTGAGCCCAGGAGTTTGAGGTTGCAGTGAGCTATGATGATGCCACTATAGTCTAGCCTGGTTTACAGATATCCTATCTCAAAAAAAAAAAAAACAATAGAAGTTAAGAAAACCTTTTTTCTTGAGGTTTTTTATTTTTTTTTCTATTTCAAGTTTTAATCAGTGGGTTTATCTGTATGTAAAGCGAAGAGTTTTTGTTTTCTACAGGTTATATTCCCAAATAACTTTGAAACAGTAAATGGAGGAAATGTCCAGGGACATCTTCCCATGATGCCAATGTCTCCTATAATGCATCCAAGAGTCAAGGAAGTTCGGACCGATAGTGGGAGTCTTCGAAGGGGTAGGTTCAACATTGTAATGATAAAGAAAAAGTAACAAAGATCTTTTTTTTCAGAGAAAATTTTAAGTCTTATGAATACATTATTAAGAAATCTAATTTATTAATCAGGATTCAAAAAGAGGCTTGATACTTGTGCCATTACCCTTTTGTGGTTCATTGTATACTTTTTTTATATTGCATTAGTGGAATTTTGAATATAATCTTTAAAATTGCTATATCATTTATTATGGAAATAATATTTTGGACTTTTGATAAATGTTTACAATCTTTCTTCAATACTAATGGAAAATTATTTAAATAAGCTAAAGCCAGGTGGCATGCACCTGTAGTCGCAGCTACTAAGGAGGCTGAGGTGGGAGAATTATGAGTTAGAGCCAAGCCTGAGCAAAATAGTGAGACCCTGTCTCCAAAAATAATAGAATAAAGCTAAATAGCTACTTTTACAAATTTGACAAAAAGTTCTATTCTTCCTTTGTCTGTATACATCTCTGTAGAAAAATAGTTAAGGCAAAACAGGATACTCATATTCTCTTTGGGATGCTTAAGTTCATCTAACAAAAGGCATATCTACACTGTTTTAGTGCATTCTTTCTTAGTTTCTCCTGTAATCTAGCAAACTCATGTGTGCATCTTCTGGATTATATAGCTCTTGGATTTTTTTTTAAATCAGTTAAGAAAATCTCCTGACTATACATTGTTCCTGAACAATCCTTAGATGAACAAGTATTCAAGTTATATAGTAAGGTACATCCATTTATGGACCGTATGTGTATGTTTGTGCAGTCTTTACATGCAGTGCAGGATCATAAAAATGTGCAGGCTAGGAATGCAAAGCAATCTTTTTTTTTTAAGAGACAAGGTCTCACTCTGTCATCCAGACTGGAATGCAATGGCATGATCATAGCTCACTGTAGCCTTGAACTCCTGGGCTGAAGCAATCCTCCCGCCTCAGCCTCCCAAATAGCTGGGACTACAGGTATGCACCATCATGCTCAACTAATTTTTTTTTTTACTTTTTTGTAGAAACGGTCTCACTGTGTTGCTAAGGCTGGTCTCAAGCTCCTGGCCCCAAACGATCCTCCTGCCTTGGCCTCCCAAAGTGCTGGGATTACAGGAGTGAAGCATTGCCCCGGGCCTCAAAGCAATCTTAATAAAAGGGAATTATTACAATTATTTTGTGACCTTTACAAATCTTGTCAAGATATTAAAAGCACTTCTTACTGCTGGTTATTAATGTTTAGAGAAATGAAAAAATAGAATAAATATTCATTTGGTACACTATAATTTAAAACATTATAAACCTTGAGAATTATTTTCTTTCTTTTTTAAACACTTACCAAGAATAGTTTAAGCAGTGCTTGCTGCTTTCTTCTCAAATAACTTATAACTAAGTGAGCATCTTTTCTGTGCCTTGGAAAATTGTCATGATCCTTTCTAAGTTTGGATCAGCTTATCATTTGTATATTCATTAAATTTCTATTGAGTGTCTACCATAGCTTTTCCAGTACTGTGCTAAGGAAAGATCATTTTGAGGGATTTGCAGCTAATTTTATGGCTGTAACTCAAGTCTTCCCTTGGAATGTCAGCTTTGAAAGTGCCTAGTCAGATTCAAAAGCTGGCTTGGATTTCTTAGATATAAGGCATCCAAGTAGACTCTTGTAAAGGAATAATGGGAGCTACGGTAGAAATGTCCACTTGTTTACTGAGGACAGGGGAAGTCGGAACTGCTTTCATAAGCACCAGAATTATGAAAAGATTTATTTTTAAACCATGACTATTTCCCAATCATCTCACTAATATAGAGTTTCCAAATAATTGCCAGAGGTGATTTTCATATTTTTGAGCATGATTTGAAAATAGATTACATGACTGTCGAATTAACTAGTGAATATAATAATAAATAATGAAATATTTTTACTTTAAAAACATATTATTGGCTGGGCACAGTGGCTCACACCTAGCACTAGTGTAATCCTAGCACTCTAGGAGGCTGAGGTGGGTGGATTGTTTGAGCTCAGGAGTTCAAGACCAGCCTGAGCAAGAGCGAGACCCTGTCTCTACCAAAAATAGAAAAAATTAGCCAGGCACGGTGGTGCGTGCCTGTAGTCCCAGCTACTCGGGAGGCTGAGGCAGAAGGATCGCTTGAGCCCACGAGTTTGAGGTTGCTATGAGCTGGGCTGACGCCACGGCACTGTAGCCGGGGCAACAGTGAGACTCTGGCTCAAAAAAAAAAAAAAACATATTATTGGCTGGGCACAGTGGATCATGCCTATAACACTAGCACTCTGGAAGGCCGAGGCAGAAGGATTGCTTGAGGCCAGTTTGACACCAGCCTGAGCAAGAGCAAGACCCCATCTCTACAAAAAATAGAAAATTATCTGGGTGTGGTGTGCTCACCTGTAGTCCCAGCTACTCAGAAGGCTGAGGCAGGAGAATTGCTTGAGCCCAAGAGGTTGAGGTTGGTGTGAGCTATGATGACACCACTGCACTCTAGCCTGGACAACAGAGTGAGACTCCATCTCAAGAAAACAAACAGTAGCAACAAAAAAACCATATTATTCACATACCTGTAAAGAACAGTTGGTTGAGAAAAGAATTGTGGAAAAAGATGTAGAATTGTAAGGAGCTGGAACAATCTGTGCACATAGTGGAGAGAGAATGGAGAGCAGCCCCTGTGAAAGGATAGCACTGGAAGAGAGGCATAATCCATAACCTTTAGTTTATTTTTGATCAACACACTACTGCCAACCCTCAGATTAAGGCAAGGTAAGCAGAGTCATATCACCTTTACTCATATCTTCTGATGGATTTATTAAAGATAACTTCATATTTACTAAATCAGAAACCCACAGCTGTTGCCTTAAATAGCATAGAGTGTTTAAGAGGGCAAGAGGAGGCAAAACTGTGACCCAAATCACTAATTTTTGCTTTTGCTTCTCGTTTTCTCATGTGCTATTTACTAGATAAGATTGGGAGACATTAGACTACTTAAATTTAGTGGACATATTCTACCTCTCAACTACTACTTTATCCTTAATGTTTTGCTCCTTTAATGTATGCAAAGATTCAAGAAACCAGGAGGATGAACTATCATAATTTTCACAGTTTATTGTAATGACTTATTTCATGCCTCTCTCTCCCACTAGACTTGATATTCCATGAGGGCAGAGGCCATGTTATATTCACTGCTAGATCCCAACTGCCTAGCATAGTAACTCAATAGCTACTTGTTGAATGAATGAGTAAACCTGATTTATTATTTTATAATACATTTCAAACTGTTTTAAATTTCTTTTTCTCTTAAATTAGATATGCAACCATTGTCTCCAATTTCTGTCCATGAACGCTACAGTTCTCCTACGGCAGGGAGCGCTAAGAGAAGACTTTTTGGAGAGGACACCCCAAAGGAAATGCTTACAGACAAGATCATAACAGAAGGAACAAAATTGAAAATTGCTCCTTCTTCAAGTATTACTGCTGAAAATATATCAATTTTACCTGGTCAAACTCTTCTAACAATGGCCACAGCCACAGTAACGGGGACAGCAGGACATAAAGTTACAATTCCATTGCATGGTAACATTTTAATGCATTTGTTTTATATTTTTTCTGGGTTGAATAAAAATTTAAGAAATGTCTTACTGTATTGGGTCACATGGTCTAACTCATTATTTTTCTTGACTCTATACTTTTTTCTTTTTTTAACAGATTTGATTTTTTAGAACAGTTTTAGGTACACAGCAAAATTCAGAGGAAGGTTCAGATGTTTCCCATATACTCCTCCTCCCATGCACATATATATATCTCACACCAGAGTGCTACATTTGTTTCGATCCATGAACCTATATTGACACATCATTATTACCCAAAGCCCACAGTTTACATACAGATTTACTCTTGGTATGGATTTTGACAATGTATTTAATATAATGACATGTATCTACCATTATAGCATCATACAAAGTAGTAATTTCACTGCCCTAAAAATCCTCTTGTGCTCTACCCTTTGTTTTGTTTTGAACCTATCCTGTTTTTTGAATTTTCAAATTTTGTAAATTCACTACCCTCTTTGTTAGTACTTGTTTTCTTATCTCAGCTTTCCAAATTAGTGTACATTTCCTTAAGTGCTCAAAACAAAACAAAACAAAATTTGCTTTTTCTCAGTAAATTTCAAGTATTAAAACATCACAAGCACATACAAAAGAGAACAAAAGTTGCTTTTTAAAATAAAGTATCAAAACAAAACAGCACCAGCCTGAGCAAGAGCGAGACCCCATCTCTACTAAAAGTAGAAAGAAATTAATTGGCCAACTAAAAATATATAGAAAAAATTAGCCGGGCATGGTGGCACATGCCTGTAGTCCCAGCTACTCAGGAGGCTGAGGCAGGAGAATCGCTTGAGCCCAGGAGTTTGAGGTTGCTGTGAGCTAGGCTGATGCCACGGCACTCACTCTAGCCTGGGCAACAAAGTGAGACTCTGTCTCAAAAAACAAAACAAAACAAAACAGCATATTCTTGTTTCAGGAAAGAAATAGAAAACAAGAATTCAGTCATAGCCTATAATAGAATTACCATTTTGTAGCCTTCCTCTCTTTCTCTAACATATTCCTATGCTTATACACACAGACGTGTGTGTGTGTGTGTGTGTGTGTGTATAAAATTGACAAATTTCCTAGAACTCTCCTAGAATTTCCAGCTTATTTCTAAAACTGAGAACTCTTGTTTGTACTTTCAGGTGTTGCAAATGATGCTGGAGAGATCACACTGATACCTATCTCCATGAATACAACTCAGGAGTCCAAAGTCAAGAGTCCTGTATCACTTACTGCTCAGTCATTGATTGCTGCTTCTCCAAAACAGACCCATCTGACTAAAGCACAAGAGGTACATCCTACTGGAATAAGCAAGCCAAAGAGAACTGGGTCCTTAGCACTGTTTTACAGAAAGGTACGTGTTTTTATAGCAGTAGGCAGCGCGTCAGTCTCATAAGAAGAGTTCACTTAATCAAAGGAAGAAAGATTGAGTAACAGAGAGCAGCTTTGCCCTTTGCTTTTTTAATTTTTGTAAAATATACATTACATAAAGTTTACCATTTTAACTATTTTTAACTGTACAGTTTGGTGTCATTAAATACGGTCACATTTTTGTGCAGCCATTACCACCATCTATCTCTAGACCTTTTTCATCTTTCCATTCTGAAACTCTGTACTGATGAGGCCAATGCACTCTAGCTTGGGCAACAGAGCAAGACCTCATCTCAAAAAAAAAAAAAAAAAAAAAAAGAGTCACTGGTAGCTTTGGAGTCAACCACTTGTCTCTCTTTATATTAATATCAGATTAGTCTATTGAATACCTTAAATTAGTTTTTAAGCTCAATTTGTATATTTTTCCTGCCCAAAATAATTTTCTGTGAGGGATAACTTACTTTCTTTCTTTTTTTATTCCTCTGAACATTTAAATTTAAAGACTTAGTCTGGGCCGGGCGCGGTGGCTCATGCCTGTAATCCTAGCACTCTGGGAGGCCAAGGCGGGCGGATCACTTGAGGTCAGGAGTTCAAAACCAGCCTCAGCAAGAGTGAGACCCCGCCTCTACTAAAAAATAGAAAGAAATTAATTGGCCAA
>VBSM01001118.1:34916809-34932252 GCA_008086735.1 Cheirogaleus medius | reverse complement strand
CTAGTACTCTGGGAGGCCGAGGTGGGAGGATTGCTTGAGCTCAGGAGTTCGAGACCATCCTGAACGAGAGCGAGACCCCATCTCTACTAAAAATAGAAAGAAATTAGCCGGACAACTAAAAGTAGAAAAAATTAGCCAGGCATGGTGGCACATGCCTGTAGTCCCAGCTACCCAGGAGGCTGAGGCAATAGGATCACTTGAACCCAGGAGTTTGAGGTTGCTAGGCTGACACCACAGCACTCTAGCCCAGGCAACAGAGTGAGACTCTGTCTGAAAAAACAAAAAACAAAAAAAGACTTAGTCTGAACAAAATTGTCTGACTTAGGAATACCACATCAGGGTTACCAGTTCTTAAAACAATGACTCTTGCAGGATCTTAAGGCTATTTGCATTAGTATCAATTCATATTAAGACTAGGTGCGGTGGCTCACGCCTGTAATCCTGGCACTCTGGGATGGTCGAAGTAGGAGAATTCTTGAGCTGATGAGTTCGAAACCAGCCTGAGCAAGAGTGATACCCTATCTCTACTAAAAATAGAAAAAAATTAGCTGCACAATTAAAAATAAAAACAAAAAAATTAACTGGGCATGGTGGCTCGTGCCTATAGTCCCAGCTACTTGGGAGGATGAGGCAGAAGAATCACTTGAGCCCAGGAGTTTCAGGTTGCTGTGAGCTAGGCTGACGCCATGGCACTCTAGCCTGGGTGACAGAGACTCTGTCTCAAAAAAAAAGAAAAATATATGTATAAAAGGCTCAGGGCATTGAATTGAATTTACTCTGATGTACTTTAAAAAAAACTGCAAATGCATATCTCATTTATTTTAACATTCCTGTCATATGCTCATAAAAATAGTGTAGAATATTATAGAAATTTTTAAAGTTGTTTTGCTTTGTTTTTGAGAAAGAATCTCACTCTGTCATCTGGGCTAGATTGCAATGGGATCATCATAGCTCACTGCAACCTCAAACTCCAGGGCCCACTGATCCTCCTGCCTCAGCCTCCTAAGTAGCTGGGACTACTGGCATGTGCCACCATGCCCAGCTAATATTTCTGTTTTTTGTAGAGATGGGGTCTCTCTCTTGCTCAGGCTGGTCTCAAACTCCTAGGCTCAAGCAATCCTCCCACCGTGGTGTCCCAGAGTGTTAGGATTACAGGCATGAGCCAGAGCCACCGCACCTGGCCTCATTTTGCTTTCTGACTCCTTTTTAGAATCACACGTTTTAGTTTTTTATTATCTGGCATATTAGGTTTCCTAGCAATTTTACCTGAACCCAAAGAGAACAGATAAAGACTTCTGAACACTTTTGAAAAATTATGCATTCATAATGGTCATGATGTAGGTAAATCCTGCATTTTAGTGTTTCTTACTTTACATAGTTGGCAGAATAGAGTAACAGGGGACATCCTTTTTAAAAAAATTTTAAAAGTAGTTTTCCAAAGAGAATTTTGCTTTAATCTATATCCTCCTGCCTTAGCAGTGAACTATTGCTGTAGAATAGAAATTTTACTTATTTTAATGTATCAACAGCCCGGGTATTTTTTAATCTTGGCCTGAAAGCCAATGTTCACGATAAGACATAAAAATCTGAGAAACAATTTACTTGATGTTTTGCATCAATGTGTTATCTTCCATCTTAGGTGTATCATTTGGCAAGTGTACGCTTACGTGATCTATGTTTAAAACTGGATGTTTCAAATGAATTACGAAGGAAGATATGGACATGCTTTGAATTCACTTTAGTTCACTGCCCTGACCTATTGAAAGACAGGCATTTGGACCAGCTCCTCCTTTGTGCCTTTTATATCATGGCAAAGGTAATGGATAAGTTGGGGGAGGTCTTTGCTCTACTTGCCTATATTTGAAGCATGAGCTAATAATAATCTGTTGAACTTGATCCTTAGCTTTCCTTTAGTGCTGCAAGATAACAGTGCCCACTGTTCTTAATTAAGTAGTAAATTCAAGCTACTGCATGTATTCTCTGAACTCTCCAGTTAATTTTATAGTAATCAGCTTTCCCACTTCATAAGAATACATTGGTTGTAAAGGAGTTAAGATCTTAGAGACCATTTGTAGTAAAATGGCTTTTCACATTATTAATGTGAACAACACCATTTCCATCCTTACCCCAGGATACCTCTGATTTGGTACTTTAAAGTAAAATGATCTTCACAATGTAGGTTAGTAACTGAGGCCCAGACCTGAAAGTAACTTGTCCAAAGTTTACACAGCAAGGGACAATCTAGAATCTCCTGATTCATAGTCTGGTATAAGCTTCTATATCATATTGCTTTCCAGTGATTTATTGTGCTGCCTCAGAAGACCGTTTTACTTTCTAGTTGCTACAACATGTTTTAAGTCATAAAATAACATTTCTTGCTTGATTTTTTAAATTCTGATATATCTGAAACCATCATTTATAACTTTTGTCTTGACCATATTGGCCACACTGGCAGTCCTAGCAGATATACAATTAAGATCTGAGTTTTAGCTTTTTGAAACAGGGGACATGTTTTCAAACTCCTTTGTCACCCTCCTCCCATAATGCCTCCTTAAAATCTCTATAAAAAATAGGTCTTAATAAATGTTACTAAGTAATCATTTGTGTTTTCCAGAAAACTGTCAGAGTTCAGGCTTTGCCATTTCTAGCTCATCATTATAGACAACAGGTTTAGTATTAATGGACAGTAAAGCAGGGTAAAGTTGTAATTTAAGTGAACTTTATTATAACAGAGAAACCAGAAGAATTCCTTTTTGGATCACTAATCCATTTTCTTCCTTTTGGCCACCACTGTGACTTCTGTCTAAGCATTAGAAACCTACAGTCTATCCTGAAATGTAAAAACCTAATCCTATAATAACCATTCAGTTTTATTGTGAATCGCCGCAAGACATTTTCTATCCTTCAGTATGTGGCTAATTTACTTTTAAATAAGTACTTTAAACTAATAAAACTGGAGACTGCAGGGTATTCAACAGATCTGGGTTTTCTTATATCTTTTTTTTTTTTTATGAAGAAATACATTTTCAGTAGAGTCACACCATAGCAATTTCAGTACTTTTTGATTAATGAAACTATTAACTAAGTCCCCACAGGCCACAAAGCCTGAACTTTAAAGGTAGTAAAAATCATAAATGTTAGTGTTTTTTAGTCATGGACTGGCCTCAGGTTAATGGCTTTCTGCAAGGCTGCTCTCAATGCCAACCTATAATTGAAGTTTTTGTTCAGAGCCATTTTTCTTTCAAAAGCAGTTGATAAATGCAGTTTTTATTTTCCTTAGGTAACAAAAGAAGAAAGAACTTTTCAAGAAATAATGAAAAGTTATAGGAATCAGCCCCAAGCTAATAGTCACGTGAGTTAGATTATTTTTCCTACTGTCCAAAAATAGATTTGTTCTGTTTCTCCACTGACAAGTCATATAAAAGGTAAACTTCTTTTATAATTTTATTATGCTTTAGATTTTCTGGTTTAATAGATACCATTAAACTCAAGAGACAGTTTCATTAAAGGACAGTTTCAATAGAAGCCAGGAAATCTGGCTGTTTCTGACTCATCCATATATTGCATATGCTTCTTATAAGTTCTGCCATTTCATTTGTTCATTTGTTGAGTGGAGACATTTTTCACTTGAAAATCTAATGAAAGATATGTATAATAGTAATAATATTCTTTAATTATATAAGACTTGATTCTCTGATGGTATTTAAATCCAGTGGAAATTGAGGATTTATAAACTTAACTCCAGCTTCTCTTGCCATCATCTGGTAAGAATCTTAATGTTTGCATCTTTGAATAGATATGAAGCCTTTCTGATCATTTTGTTCTACTAGCTGTGGTGAAAATCCTGTAAAACCATTCAATCACAGAAATGGAAAATGTTAGCCTAGTGGCCTGGCACATAGTCAGACCTTACTGAATGTTAACTTCATATTGTGTGTTTTTTGTTTTTTGTTTTTGAGACAGAGTCTTGCTCTGTCACCCAGGCTAGAGTGCCGTGGCATCAGCTTAGCTCACAGCAACCTCAAACTCCTGGGCTCAAGCAATCCTTCTGTCTTAGCCTCCAGAGTAGCTGAGACCACAGGTGCATGCCACACACCCGGCTAATTTTTCTATTTTTAGTAGAGATGTTCTTATTGTTATTATTATAGCTGAAGAACAAAAGTAGGTTACATTAAGGGTTTGACCATCAAGAACCTAGTTGCTTTGCTCGTAGAGAGTATAATGGCCTCTTCTCTGGCCCTGGAGATCATAGAAAAAGAGAGAGGCCCAGTATTGGTAGTCATACTCCCTTTTAAGAGAGCCCCATAAATGGTTTCAGTTCTTTACTTAAGCCCCAAAATACACTGATATTGAGCAACATGGTATGAAGTATAGACATTTGTTATATCCTGTGACAAGATAAGAGTTTCTGGGCCTCTTCAGGAAAATTCATCAGGAACAAAACCTATAACAGTCCAGATTGTCCTTAAAGATCATGTGGCCATCTAAAAGGAGTGGGAATGGGCTGGGGACAGGAAAACAAGCCCCATTGAGACCAAATGATTCTTCTGTAAGGAATTAAAAGGAAGAAGGGGGAGGCCGAGGTGGGAGGATCACTCAAGGTCAGGAGTTCGAAACCAGTCTGAGCGAGACCCCGTCTCTACTAAAAATAGAAAGAAATTAATTGACCAACTAAAAATATATACAGAAAAAATTAGCCGGGCATGGTGGCACATGCCTGTAGTCCCAGCTACTAGGGAGGCTGAGGAAGTAGGATCGCTTAAGCCCAGGAGATTGAGGTTGCTGTGAGCTAGGCTGACGCCACGGCACTCACTCTAGCCTGGGCAACAAAGTGAGACTCTGTCTCAAAAAAAAAAAAAAAAAAAGGAAGAAGGAACAAGTTCAGATCTTTGAGGTTGCTTTTCTTTGACAAAACTTACTGGTCATCTTTAGTTGCTACTTAATTCCTCTTCTGTTTTGTAAACTAAGGTGGCACATTTTAGGTAGTAGGCTCTGCTTCAGTATGCCCTCTTTTATGGTGTTTTCCATATTCTGCACTTACCAGAGCTAATAATATCTTAACCCTTGATTATCATTTATAAATATTTTTTAATTGGCTTGGTATTTTGTTATTTTCATTTTGATTTTGCTTAACCTATGCTTCTTTGTGACTCAGCAGTCCTTTTTTCCCCCTCTGGCCTGTAGGTATACAGAAGTGTTCTGTTGAGAAGTATCCCAAGAGAAGTTGTGTCATACAATAAAAACATAAATGGTGATTTTGAAATGATAGATTGTGGTAAGTTATCCAGTTTAACATGCTATATGTAAAACACCTTTGATTACATTGTACATAATATAGTAGGTGTTGGGCAATTTGGAAATAGGAGTCATGATGTAGGTGGGGTGGGCAATGTACACATTTTGAAAGGATGAAGTCTGAGATAAGGATGGGCAGGTATAGTGTATAGAAACCAATTATTTGTCCCTTGTTAATTATGTTTTGGAAATTTTCTAGTCTATTTATGCATGTTAATAAAACACATAAAAGACAATAAAATTCATAAATCTCAATAACAGGGAACACAAGGTAGCTGTCAGTGATGTTCCTGAGGAGACAATTAAGGAAATGTGTTGTTCATAATAAGTATGTAAGTGATTCTGCTACCACAAAAGGAAAGGAAAATCAAAATAGTTAGTATTCATGTTCCTCTTCTGTGCATCTCCTTTTCTTTGTCTCATTTTTCTATGTATTTAAAGTGCATGTAATAAATACATGTCTATATATGTACTGTGATTTATTCAGTCCTATAATGTGGGACATTAAGGTTGTTTCCACTTATACACAGCTTTGTGATGAACATCATTATAGCTTAATCTTTATCCACATCCTTAGGATAAATTCTTAGAGAAAATTGGCTGGGTCAAAACTTTTTTTTTTTTTTTTTGAGACAAGGTCTTTCTCTGTTGCCCGGGCTAAAGTACACTGGCATCCTCATAGCTCATAGCAACCTCAAACTCCTGGGCTCAAGCAGTCCTTCTGCCTCAGCCTCCTGAGTAGCTGTGATTACAGGCGTGTGACACCACACCCAGCTAAAAATAATTTTTTAATTACACAGATATCCATGATCATTATGGGGTCTACTGGGATCTAAACTTTTAAGATCTCACTCACCAAAAAGATCTTTTAATAATGTCCTAGAATCTGATCCCATTTAAGGATACATAGACCAAACTCAATTCTTTTTACATAGATATATTATTCCTGAGCCTTTTTAAGGCAATGAGAAGTATATAACACAGTATCCCTGAAAAATACCAAAAAGCCTTTTTCTGTGTTTGTTATACTTGTTATTTACCTATCCAGAATGGTTTTTCTACAAAACTAGGAAACTGAATCCCTTGTCTGTTTTGTGTTTTCTCTATGAGAAACTAAGTAACTGCTAACCAGTATCTCAGATGCAGGAAGCAGTGAAGTTCTAGAGAATAGAAGCAAGCAAAAGGTAATAGAGCATAGAGCATAGTTTCTTTTTAATAGGTAAGTATATACCAAAGAAGTTCGAGGTAAGGGTTAGCTGCTTCCCTTATAACCTAAAGGTTTCGGCTCAAACTCTTCTATACATACATATATTAACTAGATATTTATTAGCAAGCAAGCAAAAAACCATTCTTAGAGATCCTGTACAGTGGTGATGGCACAGGACAAGGAGGGTATCTAGTAAGAATGGACTCAGGAATTCTAGCACTCAAGACCAGAGGAAGTTATAGAGGAAGATTCAATCAGATAAGTCTATATTCAGGTAAGACTGTTCTAGTTCCTGGAGCTATGGTTAGATGCTACAACTAGACTTGGACACACCAAAGAACACCACCTTGGGAAAAACAGTTCTGGTTCTATAAACAAAATCATTATTAGATGTAAAATAATTACTATTTAAAAAGCACACACACATGCACACAGTCATGTGCTACATAATGTGCTTTCAATCAGTGACAGATTGCATATACAAAAGTGGCCTCATAAGATTATAATACTATGTTTTGGCCAGGTGTCATGGCTCACACATGTAATCTTAGCACTTTGGAAGGTCGAGGTGGGATGATCACTTGAGGTCAGGAGTTTGAGGCCAGCCTGAGCAACATAGCGAGACCGTGTTTCTACAAAAAATAGAAAAATTAGCCAGGTGTGGTGGCAAGCACCTGTAGTTGCAGCTACTTGGGAATGTGAGGGAGAAGGATCACTTGAGCCCAGGAGTTTGACCTTACAGTGAGCTATGATGATGCCACTGCACTCTAGCCAGGGCAGTAAAGCGAGACCCTATCTCAAAAAATAATAATAATAATATTAATACTATATTTTTACTCTACCTTTTATATGTTTAAATTTATATTTGGATGCACAAATACCATTGTGTTACAATTGCCTATAGTATTCAGTACAGTAACATGTCGTACAAGTTTGTAACCTAGGAGCAATAGTCTAGATTACCATCTAGACTAGATGTTTAGTAGACTGAACCATCTAGGTTTGTGTAAGTACACTCTAAGATATTCTCACAATGACAAAATCATCTTAATGCATTTCTTGAAACATATCCACTTCATTATATGACACATGACTGTATATACACAACATGTATATAGCATTTAATACACAGTTTGCCCATAGGCCTCAGTAAGTAGTAGCTACTATTTATTATTTATAAGTAATATCAAATTTACTGCATTTTATTAATGAATATGGCTTTTAAAATGTCTTTTTTTTAATTTTGGTTTTTTTAAAGCTAATTTGTCTAAAGGCCACATTTCTTACTTGACTTAAAAGCCTTTAAATGGGCCAGGCATGGTAGCTTATGCCTGTAATCCCAGCACTTTGGGAGACAGAGGCAGGAAGATGGCTTGAGGTAAGTAAGGAGTTCAAGACCAGCCTGAGCGAGATCCTGTCTCTACAAAAAATAGAAAAAATAAGCCAGTCATGGCAGCATGCACCTGTAGTCCCAGCTACTCAGGAGACTGAGGCAGGAGGATCACTTGAGCCCAGGAATTGGAGGTTACAGTGAAATATGATGACACTACTGCTCTCTAGCCTGGGCAACAGAGCAAGACTGTGTCTTCAAAAAAAAAAAATAAAAGCCTTTAAATGTTGAAAACTGCCTCCTCGCCAAAACAAAAAACTGTTAAAGCAAATTCTCTCAAGGGGCAAAAATTCTTTTCATATAAGATGTTTAAATTTGGTAACTTCAAATTGATAATTAGGTGACTTTATTTGTATTATACCCTTGTTACAGTCACTAAACAGATAACCATGATATAAGTAGAGCACATTTTTTACTTGTTTTTAAATTATAGTGATGCCTTTTAGAGCTCACAAGAAACCACCAAAATATCACCAAAATGATCTAAAACCATTGAATTTTTTAATTAATCTGTGATAAGTGGCTTTTGCATAATTGGAACTAAATGCCACTGCCCTCTTAGAAAGCAGTCTGAAATATTTCCTGCACACTGTGATTCTGAAGAGCAAAAATGATGGTGGAGGACATGGCAGGAGAAATGTAAAATAAATATTAAGTGCCTAATCCAGGGAAGTGCTACTATGCTGGTCAAGCCCATCATATCTCAACCTGACCCTTTGGTTTATAAATAAATTCTGATCTTCTTTCTTTTATCTTAAAATAATTTTGCTTTCTTATTTTCTCCACTGTAAGGTTCACAGTACATACATCTTCTCAAGCTAAGCACTAATGACAGTATGTACAAGGAAACCAGCTCCAGCCAATTGAGCAGCTCCTCTGGGAATGATAGATGGGGATTTCACCAATGTGTGCATCCCAAACAATTTGGATGTGCCTAACCCAGGAAACCAGTTTAAATGAGAAATGGATATCTATTCTTCCCTTAAGCATCTCTTCCCTTGGATGTACATGTATCTTCCTGGGGTATAAAACTAACAGTCTCTGGCCACCCACAGCTATGGGATAGTTTGCCTTCTCCCTTCCCACTTTCACTTTAGATCCTTGGAAAATTCTCAAGCCAAAGATCTAGACTAAAAAATTTAGTATGTCCTTCTGGAGCTCTGCAGATAGTATCTTTGTTCTCCTAAGGGCCTGTCTTATTCACCAAATGGTTTATATAAAACCACATTTAGTTGCTTGACAGTGATACATGGTAATCCAAGAAAGAACATTCCTCTCTTTTGTAACAGCAGTAGGGAGAATTATAAAACCATAATAGTGTTAACAAACCTGCAAAGGGGGTTCCTTTCATTTGCTTAGCACGCAGAAAGCCAATTACTGAGACAGTGAGGATCATCAAGGAAGAAAGGTGAGAGGGGTGGACTGCCTCAAATCTGCCTCCCCGACTGACAGGGTCATGGGTTTTTGTAGAGGTAAAATGAATAATGCCTGAAGTGAGTGAGCATCATTACATGTTCGGGGCAGAGAGCAAGGCAAGCCAACCCAGTGATACTAGCACATACATCACATGATCAAAAAATGGCGGATAAGTCCCTCCTAGGGTGGAGATTTTAGTAGTATAATGAGCAAAGGTTAATATTAGTCATTCTTTCCGTCTTGTACTTAGGTGGGATGTGGGGAGTAGTAGCTAAATGGATCCCTGAGCAAGATCTGTGGTGGGATGTTATTTACCTCATTTTCTCTGGACAAACAGGTGGAATAAGACCTTGTAGTTATCTTGTGGCTGCAAGGAGGTTCTGCTGTTCCTGGGAAAAAAACAACTCAAAAGTTGGGATGGGCACAGTGGCTCACGCCTGTAATCCTAGCACTCTGGGAAGCCAAGGTGGGAGGATTGCTGGAGCTCCGGAGTTAGAGACCAACGTGAGGAAGAATGAGACCCTGTCTCTACTAAAAATAGTAAAAAGTAGCTGGGTGTGGTGGTGCACGCCTGTAGTCCCAGCTACTCAGGAGGCTGAAACAAGAGGATTGCTTAAACCCAGGCGTTTGAGGTTGCTGTGAGCTGACACCACAGCACTGTAACCCAGGCAACAAAGTTACACTCTGTCTTAAAAAAAACACAAAAAACTGCAAAAAGACGTTTTTGTTCATGAAGCCAGTTACAATTGTTCACTGGTTCATTTCACAAATAGGTATCAAACATATACCATGTGTTTCAGATTATATTAGGCAGCAATCCCTACCATCTGAAGGGAAGCAGATTTGTAACACAGCACCATGCAGTCAAACCTTTGATCACATTTTCTGTCCCATTCTTTCGTATGTTTCATCTTTTAAAGTATGTATGGTAAGATAGCCACTAGGCCTACTGAGGCTTTATTTTCAGAGTGCCAAGGGTCCTTAATGAAGTGATATGGTAGAGATCTGTCTCCTATGTAAAGGATAACTGACATCTTGCTATTTTAAAATGAAAATATAGCTAAATAAAAATTTTTAGTTATAATCCAAGGTCCCAGAGACTTTTAAATGTTTGGTTCATTTAAACAAAGTATAGTCCTTACCTGATGTAATACTTACCTGATGTGAGTATTAACAACTGGAATTGGAGTGACACAGAAATATGTGACTATAGTCTCTGCCTCAAGAAATTTCTAACCCAAGGAGGATACTAAATAATTTTATTTGATACATGTAAAGAGAATAATGTAGAATAGCCTTTACCAAGCCAATATGCTTTGGAACAGTGTTTCCAAGAATGATAGTATAAATGTTTTGGGGGAAGACAGACTATGTATAAAAAATCTGGAAAGTATGAAGTTAAAGTGAACATTTTTTTCCCCACCATACTACTTCTTAATATACTAACATATATTCTGAATTTCCAACATAATATACAGCATTTTCTCAACCACATAGCTTCCCCCTGCTGCCCCAATCAAGATCCTTCAAAAATAGCAAGAGCAAAAAAGACATTCATATTAGGATGGAAATCCCCTGGGCTGCTTGGCCCTTGGACCATGTTTGAGTTTTCTGGTTTTCCTAAGGTGGAGGCATGTTTCTACAAACATTGTGCTCAATATTTGCAGGCCAGTGTATTGAGAATAAGAATATTTTTATATATGCTGAACTCTTTTTACTTGGCAGTGGCTTTCCTAGTTCCTTTAAACAGATGATTCTTGTATATGCAGGTAGACAATAGTTTGTAATACTCTCCCTAAAAAAGAGTAGGATAAAATTCTGTTGGTGCCATAAGCTATCCCAGAGTAACCCCATTAACTAGGAAAGCACCCTGGGATAAGCTGTCATTTTACAATTGAGGGTGCTCACTAAAAACTGAACACTGGTTCCTGATCAGGGTTTCTGTTGTGCATGGGAAAATAAGGCTTTTTGAATACCTTTGCCATGTATTTGCAGAGAAATAAACACAAACAATTCATTTTGCTTTTTCCTTAACCTGTGAGGATATGCTTTACCTTTTAGAGTCTTTCCACCTTTCTCATAAAGCCAATAAGAATATTTGCAGGCCCTTTTGTGATCTGAAGCCAGAGTTTGCCACTGCCACCCATACTGTGGAACTTAGCTAAACACCAACCCAGAGCTGATGCTCTTCTAAGGGCCACCAGTGACAGTAAGCTCAAAAGCTATGATTGTGAAAACATTCTTGCTGAAGTGGTATCTAGAGAAAAGAGCACCACCTTCAGTTCATATGTTTGTATTTCTCTTGATTCCAATTTGATTTATAAATAACACAGGTGGATTTATTATTCTTTTTTTTTTTTTGAGACAAAATCTCACTCTGTTGCCTGGGCTAGAGTGTCGTGGTGTCAGCCTAGCTCACAGCAACCTCAAACTCCTGTGCTCAAGCGATCCTCCTGCCTCAGCCTCCTGAGTAGCTGGGACTACAGGCATGCGCCACCATGCCCGGCTAATTTTTTTTTTATATATATATATTTTAGTTGGCCAATTAATTTCTTTCCATTTTTTTTAGTAGAAATGGGGGGAGTCTCACTCTTGCTCAGGCTGGTCTCGAACTCCTGAGCTCAAATGATCTGCTCACCTTGGCCTCCCAGAGTGCTAGGATTATAGGCATGAGCCACCACACTCGGCCAACACAGGTGGATTTCTGAACCGTCTCTGAAAATACTAAATGCTTTACATAAAGACTTGTGGTGGCTTTTTTTAATACTGTAGAAAGGAAATTCCAATAACCACCTTATATATTAAACTATACCTATCACAACATTGAATTCTTTTCAACAGTCTTGGAAGATGCTATAAAAACACCTGACTGTTCCAGTGGACCAGTGAAAGAGGAAAGAGGTGATCTTATCAAATTTTACAATACAATATATGTAGGAAGAGTGAAGTCATTTGCATTGAAATACGACTTGTCAAATCAGGACCATGTGGTATGTTTCATGTTTTACTACTTTGTTAATATTGTATAACTATGAGTTTATTTTAGCTAAATATTTCAGAGTTTAAAGCCTCACTGACACATTATATAAGAGAAAATGTATTATCAGTTTATCAGAGAATGACTAATAACTTAATCAGAATGATTAAGACTATAATACAACAGAGACCAGAGGTAATCATGGAAATTTTATCTATACTGTGATTATGTTGCTAGAAATTATGTATTCATATGGGTAAGGACTAGATGGGAACATGGAAATATTAAAACAATTAATTTGGCTAATTTCTGTTTTGGTTTCTTTTGTTATATTGTGGAAGATAAATGTTTTTCTCAAGATAAAGAGAAAAGGAAATAAGTAACTAGGCCTGGATTATTAATAGAGGCAATACTAAGAAATTTTTATACAGTCCCTAGCTTTGGCAGTAGCAGCAGACCTGAAAACGTGTTACTGGTGTATAAACTGAGATTGGGGCCGGGCACGGTGGCTCACGCCTGTAATCCTAGCACTCTGGGAGGCCGAGGTGGGCAGATTGCTCAAGGTCAGGAGTTCGAAACCAGCCTGAGCAAGAGCGAGACCCCATCTCTACTAAAAAAAAAAAATAGAAAGAAATTAATTGGCCAACTAAAAATACATATATAAAAAAAAAATTAGCTGGGCATGGTGGCGCATGCCTGTAGTCCCAGCTACTTGGGAGGCTGAGGCAGGAGGATCGCTTGAGCCCAGGAGTTTGAGGTTGCTGTGAGCTAGGCTGACGCCACAGTACTCTAGCCCGGCCAACAGAATGAGACTCTGTCTCAAGGAAAAAAAAAAAAAAAACTGAGGTTGGTTACCAGGATACCAGCCTTTAGCTATAAGAAAGAGGACCCTAATAGAAGCTGCAGCCAGCCAGCCAGTAGCATGTTGTGAGGATAGTCACAGACTATAACTGTTCATCTTGTTCCATCAGTTCTGCCTCGTCTCTATCACATCCTGTGCTATGAATATCTTTATCATCCGCCAATTAAAACTAGTTGTATTAGCTTCAGGTGAAGATGATGAGTGGAATATTAGATAAGGCCAGGCATGATGGCTCACGCTTATAATCCTATCACTTTGGAAGGCCAAGACAGGAGTCTCACTAGAGATCAAGAGTTTGAGACCAGCCTAAGCAAGATCAAGACCCTGTCCCTATAAAAAATAGAAAAAAACTAGCTGGACATGGAAAGAAGGAAGATCACTTGAGCCCAGGAGTTCAAGGTTGCATTGAGCTATGATGAGGCCACTATACTCTAGCCTGGGCAGTACAGTGAGACCCTGTCTCAAAAAAGCAAAAAAGAAAGAAATATTAATTAAGGAGCCATCTCTATTTATTTCTGTTGTGCAGAATATTAAAGAAAAATGAAATCCTTGCTCACCTAATTTATGTCTAAATCTTTTGCATTTCTGTGTCTTTCCCATTTCCTTAACAGATTTTTTTTCCACGTTGGAATCATCTTGCTGGCTCATAGAATTCCCTGCCTCTCTTTTATTCATTCTGTTACTGTTTTGGTCATGGGTGTTTATGAGTGTAAAGAGATTCTTATTGCAAGTATTAGAATGTTGATTATTTTTTGTCCCTACTTTGTAACCACTACTTTCTTACTACTCCTGATGTCTTGCCCAGAATTCTTAATACTAGTTACAGGATTTCCTGAAAGTTCCAGGAAAATAAGTTCTACTTTATCTGTTAATAATTGTTTTAAAAAAAACAAAAAACAAAAACAAAAACACAAGGTGTAATGAACCATTTCTTTGTACTTTTTTAGCTATAAATAATCTCTTATAGTATAACTGACTCCTAACTAGGAGATGCCATAAAAATAAAAATACGGTGGGATTCAAAAAAACAAAAACTTTTACCTTAAAAATCTGACTTTTGGGTTATTTTAGATGGATGCTCCACCACTCTCTCCTTTTCCACATATTAAGCAACAACCAGGCTCACCACGCCGCATTTCCCAACAACACTCCATTTATGTTTCCCCACACAAGAATGGGTCAGGCCTTACACCAAGAAGTGCTCTGCTGTACAAGTTCAATGGCAGCCCTTCTAAGGTAAGGTGCATACAGGCTCTACTCCAAAACAACTTATATAGATACATATGTTAAAAGTTGGATTTCAGGTTACCAATCAATAATCATTAATCTGGCCTTTTTTTTTTTTTTTGCCAAATTACTTCTGTACTGATAAAATATGAACTGTTAACTCTAGCACATTTCCTGTGATCTAGAGCAGTATATTCAGTTGAAGTAGTTTAATCCATTACTGTTGATATATTTGGGGAGTTCACATCAAGAGTCCAGTGTGTCTCCTTGTTCAAGCTTGATCTTGAGAAGGGACCCATAAGGCAACACCTGCAAATGGTCAGACATAGGGATTGTTAAATTTAAAGAAAGGCCTTGGAAGTAAAAGTGCATTGGTACATAGCAACAAGGATAGTGAAAAGTCTGAAAACAGAGGCCTCCTCTTATATACATAGACAACTCTGTGGTTGTCTCTATCTTATCTCCATATAGTAATGAAGATGTGACATGGACGTGATTACTGTTTTCAGATATTTCAAGGACTATGAAGCAGATAAGTTCAATATGTCTCCAGAAGCCAGAATCAGTATCAACTGAAAGAAATTGTAGTGGGGCAGATTGTAACTCAGTTCAAATACAAGGACAGCTCCTGAACTCCTCATTAGTTTCCTATTCAGTTCCACAAACACCTATTGAGTTCTTACTATACTTGACAAACAAAGTTGACTAAGATATATATACCAGGTTTATTTTTCCTCTTTATAGAAATTGATTTCCTGTAAAAATATTTAGAAGAGATTCTTGCATGAAATCAAAGATTAGACCAGTTGACTTTTAAGGTAGTGATTCTAAAACTATGAGTCAGAATCACCTGTTGAGCTTGTTGAACCTGTCCCACAGACCTGTTGAATCTAAATCACTACCAGGCAGGTCTGAGACTAATTAAAACAAGCTCCATAGATGTTTGTGATGCACAGATTTCAGGAACTGCTTCTCTGAGAGCTTGTTAGAAACACAGAATCTCCACCAGGTGTGATGGCTCATGCCTGTAATCCTAGCACTCTGGGAGGCCGAAGTGGGAGGATCCCTT
>VBSM01001118.1:34901949-34914380 GCA_008086735.1 Cheirogaleus medius | reverse complement strand
CCTAGTGATGGGCGTGGCTACGCAGCGTATCTGCACAACCCATGCATTTAGTCGCGGAGCGATAAAGAAGGCGAGCAGCCCTTCTCATCTGCCCCACGCGAGCTCTATTGCTCGACATGAGAGATTGGGGCCAATGGTTCTAAAGGATATAGAATCGCAAGAAATTCAGGATGGAATTCAGGGTTTGGAGAGTTATAATGATGTTCCAGAAGAAGACGACTTAACTATATTTGAATAAATGAAGATTGTTGTACCGTACTTAAAAAAAATAACACATCCCCTGAAAATAAGCCCTAGGGTGTCTTCTTGAGGAAAAATAAATATAAGACCCTGTCTTATTTTCAGGGAAACACGGTACCACCGCAAGCAATATATAGAATGTTTCCATCACTCTAAGTTTTCTTGTGCCCTTTGATCTCCTTCATTGCCCTCCCCACATCCTCCCCACCACATACCCAGACAACTGTTTGTTAAAATACTAAAGCTATTTTATCACGTAATGAAGAACTACCTAGGCTTCCTCACTTCCTTTGAATCTCTGCTCAAGTGTCAGGTCTCAACACTTCCTAGACCAACCCAACCTTTTCTATTCCCATACCTACCCTGTTTTATTTTCCTTCCTGACACTTATAATCTACTCATGTATTCGCTGAATGTGGCACTAGAATATGAGCTCCACGTATGTAGTACGTTTTTTAACGTGGTTTTCCCAGAGTGTAGACTGATGCATAGATGAAATATGTGCTTGATATTTGTTGAATTAATGAGTTGAAGGAGGATGCTTTGTATAGTTTTTTACAATAATTATATGTCATATGGATTGAGCATTTTCTTTTTGTTCTTTTTTTTCTTCTTTTTCTTGTTTTTTATTAATTTTTTTAGAGACACAGTCTCACTCTGTCACCCAGGCTATAGTACAGTGGCTTGATCATAGCTCACTGCATCCTCAAATTCCTGGGCTCAAGCAGTCCTCCTGCCTCAGCTTCCGAAGTACCGGTAGCTAGGACTATAGGCAGGCACCACCACACCCTGCTAATTATTTTTTTATTTTATTGTTTATAGAGATGGTATCTCAGTATCTCACTATGTTGCGCAGGCTGGTCTCAAATTCCTGGCCTCAAGTGATCCTCCTGCCTCAGCTTCCCAAAGTGCTGGGATTACAGGTGTGAGCTACTGAATCCAGCTGAGTTTGACTATGTTAGATACCTATAAATGAAAGCGTACATTATTTGTCTTTTTATGACTGGCTTAATTTCACTTAGCATAATGTCCTCAGAGTTCATCCATGTTGTATCATGTATTAGAATTTCCTCACTTTTGAAGGCTGAATAATATTCCATTATGTGTATATACCACATTTTGTTTATCCATTCACCTACTGATGGACTACAATTTTTATTTTATTTTTTGGGTTTTTTGGTTTTTTTTGTTTTTGAGACAGAGTCTCACTCTGTCGCCCAGGCTAGAGTGCTGTGGCGTCAGCCAAGCTCACAGCAACCTCAAACTCCTGGGCTCAAGCGATCCTTCTGCCTCAGCCTCCCAAGTAGCTGGGACTACAGGCATGTGGCACCATGCCCGGCTAATTTTTTCTATATATTTTTAGTTGGCCAATTAATTTCTATTTTTATTAGAGACGGGGTCTCTCTCTTAGGCTGGTCTTGAACTCCTGACCTTGAGCAATCCACCGGCCTCGGCCTCCCAGAGTGCTAGGATTACAGGCGTGAGCCACCACGCCCAGCCTACAGCCCAGTTTTTAATTGGTACACTATACCATGTCTTTCCGTATTAGCCTTGGACTGACTCAGCTTTCTGTAAATATGTCCGGTATTCTGGGAAGTCCCAAGCTGTCTTCTTGCTTTCTCAAGTTCTTTGTCTTTCTTTCCTCTGGGAAGCATCCTTATTTGTTATCTCTATTTCAGAGCAAATCTTCCTTCCTACCCCTATCACATGTCGCGTTGGTCGAGAACAGCTGAGACCACCACTGAACATAGCTAGCGTAAGATAGCATACATAAGAACAAGACCAGATAAGCACAAGACCAGATAAGCACAAGACCAGCTGCCTTTCTAAAGGTCAGGATATGTTGTGAGGCAGGAGACGTTGAAAGCAACAGCTCACTCTGGGGCGGAAAGCCGCCCTAGGACTGCTTAATGAAATGTCCAGCTGGATGAAAGGCAGGCTTGGCTTGTGGCTCACAGTCAATGAGTTAGTTCAATTGAAGGCTAGAAACAGCTTAGCCTATCAGGGGTCCTCAAACTACGGCCCGTGGGCCACATGCAGCCGAGGACATTTACCCGGCCAGCTGGGTGTTTTTGCCCGTTTTGTTTTTTTACTTCAAAATAAGATATGTGCAGTGTGCATAGGAATTTGTTCATAGTTTTTTTTTAAACTATAGTCCGGCCCTCCAACGGTCTAAGGGACAGTGAACTGGCCCCCTGTTTAAAAAGTTTGAGGACCCCTGGAGATCAATAGCTTTGTTAAGAAGAATGTGTCACTGGAAAATATAAATCTTTACTGTATTCCCTTAAGATCACATGCATGACGTTTGTCCTTCTTTATGGTTTAATGATTTCTTGCTTTTGATTACTATCAGAATGGAAACTTACAGCACCTGCTTTTGTATAAGAAAAATTTCTTAAACTTTAGCTTGATTGATGAGATTGTTTTGTTAAGAGAAATAAATACGAGTGAGGAGCTCAGCTCAAGGCTCTTGGTCTGGAGAAGCCTTGAGTACCCTTGACCCCACTCTTTCATTCATTGACTGTCTTTTTCTTTATTCCTCTGAGACGCCCTGTGTCCAACCCTGGTTGTGAGGCCCGACACCCGACAATCACACACACAAGAAACTCAGCCTGTGGAAAGATTTTTATCAAAAAAAATCACAACAAACATTTTTGGTGGGTAGATTATGTATTCTGTAGGGGTGAGAGAAACTTGCCCTCCCCCCCAACGAAAGATCAATTTACAATTAAGGGACGCACGGTGGCTCACACCTGTAATCCTAGCACTCTGGGAGGCCGAGGCAGGCAGATCGCTCAAGGTCAGGAGTTCGGAAACCAGCCTGAGCAAGAGCGAGACTCCGTCTCTACTAAAAATAGAAAGAAATTAATTAGCCAGCTAAAAATATATATATATAAAAAAATTAGCCGGGCATGGTGGTGCATGCCTGTGGTTTCAGCTACTCCGGAGGCTGAGGCAGTAGGATCTCTTGAGCCCAGGAATTTGAGGTTGCTGTAAGGTAGGCTGATGGCACGGCACTTTAGCCCGGGCAACAGAGTGAGACTCGGACTAAAAAAAAAAAAAAATTTACAATTAAGGCAGATTAATGAGAGAGAAGTTTATTTACTATGCACATGGGGAGAATCACAGAGTGATTACTCAGTACTCACTGGGAACCAGATATTTTAATAAATACCTTTTAGAGGGGCAGGGGAGATGAGCAGTATAGATAATTCTGTTTAGGGCAACAAATTGTTGCTAGGGAGGATGAATGGATGGGGAAAACAGATTGACTTGTCAATGATTCTCTTAGCAAATTAAATTAACCTGAGAGACTGATATTATATTTAAAATGATTTGGGCCAGGTCTGGTTTCATTCTTGATTGGTTTTTTTTCCTGCAACATACTGAGATAATGGGGAAGGGAAAGGAAGTCAATTGTTCTTTTGATCTGTCACTTCTTTTTTATGCAGATAGAAGGAAAGTCCCTTCCAATGCCTTTTTATCTCTAAAGGGCCTTTAATTCAAAATACTCTTTATACCAAGGAGTCATATTTTGGGATGAAATTTCCTGAGCTCCTTCAGTTCCAATGACACAGTTTTCTCCCTTCACTCAATCTTATTGACTTTCTTCTTATTCCTTATCTTTCAAACACATGGCCCAAATCCCCTTCTGGGAGACCCCAGTTTCTCACCTTTACTGTGACTTCCCTAAGCTTCCCACCTCAGAAGCCTTAGAACCAGCTTCCACCCTTACCCTGAAGGCTCAGTGCCACCTTAACCACTTGCTCAAGGAAAAAGGTCTTTTCTTAAAGGAAGACTGCTCTCTTCCCCAGAATCTAGTGCCAATTTTCTCCCTGATACTCAGAGCATGGGCTAGGTAGAGGAAACTTCACTTCCCTGCAGCCACCCCAAATGCAAATTTTACTTCTCTTACATAGGAATAATTAAGGTGTTCTCAGTCTTGTAAAAAATGTGAATAAAACCATCTTAAACATTACTATGTTTATTGCCCTACTTTAACTTACAATATGGGTAAACAATATGTTTGTTACAGAAATTGCAGCTTCAAAGACCAATCTTCTAGTCCCACCCAAGTAACTGATTTTAAGAAATTAGAAAAATTCTGAAACAATTTTTCCTGGAATTAACAAATCCCAAGCACAGGAATGGCTTCAGACTGCCAGGAGAGAGGAGTCAAGATAAGGATCAATATGCAAACAAGCTATTTAACTTTGAGAAAGGTAATAATCAAAGGCTTCCTTAACACTTGAATCAATCTGTATTTTGTTAATAACAATGGCACACTTAGGGTAGAGAAATAGATAAGTATGTATGAGGCTTCACTTTGCATGATATCCTTAAAGATGCAGGGGCTCCAGGTAATAACCAGTTCTATAACCCCTCAGAAGCCTGGGGCCCCAAGATTGGGAACCACTAAGTCAAAATATCCAATGTTAGATCATCAACTCAGGAGTGGACATTGCATAATACAAACATGTTAGCCATGTGTATTAGTCTGTTAGGGCTGCTATTACAAAATACCAAATAATACATTAGGTGGCTTAAACAACAGGAATGTATTTTCTACCAATTCTGGAGGCTGCAAGTCTAAGATCAAGGTGCCAATAGGGCTGGTTTCTAGTGAGGCCTCTCCCTGGTTTGTAGACAGCTGTGTCCCCTCATATGACCTTTTCTCTGTGTATCAGCAAGAAGAGAGATCTCTGACATCTGTTTATAAAGACACCAGTAGGGGTGGACATAGTGGCTCACTCCTGTAATCCCAGCACTTTGGCAAGCCAAGGCTGGAGGATCGCTTGAGCCCAGATGTTCAAGATCAACTTGTGTAACATAGTGAGATGCCATTTCTACCAAAAAAAAAAGGACACCAGTCCTATCAGATTAGAGTCCTATCCTGATGATCTCATTTAACTTTAACTCCTTAAAGGCTTTGTCTCCAAATACAGTCATACTGGGGGTTGGGGTTTCAATACATGAATTGTGGTTGGGGCAGGGGGTGCACCACAATTCAGTCTGTAATGCTGTAGTTCCATTCAGTGAGCAACAAAGAATTTCTTAGAGAAAAAGATCTTTGTGAACTTGGCTGATAGTGGTATTCACTAGAGACAGTAGGACATGTGATGATGTGGAATTGGACTAGACTGGATTGGATATAAGCATCACTGCAAGAGGAAAATCAGCCAGATTACACTGGATTTCTGGAGCTGAGTGTCAGATGTTGGAGTCGCAAAGCATTTCAGGGATGCTTTCAGTTACGAAGGAGAAAAAAAAATCCCAAAATTCAAAAAACGCACACACACAAGAAAATTCAGTTTACACTGGATTAAAAACTAACGAAATTTATTGGCTCATATAGTTGGAAATACAAAAATAGGATGGGATGAACTTTTTGGTTGGTTGATCAAATGTCTGAGTATTCTCATCAGAGACCCAAGGTCTGTTCACAGTGTCTGCTTCTTCATAAAGCTCTTCTAATGGTTTTAGGATAGTTAACCACAGCAATGGCAAATTCCCCTTTTATTGTAACTTAGGAGCTCTCAAGCAAATCTATGTTGGAATAAGACTGGCTGATGCAACTACCATTTGAATTTAGGAACCAGGGCTGTGTTTGAAATATGAGTTGTAACTGGCTCATAGTGATGAGTTCTAAAAGAATCTGAGAGTTATTTTTACCCAGAGATACCCCAGTCCCTTAAGGGAAGTCTGGCCCTTCCCTTATGTGTTTGTGCATCCGGAACCCCAAATACATGATCACTCCCACCCCAAACATTGAGCCACTCACAACGAGTCACACTACACTCTATAGGATGAGATGGCCTCTCTCCCAGCAACAGTTTATAAGCAATAGAACTTACATTCGGATTAAGATACAGAATAGAAAAATGGTTTTCAAGGCAGATCTAGGTGCAACCCAGAGCACTTAAAACATGTGTATAACCCTGACTTTTTACCTCTCTAAGCTTCATTTCCTTATCTGTTAAATGGGTATAATAATACCTGGGGTCTTTGTTCTATGGGGGTGAGGGGGAATTTCCCCTTTCCCCAAAAAGTTCACAGAAAGATCAACTCACAATTAATGCATATTAATAAGAGAAAGAGGTTTATTTACCATGTTCATGGGGAGAATCACAGAGTGATAACCCAGTGAGGTCCAGAAATTTTTATACCCTCCTTTTTAGAGGGGATGGGGAGATGAGGAATATAGGTAATTCTGTTTAAGGGCAATAAATGGTTGCTAGGGAGGGTGAATAGATACTTGGGAGAATGAATGGATGGGGGCAAACAGATTGACCTGTAAATTAACCCAAGTGACAGGTGTTATGTTTAAAATTATTTGAGGCCTGGCTGGGTGGCTCTGGGAGGCCAAGGCAGGAGGATCACTTTAGCTCAGGAGTTCAAGACCAGCCTGAGGAAGAGCAAGACCCTGTCTCTACTAAAAATAAGAAAAATTAGTCTGTAGTCCCAGGTACTCAGAAGGCTGAGGCAGGAGGATCACTTGAACTGAAGAGTTTGAGGTTGCTGTGAGCTATGATGATGCCACCGCACTCTACCACCAAGACAGAATGAGACTCTGTCTAAAAAAAAAAAAATTATTTGGTCCGGGTCTGGTTGCATTCTTGATCTTCTTTCCTACAATATATTGAGATAATAGGGAGGGAAAGGAAGTCAATTTTTTCTTTTTGATGGGTCAATCTGGTTTATGTAGATAGATGGAAATCCCCTTCCAAGGCCTGTTCATCTCTGAGGGCCTTTAATTCAAAATACTCTTTAGAGCAGGTAGTCATATTTTGGGGTGAAATTCCCTAAGCTCCTTCAGTCCAAAACTGATTCTCTTCCTCCTGGGACTAGACCTTGCCCTCTGACCCAAGGGATAAACATGTGACCTGATTGGGTCAATCATTTTATAACCTTGTCCACAAGCTGCTGATCCAGGAATGGATATGGTCCAGACTTGTTACAATTCCTTTACAATTTTCTGTTGGAACTGAAGGAGCAGAGGTTTTCTCTCACCTCTACCTGTGGAGCTGTAAGGATGGGACCTAAAAGTTGCTTGCAGCCTATAGCTCCCATAGTTTGTACCTTCTTTGACCTCGTCTCTCACTGCTTCCCTTTGTACTCACTTTGCCTCGTCCACATGGCTTCCTTGCTGTTTCTCAACTCCAGGCATGTTTCTGCTTCAAGGCCTTTGCACTGGCTGTTTCCTCTATCGGGAAGGCTTTTCCTGTAGACCCTGCATACCTGACTCCTTCAATCTCCTTCAAGTCTCTGCTCAAATGTCACCTTCTACAAAGGTCTATCCTGGCCACCCTATCCAAAATGGTGACCCTATCTTCTTCTATTCCCAATCTCTTACCCTGCTCTATTTTTTTCCATAGCAACAACTTCTAACATATAACGTAAGTTTATTGTTATTTGCATTACTGCTCACTGACAGGCTCCCCTCTGCTAGAATATAAATTTCACTAGAATAGGGATTTTTGTCTTATTTTATTCACTGATGCCTAGAGCAGTGCCAGGCAAATAGTAAGTACTCAGTAAATGTTAATATTTAATGAATCAATGAATGTATTTAGAAACAAATAAGCCTAACTAATATAATACCTATTTAAGGAGGTTGTTATGCAGATTGGAAATTATGGATCTAAAGTAAAGCACAAGTAGAATGTCTGACTCATATTAGGTAACTATTATAATTCAGGATCTTTTTTTCAAAGAATTTTCAGACCTGGAGATAAGTTTCTGCATCTATGAACAGAAAAAGACTGATAGAGAACACACTAGAAGGTGATCTTTGGCTCTGTATGTGTGTATATATTTTGTGTATTTCTTTTCCAAGTTTTCTTTCTTGAGCATTATTTTTAACAGACAAGGAAAATGATTTTTTTTTTCTTTTTTAAGAATTTTGGCTTCACTTTGGGATTTGGGCAGATGAAAAAAAGAATGTCTAAGTTCAATGAAGAGGGAGTAAAACAAAGAGCCAGAGCATGGTGGTTGTTGGTACTGAGAACCAACAACACTGGTTGAAGAGGAAGCTGTGAACAAATGTAAAAATCACAAGGCCAGAAAGAAATCGCCCAACTTGGCTTGCTATGTGGAAAGCAGATGAAGAAAGTCAAGGAAGAATTGCTGGGCGTATTCACGATCATCAGGCAGTAGGCCTAAAATTAGTTGATCTAATGGGTTTTTCTAATTCTAATCATGTGAGACTGACTTTAGAAGAAGAGAGCTGGAGCAGTCGTTTCTTTCACTATGGCCAGAGCCCAGGCCTCTGTCTGGTGGATGTTACTTCCCACCCTGTGGAATGACAATGGAAAAGGACCACCAGGACTGTTAAGTGGAGTAAGTAAAGCGGCAAATTGGAAAGAGCCTATACTTTGGAGTCAGGTAGACTGCCTTTGAATCCTGACTCTGTCACTAACCAGCCATAAGACCTTGAGCAAGTAACCAACCACCTAGGACAAGATCAAAGGCCCCCTAGAAAGTAGGGGTTGGGGGGAAAATAATAAATATGGCATTAAATTATACTCTTTCACAAACAAAACATAGAAAATGAGAGTTTTTAAAAGCAACTGCTTTGAACAACTCAATCGATTAAACTAAAAATCCTCCTTATATCACTATAGGAAACCATGCTATTGGGGCAGGTTTTCTCACAAGTCTTATAAACACAAGTTTTCAAATCAGCCATTTCTGACTTGAGATATAAGTCTTTCATACATATGCTATTTGTTGTCATTTTTACTCCCTTGTTTCAGTTTCACAAGTCTTGGCAACCTTCAGTTCTTTTCAGAAAGTATTCTCATGCTTACGGGTATGCTTTTCTGAGCCTGGCCTTCTGTGCAGATGGAACACCTCTTTATACTTTCCCTCACAGGTCTCCGAAAAGAGGGGGCAATTGAAAATTTTAGGTTAACTAATAGAAAATAATTTTCTATCAAAACCCCCTTTAACAAGGAATGGTTGGCAAGTTATTAAAAGCATGAACTTTGAAGCCAGGCTACGTTTCCTGGGTTTGAATCTAGGCTTCTTTATTGCCTAGCTGTGGAACCTTGGGCAAATTACTTTTCTCTTTGTGCCTGTTTCCTACATCCTAAGGTTATTGTGATAATTAAATAAATTTATATTTGTAAAACCCTTAGAACAGTGCCTGGCACACTGTAAAGTTCTGTTTGCTAGGAATAGTTTGCCTCACCATTAGACCACTAGATCATACTGCTTGATGATAAGCTAATCTGCCTCATTCATCCTTTATCCCCTAGATAGGTCTATGGGTTGGTTGCGGGGAAGGTGTTTTGGCCTTATTAGTAGTAGTGGTTGTCCTTTTACCAGTCAATTGCATGGACCAGTATTTATAGGGAAGTTTGGGCCCTGTCCCAGAGTGGCTAAGTGAGAGGAAAATGCCCACCATTTTCACTGTTGTTACCACCAGTTAGTAAAAATACTTGAAAGTACATTTTAAGTAATCATACTGGCCACCTCCCTTCCTCTGGGCCAGTGTGAAGGAGGGTGGGATGGAAAGAGGAGTTGAGGATTTTACTTTCCAGGAATCTGTCTCCAGTTGGAAAGGAGTCTGAAGTCTGCTCCTGTGTGTGGAAACCTGAAGACAAGTATCCCCAGGGCCCTTAGTTGGCCAACAACACTGTGGAACTTGTGAAATGCAAAAAGACACCCTCAATCATTCCAGGGTCTTCTAGTTCAGCCTCTTGCCCATTTTTCTCTTCACTGGAAGGTGCCAGCAGCCTGATAGCCTTTTAGGAATCTTTTAAGTTTGGGGCATCTGAACACTGGCCAAGAGAACGCCTGGCGTACTCATTTGGAGGTGTATACCCTCAATTAACCAGAGGTGTCCCTATTCGCCGAGTGTGGTCCCAGACGCCCTCTTCCCCCACCCCTGCACTTTTTTGCGCAGCTTCTAGCCACGCCCTTTCACGTTCGGTCCGGAGGGAGATGAGGACGACTGGACTGCCATTGCGCCTGCGCAGGGCGCCTGCAGGCTAGATGCCCCCAGGCTGCCTGGCCCCAAGGGCTGAGCTATCAGTGCGCCTGCGCAGGAGGACAGTAGGTCGGCAATGCTGAGCGGACTCGCTGCCCGCGCCAGGCTGTCAGAGCGCCTGCGCGCGGGCTGGGCGCCGCGGTTCTTGACTGTGCTGTGCCGGCGGCCGGGTGCAGTCATGCAGCGAGCGGAGTGCGAGCAGCCCTCTAAGCGGTCCCGGTGCGATGGCAGCCCAAGAACCCCACCAAGCACTCCTTCCGCAGCGGCTGGCAGGTCCCCGGGCCTGGTACTCCACCCCGACCACAAGACGTGGGGCCCGGAGCAGGTGTGCTCCTTTCTCCAGCGCAGTGGCTTCAGAGAGCCCGGGCTGCTGAAGAACTTCCGAGGTAGGGGGGCCGAGGGGCGCGGGACGGCGACCAGCGGCGGGGGACAGCCGGACCTGAGGAGAGGCGCCCTGGGGGAGGGGGCCATGCCAGAGGACCTGAAGCCGAGAAGGGAGACCTGACGCGGAGGCACCCCGAAGGGCGGACCTGCGGCGGGGGGCGCCGTGGTAGGGAAGACCTGAGGCGGCGAGCCCTGCTGAGGAGGGGCCCGAGCCGGGGAAGGGAGACCTGACGCGGGAGGCACCCAGAAGGGGTATCCTCCGGGCGGAGGAAGGAGAAATGGGGGTGCCTGGGGTAGGGGATCCGTGGGAAGGGAGCAGGTTCTGGGAACCTGGGAGGGGCCAACCTGGGAGGGACAAGTGTAGATTTGGATCTTACTCTGTGGGTTTCTTCAGGAATTTGTCGCCCCAGCGCCGGACAGGCGAGACTCGGGTACCCCCCCACCTTTGTTTTTTAGTTAGAAGGTTTTTTCCCAGACCTTGGTCAGAGGCATGCTGTCTGTCATTCAGGCTCACCAGCCTCGGGAGACCCCTGTCTGCTAACCGCAGCTCCTTGAACACTTGCCACATGAAAGGATGTTCTGGCGCTTTTAAGTTTCAATTTCCTCCTTGAACTTGGGGTTTTCCTAAGGTGGAAGGAGCTTGCTTAATCTCTGAATTCCCACTGCCTCCCTTAGCATCTCAGTAGAGCTTAATAAGTGTGTGTTGACAGTCCTTGCAAAGCTTACCGATGGCCATGTCTTGCTCTTTAAAAGCAGTTAATTGCCCCTCCTAAATCTGAACGCTGGGGTTGTTCACTTGACCACTGAATCCCCAGCTTTCCATAGTTTGGCCACATGTCAAGGGGAAAGATGTGGGTTGAGTTTTAAGCGACTTTACTGGTTCATGTTCGAGCATCCGTCCACTTCAAGTCTACTCAACTTTTTGTGTTGGGCTTGAGACTTAAGCCTTGCCTCATGTCCTCGGAGATGTTTAATGGGAAGGTGATTATTTGGTGGTCGCGACTTGCAAATTAAGTAAACTTTTGCATTTGTAGGGTGGAGCCCTGTTTGCCTAGGTTGGAGCGTGGGTAGGAGGAACTTTAGTGGTTCAGGATCTAAAGATAGCTTGAATGGGTATGGGAAACGGTACTTCTCTTTTTCCCTTTCCTCCTTTTACTTTCTTTCACTACAGGAATGGATTTTTTTCTTTGACTAACAACTGGTGGGGTGACGTAGTTTTATATTTTATCTCCAAATGTGATTGGCTATGTTGTTGGCTCTCTATTTCAGTGGTATTCTGTTGATTAACTCCTCAGCCTCCAGAATGATCTATGTTCTCTTGAACCCTATGTGCTTTCAATTGGTAAAAACTGACCAAGTGTTCCCAATTCCTCATGTCTTTGGGGTGGGGAACCTGCAGCCTTCTGGTGTCAAGACTTTTTTATTAAGCACCAAAGGAGGCAAGAAAAGCTTCATCTTCCTCTGATGCACCCCTTTTAATAAAGGATTTGTTTTGTAAAATTTGGATTCAGTCAAAAGGCTGCACTCCAGTAACCAGAAGGTCACATGTGGCCTCAAGGCTGCAGGTTCCCCACCCTCTTTTCCCTACAGACCCCTGAGTTCTTGTTTGCTCTAAAAAAGTGGACTATGCTCCCACCCCCACCGCTGATCAGCTTCTCCTGGGGACCAGCTGACCACAGAGGGACACTGTCCTGTTAGACCCCCACTGATCATTTTCCCTTGCTTGTCCAGGTTCCCCTCCAAAAATTCTACTTATTTCTGCTTGCCCGTTCCTTACCTTTTTCTTTTTGTTTTTTTTGGGTTTTTTTTTTTT
>VBSM01001118.1:34888105-34901849 GCA_008086735.1 Cheirogaleus medius | reverse complement strand
AAAAAAAAAGAAAAATACAAAAGGGCCGGGCTCAGTGGCTCATACCTGTAATCCTAGCACTCTGGGAGGTTGAGGTGGGAGGATTACTTGAGCTCAGGAGCAAGAGCAAGGCCCCATCTCTAGTAAAAATAGAAAAATTAACCTGATGTGATGGCCTGAGCCTGTAGTCCTGTTAGGGTAGAAAGCCTGGTAGGTGCTCACCTAGAGGGTGGAGATGCAGAGATTAGGATATATAAAAGTAAAATTGTTTATTTTATCCTTTTGGAAGGAAAGAGAGAGTGAGAGTGAGAGAGAGAGAGAGAAGAGAAAAGAGAGAGACAGAAAAGAGAGAAAAGAGGAGAGAGCAGGGAGAGGCATGGCAAGAGAGAGAGAGAAGAGAAGAGAAGGGAAGGGAAGGGAGAAGGGAGAAGGGAGAAGGGGAGAGCAGGGGGAGGCCTGGCATCCCAAAGAAAGAAAAGGGGATGCCAGCTACAACAAGGCCAAGTGGCCTGCTGATTTTATGGGGACAAAGAGAAAGAGAAAAAAAAATAGTGATTGATCTTTAGCTGTTATTAGAAAATTATTGCAGGATTAGGTATTTTCCTGTTATTTCAGCAAGGCTGTCCCTTTCAAGTCTCCAGCTACTCAGGAGGCTGAGACAAGAAGATCAATTGAGCCCAGGAGTTTGAGATTACAGCGAGCTAAGATGATGCCATTGCAGTCTACCCAAGGTGACAGAGTGAGACTGTCTCAAAAAAAAAAACTATTTTTGTTTAAACATTTTTTTCTTTTCAGAAAACTACTTCCTCATTTTCCCTTGTTACCTTTAGAAAGAAGGTTTTTGTTTGAACATAGTCCAGAGTTCTGGTATCTGAGGTCAGGAAGGACTAGAATTACTATATATTAATAGAAAGAGGAAGAGGGGGAAAATCCGACCACACAGTATGTATCTATATGTAACTTTTTCAAAGCACAGAGTATTGTGTGCTTTTCCAGGAGGTTTTAGAGAAAACACTTTGGGCATTCCTGAGGTTTTAACCTGATGATTCTAAGAACAATAGACTCAAGTTTCCTTCCTCATCCCCACTCCAAACCCTACTGGTTTGAAAGGTTATTGCTGTCCTGGCGAAACCCCACAGTTAGTCACGTTACACTTTTTGCAGCTGGCCTTTTCCTCCAGATAATTTACATAAATAATTTTTAAATTTTCTGCCAGGCAAGGTGGCTCATACCTGTAATCCCAGCACTTTGGGAGGTTGACGTAGGAGGATCATTTGAGGCCAGAAGTTCAAGACCAGCCCGGGCAACATAGTGAGACCCTGTCTCTACAAAAAATTTTTTTTAAAAATTAGACAAGCATGGTGATGCATCCCTGGTAGTCCCTGCTATTCAGGAGGATGAGGTGGGAGGATTGCTTGAGCCCAGCCTGAGGGACAGAGGGAGACTCTATCTCAAAAAATAATAATAATAATAAATTAAATTTTTTCATGATTTATCAAAAAATGCTTCTTGGTTTAGTTACCTAATTAAAATTAAGACTTTACAAGTAGCAAATCAAAAAAGTGGTACTTGCCTATAGTAGGTGCTCACCAAATGTTGATCTGAATAAATTCTGGTGGATCCAAATTGAAAGAAATTGAAAAGCATATTTGTAAATGTTGAATTTATTTGTCTTTTTTCTCCTCTTTCTTTTATAGAAAATAAAATCACAGGCTCATTACTGTCCTATCTTGATGAATCTAATCTTGAAAGTCTTGGAGTAAGGTAAGAATAATAAAATTCACATTGTATCTTCTATAGTTGGTGCTATTTAAAAGGGAAAAAAAATTCACATTGTAACCAAACATACTTTATCCATCTTTGAGGGACAAAGCTCAGGATCTCTGATATTACCTGCCCTCATTTTAAATCTATGAAGTTTTTTATTAGCCAGGCATGGTGGTAGGTATCTATAGTCCCAGCTACTGGGAAGCCTGAGGCAGGAGGATCACTTGAGCCCAGGAATTTGAGGTTGCAGTGAGCTATGATGGTGCCACTGCACTCTAGCCAGGGGTGACAGAATGAGACTTTGTCTCAAAAAAAAAAAAAAAAAAAAAAAAAAGAAGAAGAAGAAGAATTGCATGAACAAGCCTTCATAAAGTTTATAGTGACCAAATTTTTACTCTCAAGTTCAGAATAATTGAATTATATACACCAGAAAATATATAAGAACCAAGAAGAAAACAAATATTGGCAAGAAAATCAAGGCTACAAATCTATCTTGAACATAGTTCTAGGTCTTCCTAAAGCTATCTTAAGACTGGAATGTATCCATGATATTAGATTTAAAGACACTATGCAAAATAGTTTGGCACTTTTTTGTTGTATAATTTGGGACAAGTTATTTGGCCCTTCAGTTTCTGTACCTGTGAAAAGGATAATAATGATACAATAATAATTAGCCCTTAATAAATTTTTGATAGATGGATAGATCTCTATGGCTAGAGGTTCTAGCATCTAGATTAGAGCAGGGCCATTTAAAAAAATCTCAATTGAGAATCCAATGTTGAATTCCTTAAAATGGAGATTTTGTTTCTATTAGGGAATTGGCAACAGTAATGAAATATGGTCTTTTCTTCTGCAAATTCACTTAACTAAAAGTTGTTTGTGGTAACAGTAACCAAAGAATCAAAACAAAGGATTATGCTGAATTACTTCATGCCCTATCACTTAGTATTAATAATTGATAGTGGACGTAGATTGTAAAACAAGATTTTGGTAGGATCTTTAACTGACTTTCCGTAAATATACTTTGGATCAGAATCTTCAGGGACCTCATCTTGGCTCTTTCATAACTACATCTCAGCCCCCTCAGTCCTCTCAAAGACCCTCTTGCTGCCTATTTCTTGTGTATAATAGTCACTTACCTTTTTTTTTGAGACAGAGTCTCACTCTGTTGCCCGGGCTGGACTGAGTGCCGTGGCGTTAGTCTAGCTCACAGCAACCTCAAACTCCTGAGCTTGAACAATCCTCCTGCCTCAGCCTCCCAAGTAGCTGGGACTACAGGCATGCGCCACCATGCCCAGCTAATTTTTTATATATATTTTTAGTTGTCCAGCTAATTTCTTTCTATTTTTAGTAGAGACAGGGTCTCACTCTTGCTCAGGTTGGTCTCAAACTCCTGAGCTCAAACGATCCTCCCGCCTCGGCCTCCCAGAGTGCTAGGATTACAGGCCTGAGCCACTGCACCTGGCCGTCACGTACCATTTGAACTAAATGGAATTTGCTCTAATAGAGTCCTTTTCATGGGAACCATGTATGTGTTTGTGGACCCAAATACTATTGATTCATTCTACAAATATTTATGGGAGGCTCACTGTATGTTAGGCATTATTCCAGGAACTTGGGACACCTGAGTGAACAAAACAGACAAAATTCCTGAAGAAAGATTATACAGCATAATTCTTGTGTCCCACTTCATAACTCAGATTCTGCAAGACTCATTAGAGCTGTGTTGTTCTGTATGGTAGTAACTAGCTACATGTTTAAATTAATTAAAATTAATCAAAAATTCCTCAGTTAGACTAGCTATATTTCAGGTACTCAATAGCCACTACGGCTAGCAGCTACCATGTTGGACAGAACAGATATAGAACATTTCCATCATCACAGAAAGTTCTTCTGGACAGTGCTGCCTTAGAGGATGCCAGTGGGATTAGCCCTATCCACTGCTCCACCCAGTTGCTCACAGTGATACCAATGCAACCAACCTGTTAATGTACTTTTGTACTGTCTTTATCTTATTTCCTGTTTCACCCTTCCTAATACCCTACTCCAGTGCCCAGGGTTCACACCCCAAAATAAACTACTCGTATGCAAGCTGTTGTTGCTTTCTAGGGGGAATCCAGTTTAGACATGTACATCTTATTTTCCCTCAATTTTACAAGCAACCATTGATTTATAAAGGTTTTTCTATTAAGCGTTGTTACATTAAATGTAGACATCAGTTGTAAGAAGCATTAGATTTCAGAAACGTTGGAATACAGAAATAAAATCTTATTATAGTTTAAGTATCCCAGCCCATGGCTACTTTAAATCTTTATTTAATGCTATAGCCTTTGCCCAAAAGAAAACAAAACAAAAGCCAGGCACAGTGGCTCCTGACTATAATCTCAGCTTCTCAGGAGGTTGAGGCAGGAGGATTGCTTCAGCCCAGGAATTCCAGAGTAGCCTGGGGAGATATAGTGAGACCCTGTCTCTAAAAACAAATGAACAAAAAACTAGATTTTTGGTGGTGGTTTTTATATACTCTAATCAGTGATTTCCTTATGAATAGTTTCTTTTTGTTTTTGGGGATTTAAAAAAAAATTTTTTTTTAGAGGTAGAGTCTTACTCTATCACCCAGGCTGGAACTCAGTGGCATGATCATAGCTCAATGTAACCTCAAATTCCTGGACTCAAGCAATCTTCCTGCCTCAGCCTCCCAAGTAGCTAGGACTACAAGGGCACACCACCATGCCTGGCTAGTTTTTAAATTTTTTCTTTTGCAGAGATGGGACCTTGATATGTTGCACAGGCTGGTTGTAAAATCCTGGCCTCAAGTGATCCTGCCACCTCAGCCTCCCAAAGTGACTCATGCCTGTAATCCCTACCCTGTATTGAGTGGAGTGGCATCATCACAGCTCACGACAACTTGAAACTCCCAGGCTGAAGTGATCCTCCTGCCTCAGCCTCTGGAGTAGCAGGGACTACAGGTGTACGCCACCATGCCTGGCTAATTTTTTTCTATTTTTGGTAGAGATGGGGTCTCGCTCTTACTCAGGCTGGTCTCGAACTCCTGACCTCGGGCAATCCTCTGGCCTTGGCCTGCCAGAGTGCTAGGATTACTGGCATGAGCCACCATGCCCAGCCAGGTTTTAATTAAGTAATAAATACTGAGTATCAGTTCAGGAAAATACTGGGTAATAGTGAGGTTAGTTTAGGGTTAGTATTTTATGCTGTGACTTAAGGTTATGCTCAACTGTGTGACTGCCCTTAACCTGAGTCCACCTATAAATACTTCGTAAAGCCTGGTTTTGCACTGTGCTTATTATGTCAAACTGATGAGGAGGATAGGGAATAGTAAAACACAAGGTATGCTGCATTAATTATCAGCTATACTAATGCCTCTATTCATCCCAAGAATATCATTCTTAGATTTTTTATTACTATCAATCTCAGTACAACAGAGAGGCCAGTGTAGTGCTTCTGACTCCACATCTATATATGGCTTCTATCAAAAGATTTATTTTCAATCTGATTAGCTACTAGGCCAGTAAAACCCCTTGCCTGTTTCTGTTGACATTTAGCCAGGAGTGAGGACCAATAATTAATTGTAAATGAAATAGGATAATAAATCACAGGATTTTGAACTTTTCAAATCTAATTCCCATTAATTTTTTTCTTGAAACTAGAGCATTATGAGGGATTACTGACAATGGAAGATGGGTATAAATAAAGCTAAAACCTTCATGTATATATTTGATTCATGCCTAAGTCATACCTGGTGCTCATAAGCCAGTCCAGGCTTGTGAGAGTAGATGTTGACTTCAGTTTGGTTAAAATAAGTTTGATGTACAAAGTGAGCATTGAGTAGAGATGGAGATGTCGAATTTATCAAGTCTAAGTTTACCAAGAGAGAAGAGGATCAAGGGCAGAAACCTGGGTGAGACCTACATTGATTTAGCAGGAGAGTCCCCTATCTTAGGAGAAAGGTAGAAGAGGGTTTCTAGGAGGAGTGTGTTCGAATTATTGATCCTTCCAATCTAACTTCTCTTTCTATTACTGTAGATAATCTAGAGTTGATTATATACAATTATGTATTCCAGGGATGATTATTAAGCAAATAATGATAGATTTGCTTATCCTATTGTAATTTTAGTTCCTTGTGGGAGAGGAAGAAACTGCTTAGTCATATCCAGCGACTGAATCAGACTCTCATTGATACAATGAAGGTAAGAGGAATCTGAGTTTACTGTGTTTATTGAATAGAAAGTGATATAACTCAATCATGTAAAATTTATTTTGAAGAGAATGGAAAGAAATCTTCTTGGTGATGGAATGGATCTTTACTTTTTAAACTTTCTGTATTTTCTAAAATAAACACAGAGTATTTAAATCAGAAGAAAAACTAAAATACATTAAGTATATAGAAAAGCATAAATATAGACCACTTACCCAACTTATAAAATCTTAACATGCCTGGCCTTAAGGTTATAAAAACATGAGAAAGTATTCACCATACATGTGACATGAAAAGAAAGAGAATATGTGGTATGATATTAACTAAGTTAAAAATAATTTAATTTTCACGGAGTACTTTCATAAAGTTGCTTAAATTTATTTTATTTTAACATATTTAGGATGAATAAATGTTTTAAGAACAGTAGTTACAACCAGAAAAATTGACAGTGAAGGTTTTTGGGCTATTAAATGGTTTAAAAATAGATTTTTGAATTTTTCATTGATAATCTTTAATAATAAAATAGATTTTCATTTGTTTGTGGTGGTTACATTGATCTTGTGTAAGGGAAAAGGAATAGAGCAGTATATGATTTTCAGATATTTAGAAATCATGGGAATTTTTTCATGTCTGATAAGAATATTCATGAGGTTGAATTAAGGCATTCATGGTTCTTTCTATTTCTGAGATACTTTAACATAATTCCTGGTATATTAAAGGCTAACCTTGATGTAGTTTTATAGAGCAGATGAGAAAAATTAGTAATCACTAAACATCACAATATATCTTTTCTTTGTTAACATGCATACATATCATTTAATGAAGTTGTGAATTCTGGTCATCACTTGACTCAAGCTGTCAGTACCAAAGTTGAATTGAACTACAGTTTTCTATTGCTTAACCAGGGTAGTTCTGAGAAATGCATTGTTAGGTGATTTCATCACTCTGGGAACATGGAGCATGTTCACACAACCTAGATGGTGTAGCCTGCTACATACGTAGGCTAGATGGTATAGCCTGTTGCTGATGGACTCTAATTGCTTACAGCATGTTACTATACTGAATACTGTAGGCAATTGTGACAAAATGGTATTTATGTGTGTAAACATATCTAAACATAGAAAAGATATATAAATGTGGTATAAAGGTGGTACTCCTATATAGGGCACTTACCATGAATGGAACTTGTAGAACTGGAAGTTGCTCTGGGTGAGTGATGAGTGAGTGAGTGATGAGTGAATGTGAAAACTTAGAATATTACTGTACACTACTGTAGACATTATAAATACTGTAAACTTAGGCTATACTCAATTTATAAAAAATGCTTTTCTTTAATAATAACCTTAGCTTACTAAAACTTTTTTACTTTATAAACTTTAAAATTTTTTTAACTCTTTTACTATTTTGTAATAACATAGCTTAAAACACAAAGACATTGTTCAACCGTATATAAATAGTTTCTTTCTTTATATCTGTATTCCATAAGCATTTCTCTATTTAAAAATTTTTTTTAACTTTTAAACTTATTTGTTAAAAACTAAGATACAAACATACACATTGGCCTGGGCCTACACAGAGTCAGGATCATCAGTATCACTATCTTTCACCTCCACATCTTGTGCCATTGGAAGATCTTTAGGGGCAATAACAAGCATGAAGCTGTCATCTCCTATGATAACAATGCCTTCTGGAATATCTCCTGAAGGACCTGCCTTAATATAAGTAGAAGGAGTACACTCAAAGATAATGATAAAAAATATAATATAGTAAATACATAAACCAGCAACATACTGGTTTATTATCATTATCAAGTATTATGTGCTTTGCATAATTGTATGTGCTATACTTTTATATGTCTGGAAGTGCAGTAGGTTTGTTTACATGAGCATCACTGTAAACATGTGAGTAATGCATTGGTGCCACAACATTACCATGGCTACAGTGTCACTAGATGATAGGAATTTTCTAGCTCCATTATAATTTTATGGGACCACCATCATATATGAGGTCCATCATTGGCCAAAATGTCATTATAGGATGCGTGGCTATATTTTTAAAGGAAATGAATTCCTTATTACCAACATGTTCAAATGTTGGACCCAATGACCCCTATAAGCTTCTTTATAGCACTGAACTTCTATAATTCATACTTTACATATTTCTGTGTATAGACATGGTACATGCTAAATAATCCAATATATTAACATACATTACTTTGCAATAGCAATTCACCAATCGTCATTCAAAAGATGTTTGAGTTCCTGCTAAGTGCCAGGCAAGGTGTGATAGGTTCTGAGAATATAGCAACAATGAGATAGATAAGATCCTTCACCTAGAATGCCATATCCTTTTTAAATATTTCATGGAGCAGTTTGAATATCATGTAATCTGATAAGTCATCTAACTGATCAGCTTCTTTTTTTATTCTGTAGCCTGCTCTTTAAAAGGCAGTTATTATGAACAGTTAAGAAAGTTATATCTTTATTTAAAGATGCATAGAAGGGTATTAAATCTTCACTCATATTTAAAGCCCTTGTTTAAGTTTAGAGTAATGAATAATTGTGGAATTTATCTTTACTAAGTATTTCTGAGTAACATTAAGTACTATAGAATTTTATCTTCCTATGTATTTCTAATCTAAATGATAGAAGAGTTTCTTTCCCTCCCTTCCTTCCTTTCTATTTTAGTGATGGGTACTACATAGATACATTTAGAAAAAAATTTAGACACAATGCCTATAGTAATATGGCTTACATGATCTGAATGAGTATGTTTAAGTTGAAATGAATATGTTAAATGAGTGTGTTTAACTTGAATACAAGACTAACTTGTTAATATACCCAGATCCAATAGATGTGATCTGTCTGGTAGTGATACCTAAATAAGGTAATGATATTAATATATTGTCATTTCCTTTATTATTATTACCTGAGCAATTAAATAGCTTTGACTTTGCACTGTAGTTAGGAATGGCTACATAAAAATTTTAGATGGGGTTATTTATTGTTACTCATATTAATTTAAACATAATTTTCTAGGTAATTAATGATCCTATCCATGGCCACATTGAGCTCCACCCTCTTCTCATCCGGATCATCGATACGCCTCAATTTCAGCGGCTTCGATACATTAAACAGTTGGGAGGTGGTTACTATGTTTTCCCAGGAGCTTCACACAATCGATTTGAACATAGTCTAGGGTAAGAAGGGATCAGGGTGGGGAACTTTCAGTTATTAAGTACCTCTTCTGTCTCATAAAATAATTTTCTTTTCTTAATCTTTTAGAGAATAAATAGTTTTATACAGTGATGGTAATATCCTTATTTTATGTTGATGAGAAAATTTAGACTTTTGATTTACCTTGCTGTATATTATTTATTTTATATATTCTTATAAGCCACCTCAGATCATTCCTGGAAAGATAAGGTGTCTGTTGACAGGTAAGTTGGATAAAATATTTGTCTTTAAATATTATTTAAAAACTATTAGGGTTGGTTAATAATATAACTAACTCTGTAAATTTGATCATTTAATTTTCTTATAGTCTCTATTTAGTCTTTCAAAGAATTGCTCTTTGAAACCAGATCATTTTCTTATCTATCATGAAATGTGTTAGTCAGGAAAGCATTCGTAATCTTAGAGAAAGTGATGCCTTTGTTAGCATAAAACTAAGCTGAGACTTTGGTCTGCTTTTACTTTATAAAATGTAGAGCTAAAAGGACATGGACGGGGGAGAACTAGACAGTTTTCCAGATTTTCATGAAGTACTCATAGTGTATTACTTTGGTTTTCTGTTTGCTTTAAAGCATTTTTAATTAGCCAGAACACATGGATCTATACTCAAATGTTCATTCATTCATCAACAAATATTTATTCAACACCATACCAAACTGTGAACAAAATAACAATCGTCTGTACCTTCATGGAGATTAGAGTCCAGGGGGAAAAGAAAGATGATATATATTCATTTAGGAATGACTCTCAGAAGAGAGTGCTGAAAATGCATTTAACATTTGTTATACACTTTCTCTTCAGTGTCGTAAACATTAGAAAGCCAGAAATTCTTGGTGGTTGTTATTTTTAATTGTTGTAAAATACACAGAATGTAATATTTACCATCTTAACTATTTTTAAATGTACAATTCAGTAGTATTCAATACATTCACATTGTTGTGCCACCAACAGCCAGGACACTCTTCATTTTGCAAAACTTAAGCTATATATACACCTATTAAGCAATAAGTTTCTATTTCCCCTCCCCTGGTCCTTGGGAACTACACAATTCCACTTTCTGTTTCTATGAATTTGACTACTCTAGGTACCTCGTCTTAGTGAAATCATACAGTATTTGCCTTTTTGTTACTAGCTTATTTCACTTAGCATAATGTCCCCAAGGTTCATATAGGTCATAACATGTGTCAGAATTTCTCTCCTTTTTAAAGCTGAATAATATCTCATTGTATGTGTGTACCACATTTCATTTATTCATATGTTGATGGATACTTGAGTTCCTTTCATCTCTTGGCTATTGTGAATAGCATTGCTATGAACATAAATGTGTAAATGTCTCTTTAGGATCCTACTTTCAGTTCTTTTGGATGTATACCCAGAGGCGGAATTGCTGGATCATCATGATACTACTATTTTTAATTTTTTGTGGAACCTTCATACTGTTCCCACTGAACATACTTCATACTGTTTCCCACTAGCAGTGCACAAGGGTTCCAGTTTCTCTGCATCCTAGCTAATGCTTGTTATTTTCTGGGTTGTTTTTTTTTTTTTTTTTTTAATGATAGTAACCATGCTAGTGGGTAAGAAATGCTATTGCACTGTGCTTTTGATTTGCATTTCCCTAATGATTACTGATGTTGAGCCAGAGGTTCTGCTTTTGGGTTTCTGTTTGTGTTTCTGTTTAGTTCTGAAATAGACTATTGTATAAAATTGTCCTAGAAATAGTAGAATGTTTGAGAAAACATATCAAAGTTCATAAGGATCAGAAGTATCACTTATCTTTCAAATGAAAGAGTGACTTTTTGTGTTTTTGCTCTGCAGGGTAGGGTATCTTGCAGGATGTCTAGTTCGTGCACTATGTGAAAAACAACCAGAGCTGCAGATAAGTGAACGAGATATGCTCTGTGTTCAGATTGCTGGGCTTTGTCATGATCTCGGTAAGCCAGCGTTGTTATGTAAAATCATAACATGTTATTTGTCTCTGAAATTTAAAAATCAGGCTGGGGACAGTGTCTCACACTTGTAATCTCAGCACTTTGGGAAGCTAAAGTGAGAGGATTGCTTCAACCCAGGAGTTGCCAGCCATGGCAACATAGTGAGACCTTGTCTCTACAAAAAATAAAAAATATCAGTGAGGTATGGTGGCACATGCCTGTAGTCCCAGCTACGTGGGAGGCTGAGGCAGGAAGATCAGTTGAGCCCATCAGTTCAAGGCTACAGTGAGCTATGATCACGCCACTGCACTCCAGCTAGGGCAACAGAGCAGACTCTGTCTCTTAAAAACAAACAAAAAGTAGACCAACCAAGAGAAATATGGAAATTGCGTTTTAATTCTTCAGTTAACATTAATAGAAATGTATCATTGCTTCTTCTTAAGGTGATTCATAAGTATAAAACATTGCTATTTTATTTTCTTGTAGTCTTTCAGTGAATTTCCCATGGTAAACATCTTTGCTACAAGTTATATTAAAGGGCTTTTCAGAGTGAGGTTTTCTTACTACTGTTTTTAGGATGATATAAATTTGATTTTTCTTTTATGCTTCTTATTGAAATAAAATTGCCATTTTTCCCTTAGCTACTTTTGTCTAAGCCTTTTTTTCCTTATTTATGATACCTAATCTGCCTTAGTAGATTAACACATTTAGAGAATTCTTTTTCTGACTCAATGTGTGGTTTTGGGCCACTTTAATCCAAGTAAAAAAATATCATCCTTTTCCTTTGATAGAGCAAGAGAAAAGGGACTGTCATGGGGGTTTTTACCTCTATCCTTGTATTTATTACTAAGTATTCAAGGATCCTCAGAGTGTGTGTATGCCCTCAGGGCACAAGAAAGGAAGTGTCTCTGTTTCTATATCTAGATACTTAAATGGGGTAGGGCACTCTCTTTATGTCCTCCTGGAGATTTCTGAGAATCATTGGGAAACCTTTGCTGTCCCCAGGAGTCTGAGCACTACAATAATGAGCCTTTATGTATAGGCTGTGACATGCAAAGAGAATGCCCAGGGCTGGTCCAGGTGGGCTTCCTCTACAAAAAAAAAATATATATATATATTAGCATGTAGTGGCATGTGCCTCTATTCTCAGCTACTTGGGAGGCTGAGGCAGGAGGATTGCGGGAGCCCAGGAGTTTGAGGTTGCTGTGAGCTGTGATGATTCCACTACATTCTAGCCCAGGTGACAGGGCAAGACCCTGTCAGAGAGAGAGAGAGAGAAAGAAAATATGGAATTGTAAAATCACTTATTAATAAGAAACTACTAGTGATCTTTACTTTTGATTGCCCGTGTCACCAGTAAAAATGCCAAAACACAGCCCCAATATGTGTATATTTATTATAAAATATATTATGTGCATTATAACATTTTCATAAAGATAGGTGTTTTAAAGGTTGAGAGTAGTAAAATAAAGTTCTAATATTTTCTTCCTGCATGCCAGTGGATTGTCTTAAAACTGTTCTCTTAATAAAAAATATTCAATCTGAAGATTCCAAACAGTTTTTGGAATTAACATTCCTTTTATCAAGCCAGGTGTGATGGAGCACACCTGTAGTCTCAGCTACTCCGGAGACTGAGATAGGAGGACCACTTAAGCCCAGGAGTTCAGTGTTGTAGCGTGCAATGATCACACTGTAAATAGCCACTGTATTCCAGCCTGGGCAATATAGTGAGGCTCCATGTCTTTAAAATACAAACAGAGGGCAGGCGCCGTGGCTCACGCCTGTAATCCTAGCTCTCTGGGAGGCCGAGGCGGGCGGATCGCTCGAGTTCAGGAGTTTGAAACCAGCCTGAGCAAGAGCAAGACCCCGTCTCTACTATAAATAGAAAGCAATTAATTGGCCAATTAAAAATATATAGAAAAAATGAGCCGGGCATGGTGGCGCATACCTGTAGTCCCAGCTACTCGGGAGGCTGAGGCAGGAGGATTGCTTGAGCCCAGGAGTTTGAGGTTGCTGTGAGCAAGGCTGATGCCACGGCACTCACTCTAGCCTGGGCAACAGAGTGAGACTCTGTCTTAAAAAAAAAAAAATACAAACAGAAAAATATCCTTTTATCAGATTTATGTAAGCTCTGGTGACTGGAGATCTCTGTATGGAGAGTTTACTTTCCTATATGGCTCTGCTTCCTGTTTTCTTGTTTTAGAAAATACAAAGAAAAGATTTGCCCTTTTTTGTGATGTATTTATAGGTTATTAATTTCTGTTGATATTCAAGTTAAACTAAAAAGATTAAAGTATTTAATTTACAAACATTTTTCTCATTCTAAGGCTGCTTTTGTTTTTAAGGTCATGGGCCATTTTCTCATATGTTTGATGGAAGATTTATTCCACTTGCTCGCCCAGAGTTGAAATGGACGGTATGTATGTTCAGTAGTCAATAAAAATATTGAAGTAGGTTATTTAGTTAAAGTATCTGTTTCCACTACTGTGTTACAGTATACTTCCCCATTACAGTTCTTAAGGTGCTTTCATTCATATATATTAATATATGTTTTCATTTGATCCTCCCAGTAGTCGGTATGGAAGTTATCATTATCTCCCTTCTTTTTTTTTTTTTTTTTT
>VBSM01001118.1:34863595-34874478 GCA_008086735.1 Cheirogaleus medius | reverse complement strand
CTTTTCTGCAGAGACGCTCTATCTGGCGGCGTTTCTCGTCCGCCATCTTGCTCCGCCCCAATGGTTTATTTTAAAAAGCTATCGTCATCTGGGTGGTGGCACGTGCCTATATTCCCAGCTACTCAGGAGGCTGAGGTGCTTGGATTTGGATTACTTTAGCCTAGGAGTTTGAGACCAGCCTAAGCAACATGGTGAGAGCCCATCTCTCTCTCTCTTTTTTTTTTTGGAGATGGAGTCTTGCTCTGTTGCCCTGGGTAGAGTGCAGTGGCGTCATCATAGCTCACAGCAACCTCAAAGTCCTGGGCTCAAGTGATCCTCTTGCCTCAGCCTCCCAAGTAGCTGGGACTGTAGTCATGCACCACAACTCCCGGCTTATTTTTCTATTTTTAGCAGAGACGGAGTCTCGCTCATGCTCAGGCTGGTCTCGAACTCCTGAGCTCAAGCAATCCTCCTGCCTCGGCTTCCCAGAGTGCTAGGATTACAGGCATGAGCAACCTCACTCAGCCATGATCCTATCTCTTCAAAAAATAAAATAAAAATAAGTTATCTTCAATCCTTTATCAGAAGCCACTTCTAACAATTTAATCAAGTTATATGTACACTTAAACTACCTTTTGGTAAAAAAATATGAATTCTGGATTTTATACACTTTGGGGTTAACTGACAAACTAACCTTAAAATAGCACACATTTTACATGGTCATACAGTGGTATAATGGACATTGGAAACTAAGAAGGTGGGGAAAGGTGAGTGGGGGCAGAGAAATAAAAATTTACCTAACAGGTACAACGTACACTGTTCTGGTGATAGATACACTAAGAGCCCTGACTTCAGCATTATACAGTTCACCCATGAAACAAAAAACATTTGTACTCCCTTAATCTATTGAAATAAAAATTTGAAAAAGAGAATAAAATATTTGAACAATTTAAAAAATCATGCATTTTAATGTCACCTTACTGTGCAAGACCGTACACAGCTCTCACTCACCATAAAGGTTCCCTAACACCCAAACTGGCCTTTGCCCGGTTCAGTGAGATGAGTCCTCTGATCGTGTACTTGGATATTGCAGCAAAGTCACACTACTGTACAAGTGTTTTAGTGCTTACTATCACTTGCCGTATTTACCTCTGGAGACTGGCTAACAGTTTGTAGACAACTAGCCCACAGATCCCACTGTGGAGAGCACTGATCTAAACTCTGCTCTTTACATTATTTCCTCCAAGTGCAAAAATCCCAGGCGTGATATTGGGTCACATTTTTGTGCTCTATCTGCCAGACCGTGGGAGAAGCATACAGTCTTTCCAGCTCTCATCATTTGAGACTGGGATAGCCTAATCTTTCTTGTGCATTATTCTGAGCAGTCACATAGTCCTTATTGCCTTAAGTATGTGACCTTGAAAGAATAGGACTGTGAGGGCCTTCATTACCTTTGCTGCTTTTCCAAAAGTCAACTCACCTTATCTTTGTTTAAAAATCTCCATTTTTTTTTTAGAATATTTCCCTGTATTTTATTAGGAAGTGTTTAAAAATACAGCAATTTTGAAAGAATTTTACAGTGAATGAATACCTGTATACCCACAACCTAAATTCTAGCATTTTCTAAACTTTATCACATATCCATCACTTACCATCTCCCCCATCCATCTGTTAGCCCATCTTATTTCTCGTGCCTTTCAAAGTAAATTGCTGATATTGGTATACTTTACCCTTAATCCTTTACCATGTATATTAACTAAAGTTCAATAATTATCTTTTCTCTTCTTTTAGTTGATTTATTCTTTTGATGTAAAATTTACATATAATTTGTACAAATATCAAGTGTACATTTGCTGGAGTTTTGACAAATATAAGACATAGAGCATTAGCTTCTCAGAAAGTTCCCTTATGCCCCTTCCCAATCTGAAGTAACCACGGTTTGCCTATTCTAGACTTTATATAAATGGAATTGCACATTGTACACTCTTCTGTGCAAGGCTTCTTTTACTCAGCATTGTGTTTCTGAGAGTCATCCAGTTTGCATGTATCCAGTTTGCATTCCTTTTTATTGCTCAATGAAAGTCCATCATGTGAATATGCCACAGTTTATCTGTTCTCTGCTTCCTGAATTCCTGTTTCTGATGAATGTTTCCTCTTACCTGGTTGTAGCTATCTTAAGCATTGCAGTGTTATGACCACTGGCTTAGGTAACCAGTTTCTTACCTTGATCTTTATCCCTCAATATTTCTAAGCAATAGGTGAGTCTTACTCCTCCCGTCCCCTATAAGTACCCACACCAAAATTCCTTAGCTAAATTTGAATCATAGAATGTTAAATTTAAAAGGACTTTAGAGATAATCTGCTTCAAACTCCTCAAATGAGGAAACTGGGGCCATTTATTTAAAGGAAAGCAACTTACCTTTTTTTGTTTGTTTTTTGTTTTTGCTTTCTCAGGTTGAAAACTTATCTTATTAAATGGCAAAGCTAAATTCAAACCAGGTCTTCAGACTCCCAGATTGAATGCTGTGTCTACTATTTCAGAGTGATATTTTAGCCATTAAGTTTGATAGACAAGTGGTTTTCCTCTACCTCTGTATATAACTTTTTTCTGAAAATGTGTGTGGAACAAATAGAGCTCTCATACTTGGCTGGTAGGAATGCAAATGGCGCGGCCACTTTGGAAATAGGCATTTTCTTATAAACATACACTTATCTTATAACTCTTTTCTACATACTTAAGTAACAGAAGTAGAAATGTATTAGTAAATCTACCCAAAAACCTGTACCTCGCTTGAGCCTGAGAGTTTTAGGTTGCAGTGAATTATGACGACCCCGCTGCACTATAGCCCGGGTGACAGAGCAACACCCTGTCTCCAAAAAAAAAAAAAGTGTTGTTTAACCTCAATCTAATGGCAAATAAACAATCAGACAAGTTCAAAAGTGGCAGACATTTTATAAAACAACTACTTGAACTTTTCTAAAATGTCTACATCAGGTAAGACAAAAAAGAGAATTAGTCTAGTTCTAAATTAAGAGAGACTAAAAAACTTGGCAACTAATGTGATCCATGTACTTGACTGGTTTGGTTTCTCTATCCAACAGCAAAAATTTATAAGTTACATTATTGAGACAATTAAGCAAATTTGAATATAGACTCTATGTTAGATAACTTTTTTTTTTTTTTTTAAGAGACAGGACCTCTCTGTCATGGAGGCTAGAGTACAGTGATACAATCTTAGCTCACTGCAGCCTCGAACTCATGGGCTCAAGCAATCCTCCCACCCCAGCCTCCCAAATAGCTGGGACTACAGACTCGAGCTACCCCATTCAGCTAATTTATTTTTAAAATCCTTTGTAGAGATGGAGTCTTTTTTTTTTTTTTTTTTTTGAGACAGAGTCTCACTCTGTTGCCCGGGCTAGAGTGCCGTGGCGTCAGCCTAGCTCACAGCAACCTCAAACTCCTGGGTTCAGGCAATCCTTCTGCCTCAGCCTCTGGAGTAGCTGGGACTAAAGGCATGCCCCACCATGCCCACCTAATTTTTTCTATATATTTTCAGTCGGGCAATTAATTTGTTTCTATTTTTAGTAGAGATGGGGTCTCGCTCTCACTCAGGCTGGTCTCGAACTCCTGACCTTAAGCAATCCTCCCGCCTCAGCCTCTGAAAGTGCTGAGATTACAGGCGTGAGCCACTGTGTCTGGCCTAGATGACATTTTTATATCAGTGTTAAATTGGTGTGATTGTGATTATGTAGGAAAATGTTCTTATCCTTGGGAGATACATACTGATATATTTAGGGGTAAAGGGTCTTGATGTCTGCAGTTTTCAAATGTTTCATCAAAAATTTGCACATATATATAGACAAAGTGCATAAGTGGAAAAACATTAAAATTGATGAATTTAGGTTAAGCATATTTTATTTCAAAATTTTTCAAAAAATTGAAAGAAAACAAAAGAAAGGAAGAAAATTTATTCTGTCGTGGAGTAGAACATTAAAAAAAACTTAGAGAAATTTACAAAATTCCATGTACCCATCACTTAGCTTCAGCAGTCATCAACACGTAGCAATTTTGCTTTATCTACCTCATCTACCCACTCCTGTCAAACACTGGACTATTTTGAAGCAGATGGCATAATTTTATTTCTAAATAAGGATGATTATCTTTTAAAAACAAAACATAAATGTAATAAATCTGTATACCTCTGTGTGCCCATCACTCAGGTCAGCAGTCATCAGTCTTATTTCTCTCTGCCCTTCCCTACTCACTGGATTACCTGCAAGTAAATCCAAGAAATTGACTGGAACATTTTTAAAAGGTTTTTCCACTTCAGTCTTTTATTTATTTATTTTTATTTATTAAGGCATTACAAATATTTTTGTTAAATGGATAACTTGTATAATGCTTAAGTCAGGATTTTCAGAGTACTGGTCACCAGAGTAGTGTTCATGTACCCAACAGGTAAGTTTTTTATCCCTTACCCTTTCTTGGTTTCCAATGTCATTTACATCTCTTTGTGCCCATGTGTACCCATCATTTAGCTCCCACTTATTACTTCAGTCTTTTTTAAGAAAATAATTTCATGTTGCTAAAATCATAATGTGCGCCTACATTTGTGAGCTGCCTCTTAAAAATCATTTCAGTAGTACAGCAGTATATAAGTCTTTTAGTCTTGTGTTTTCTTTTTACTATAACTGAAATTTCATCAAATTGGCAGATAACATTTTCCTGGAGATTTTATACTCCACTGATCCCAGATTGGATGCAGCACGAGAGATTTTAAGAAACATTGAATGCCGTAATCTCTACAAGTATGTGGGTGAGACTCAGCCTAGTAGAGAGAAGATTAAAAAGGTAAGTTGTGTTATCAAGCATCTTCCCATTAATGAAAGATTATCTTGATCTCTGTCCTCCAAGAGGAAACCACTAACCCATCATGGTACCACAGCTTTGTACTAAGTTCTTTATGTTTATTCTCATTTAATCTTCACAGCAATGCAGTATTTTTAGGTCTGTTTTACAGATGGGGAAACTGACGCTTCAGATGAGATTAAATAACTTGCTCATGGAAGCACAGTTAGCCAGGACTCAAAACCAGGTCTGCCTCGAAATCTTTGCTCTCTCATTCTTGAAGTGAGAGGTGACCTCAAATTTTGGCTAGTCCAAACTACAGGAAAATGAATATAAAGGAAAGGGACTTCCAAATAAAGTTATCTGCATGAGCTTCATTGAGACGCTGATGACCTGTTTTAACCACTTCCTTCCTTCACAGTATGTCAGTCTCCCAAATGGCACATGCTGTCTTTTTTAGTTCAACTATCTATTTTCACCTCCTTCTTCTTGAAGGTTTTTCTCTCTGCCATAAAGCCATAACACAAGTCGTAGTGATAACCACATCCTACCTCATAATAGTTTCTCGGGTTACACTTTACTTCCTCTTGTTTTACTAACAGGTTAATACCATATTTTTTTCAAAATGTGAGAATTTTTTTAAGGAAAAATGCTCTATTTCTGTAAAGGACGGCATAGAAAGGAGCTGTATTTGCTAGGGATATCTCTAACCATTTTTCTTAGTTAAGTGCTTTTCAGAGAGGGGACCTGTTTGTGGCACAAACAATGATGAAAAACTGGGTTCTACCATGGAGAGTCTCATCTTTTTCAGGAAAACTATGAATGCCTTCCAAAAGAGGTTGCTGATGCTAAACCTGAACTATCACTAGAAGCTGAACTGAAGGCTGAAGATTTTATAGTGGATGTAAGTAGTTAATTCAATAATATACTAAGTAAAGAATTTTTTAAAGATAAAATACCCCCCTCATTTAAGTAGTACATGTTCATTAAAAAACTTGGAAAAATAGGCTGGGCATGGTGGCTCATGCCTGTCAGCTACTTGGGAGGCTGAGGCAGGAGGATCGCTTGAGCCCTGGAGTTCAAAGCTGCAGTGAGCTATGATGATGCCACTGCACTCTAGCCGGGGGCGACAGAGAGATACTCTGCCTCAAAAAAAAATTTTTTTGTAAAAATAAAGATAGAAGGAAGGAAGAAAATCATCTGTGATCTCACAGAGAGAACCAACATTATTGGCCCGTTTTTAAATTTTCTTTGTGATATTTTGCCAATATTTTTAATATAATTATGGTCATGTGATTAATAGAACATTGTACATATTGATTTAAACTTTTTTAATTACAAAAGTAATACATGCCAATTGTTTTTTTTAATTGCCTACATATATACACAAGGAAAAAGTTAAGATTTTTTTTACAACTAATGGATGCGGTGAGCATTGTAGAGGGGAAGGGCATACCTCTAATCCTCACTTGGGTGAAACGAAGACATAAAAAGTAACCAAAATGTTTGTACCCTCATAATACCCTGAAATAAAAATAAAAAATAAAAATAAAATAAATAAAAAAATAAAAAAGATTTTTGACTCCTATTTTCATGGAGGCTGCAGTGTTTCCTCATATCCTAATGAGGATGCCAAGCAGCTTTCTCACACTTTATCCATTTCCTATAGGAAATACTTTTCAGAGTTCTACTCCTGAAACCTCAGGACAATGTGTGTTCCCCTTGTATTTTTTCCCATAAGCCTATCATTTGTTATTTTGTTGTTGACAAATTCTCAAGTGAAGGGCATCTCTCCATAACCATTTTTTGCTAAAGGATACAAGTGAATTGCCCTTGGGCCCCCTTGTCTGTTCACTTGGCCGATACTAAAGTGCCTCAGATCTTCAGATCAATCTGCAGTTTCCTGTTTCATTAGATGAAGTTTCACTAGAATAAAGGATCTCCTATCTCAACTTCCTGAGACTCTGAGAGACTTTACGCCCCAAAACGTTTTCCCTTTCTCTCAATGAAGTGGTCAATCCCTCAAGCTCCCATCTGGTTTTTCTCTCCAAGTGCAGTCTCCAAATGGATGTAGGATCAGAGGTACTTGAAGAGGCTATGCATAGGAGAAGGCATATACGTGGCTAGTAGACACGAAACAATAATCACATTAAGGCAAATTGATGTAGCAATGAGCATTCTTTTTTTACTATTAGACTTATAAGAACAAAAAGTATTTTAAAATTCTGTGTTAGCCGGGCGTGGTGGCTCACGCCTGTAATCCTAGCACTCTGGGAGGCTGAGGCGGGAGGATCCCTCTAGGTCAGGAGTTCGAAACCAGCCTGAGCGAGACCCCGTCTCTACTAAAAATAGAAAGAAATTAATTGGCTAACTAAAAAAAATATATACAGAAAAAATTAGCCGGGCATGGTGGCTCATGCCTGTAATCCCAGCTACTCGGGAGGGTGAGGCAGGAGGATCGCTTGAGCCCAGGAGATTGAGGTTGCTGTGAGCTAGGCTGACGCCACGGCACTCTAGCCTGGGCAACAGAGTGAGACTCTGTCTCAAAAATAAATAAATAAATAAAAAATAAAATAAAATAAAATTCTGTGTTAATATAGCTATGTGAAAATGGAAGTATAAATTGATACAAGATAATTGATCAACACCTAAGTGGACATATAGGAATAACATCAGGTGTCGGGCAGATGAGAGGGGGGAGGAGGGTATGGGTATATACATACATAATGAGTGTGATGCGCACCATCTGAGGGATGGACATGCTTGAAACTCTGACTCTGTGGGGGAAGGGGAGAAAGACAACACACGTAACCTAAACATTTGTACCCCCATAATATGCTGAAATAAAAAATAAAAAAATAAATTGATACAAGAGACCAAATTAGAAGTGTGTTCTAAAATTTTAATTGATCCAGTAATTTTAATTCTAGAAATTTGGCCCAAAGAGATAATTAATTTTGAAAAAAATATACATTTTTAAAAATAATAAATAATTTTAAAAACCCAAGTATTTTATTGTGGTATTATTGTAAAATTAGGAAAATGTATATGTCTATCAATAGGAAGTACTGTGGAATAATAAAAACATTAAAAATTGTTTTTAATGTAGAAAGATGTCTATAATTGAAAAAAACAGTACATATATAATGATTTTATTTTTCTTTCTTTAAATGTATATATTTATATACATAAGTATGCCAGCACACAATGAACACATTGAAAATATTTTGGATATATTAATGGTAAAATATTAACATCATTTATACCTGAGTGGTAGAATTGCAGGTGATTTTTTTTTTTAACAGTGAGCATGGTGAAAGAATTTCATAATCAGAAAAAAATCTTTTTATTTTAGAATGGCGAAAACCCTTGTATAGTCTGAGAAGGCAAGTAAAATTGCTAATTAAATGTCTCAGTATCATGTATTAGCATCTCAGTTTTAGTTTGACAGTGGAATATATTTATATGGTCTGTTTTACCATACATGGCTCCTTTTCGCATACATGGTTCCTGTGCACAGTAACTTTTTTTTTTTCTAAAAATATTTTAATGAAAAAGTTATCTTTCTGTAAACATTTCATTATACTACAAATGAAACTTTTGAACCCATTACAGACCACCTCTGAAGTCTTAAAAACCAGATAAAACAGACGGAAATTTAAAAGTAATTTAAAATATTTAGGTAGGCTAACAAACCTTATTATTACCCCTGCACATTAGCATGCTTATTCACTACTTTGTGACATTACTGGAACTCCAAGTGATATTGTCATTATCAGAGTAACTTTTGTAACTATTTGGTAGAATATAAGACATAATTTTACTATTTAGAGTTATTACAAAGATTTGTAGTTGATAGTCTATAGCGGTTTTTTTGCTTTAGAGTCTTTATGTAGGAGTGAAATCCCAATTCTTATAACATTGCCCTTATGTAAAAATAGTTATTTTATCAAATCTGTTTAAATAAGCAGTTTCTAGTCATACACTATGGAGAAAATAGGGATTGCCTTTTATTCCCAGTCTAAAGCCAAGGAAATAAATACTGAAGAGCTAATGGCGCTTCATAAAATTACTAAATTTGATTAGTATTCATGCCTTACCACAATGTATAAAAACATCAAGGCTGCAGCAGGTCCCTCCCCACATGAAACAACACCCAAGAGAAAGGCATGTGATAGCACCAGCCCTGGGAGCGAGGGAGGGCTGAGCGATTGCTCCCTCCCAGGTGAAGGAGTGCAACTGTCAACACCAGTAGACCTCGAGGCAGGGGAGGGCTGGCCATGTGCTATAAACCCCTGGTTTCATTTCCAGACCCTAGCTGAATCCCACATGCCCGCTATTCTCTCACAGGACAAACCCCTCTTATTGTCTGTTCTTTTCTGTACCATGATCCCAACATTACTCTATTTTTTCCCCTTGTTTCATTTCCAGTCTATCGCCTCCTCCCAGACCTGTCCATGGAGCCCTTTGGAAGTTGCACCCCATAATTAACACACTCTCCTATATCCCCAGCCTCTTTGCTGAATATCTATTTGCCTTTACTGCAACCTAGCTGTCTTCTGGGAACTTGCTTCCCCTGCAGTCCTTTCAGCAAAAGCGCATTCCTCAGGGTCAAGAGTACTTCCTGTTCATCAGTCCTCTTGCTTCCTAGTACCGCTTCAGGACCCTGTGCAAGATCCTTATTCCTCTGAGGCTGACATCCTCGAACCAGCTACTGTCCTCTTGGTTGAAGTTTTTAGCTTGGTTTAGGGTTTAGAGTCGTCTTCTCTACTCCCATTTCTGCCATTAACCTGAGTGGCTTCATAGTCCATGTGGATTCTTTTTTTTTTTTTTTTTTTAATTTAATTTTATTTTTTTTATTTCAGCATATTATGGGGGTACAAATATTACGGTTATGTATATTGCCCATGCCCCCCTCCCCCCTCGAGGCAGAGCCTCAAGCATGACCATACCCCATACGTTGCACATCTCACTCATTATGATTGTATATACCCATCCCCTCCTCCCCCCTCCCACCCGCCCAACACCCGACAAATGTTATTCCTACATGTCCACTTAGGTGTTGATCCGTGGATTCTCTACCAATCAATTTAATAACTTCGATTTTGTGATCCAGTAATTTAGTCTTTTTCTGCAGTTACCTTCAACTCCTTTGTCCTTCTTTGCATCTATCTAGCAAAAGGCCAAATTACCTAGATGAACCTAATCTAAACATCTCTACCTATACCTGTACATAAATGCTGCTGGAGATAATCACTGTACTAGCGTATCTATAAACTCGTGGTCACCAGCCTTAGCTGGGCCCTCTGGCAGGCTTAGTGCAGTTCTCCCACTCTTCATAATAATTATTTCGAACTGTCTTCCCTCCTCTGAGAACTCCGCCCCCTGTTCCCCATCCCCAGCTGCATTCACTCTTCAGTGAATAACCCAACTGTGGCTCTTATTTCCAAGATAAAATATAGGCCATTAGGTAGGAAATCCATCAGCCTACCCCATTGAATAAGCAAGGCTGCCTCCATCTGCAGCTGTATTCAGCCTTCTCTTTGTTACAGTGGGGAAATGTCATTCTTCTAACCAAAGGCTTAGGGTAATTTTACTTGTGTTCTAGAACAGCTTTGTCCAGTAGAACTTTCTGTAGTGATGGAAATGTTTTTTATCTGTGCTGTCCATTTCAGTAGTCACTTAGGCACACATGACTATTGAACACTAGAAATGTGCCTGCTGCAACTGAAGAACTAAAATTTTTATTGTATTTAATGTTAATTACTTTACATTTAAAAGGCTACATGTGGCTAGTGGCCACCTCATTAGGCAGTGCAGCTGTGGGGCCCATTCTGCATTCATCACGTCTGAAACCTTACAGAATCAGCTCTGTCTTCCCTCTTTTTGACACTTCTTTTAGCAATTAAATAGACTTTAATCTTAAGAAAATTACAAACACACCATACTCTTCTTCACCCCTCTCTTCTTCAGGGTCAAACTCATCTCCCCTTACCTTTCTGAAGTGTCATATTATTTTCCAGGTACTTCTCTCTTGCCTCTTCTTTTTTTTTTT